>OX463852.1:15012662-15466944 GCA_949825065.1 Odontocerum albicorne | reverse complement strand
AAACAGCTTTATGTATGATTCTAGAATAATGAGGACTTTTCAAACAGCTTTATGTATGATTCTAGAATAATGAGGACTTTTCAAACAGCTTTATGTATGATTCTAGAATAATGAGGACTTTTCAAACAGCTTTATGTATGATTCTAGAATAATGAGGACTTTTCAAACAGCTTTATGTATGATTCTAGAATAATGAGGACTTTTCAAACAGCTTTATGTATGATTCTAGAATAATGAGGACTTTTCAAACAGCTTTATGTATGATTCTAGAATAATGAGGACTTTTCAAACAGCTTTATGTATGATTCTAGAATGATGAGGACTATTCAAACAGCTTTATGTATGATTCTAGAATAATGAGGACTTTTCAAACAGCTTTATGTATGATTCTAGAATAATGAGGACTTTTCAAACAGCTTTATGTATGATTCTAGAATGATGAGGACTATTCAAACAGCTTTATGTATGATTCTAGAATGATGAGGACTTTTCAAACAGCTTTATGTATGATTCTAGAATGATGAGGACTTTTAAAAAATAATTTAAAAAGTTAATTATAAACATATTGACTAAGTCTTAAATTCACTCGCATTTTAATAATAATAAAATAAAACAATATATTTGTACTTCTAACTTTTATTCTCAATACAACATTGAATTTTATTTAAATATTAACATTCTACAGGTGTCCCAAGAATGTATGCACAGTTTGAAGATTGTAAATTCAGTATTAATTAAATTATATATCTAAGACTATACTCCAAATTAAAGAAGACAACCGTAGATTATCTTAAGTTATCGCAAGTGACAATGTATGACAGAATACGGAATTAAGTGATATGGATGAATATGAACACAAGGTTGATGTGTTAAGTAAGATGAATAAGTGTACATTTAGATAGTTTAGACATATATAACGAAAGACTAACAAACAGATATATCATGCAGTACAAATGTGAGTGGAAGGCGTATGAGAAAAAGACAAAGTAAATTATGTTTGGATCAAGTGAATGATATTCTGAAAGAAAAAAAAGTAGAAAGTCAGAGAAATTGTAGAGGTTGTATGAGAAAGTGTATGGATGGGAAAGGGGTAAGGATGTGTGTGTTGAGAAAGAAAATTATAACACTCTGTTCCGTCTGCCTACCCCAACAGAGAAATGATGTGATGGTATGTATGTATGTATATATCGCAAGTACTAATGGTCGTTCAGGTCCATGCACCACTGATAACGTGGAATCGCGAACATTACGAATAATTTATTTTGGTATTTGGGCGCATTATCTTTCAATGGATGCTCTCATTCAGTGTTGCAGGTTTTGTTCCACAAACTTTATCTTTGATGAGTTCCCATAAAAAAGGTATATTGGTCTGAGGTCTGGGGTAGTCAAAGCTACCTCTACATCCAATCCATCTGTTCGATTTTTTTACCAATATAATCACAGTGGTAGTAGGAAAGTGCGCCATCTTGCTAGAAATAAAAGTTCTTCCCATATCTAAGCTCCTCACGAATCCGTGGTATGACACATTCCTTCAGCATATTCAAGTAAACGGTGTGACGTAAAAGTTTGTATAGGGGTTTTGGGGCATCCTTTATTATGAATACCGTAACTTTATTTTATTAAAAGTGAATACTTTTGAAAAATATTGACCACATTATATTTCTTAAACATTTTATTGATCAGTGCACATTACGGCGGGTTTTTTCTTCTTATTAATAATACAATTGTTTAACAACTTAGTTACCAGCCCCAGCTCCAGCATCATCCACAGTATTGTAAAAGATCTTGTCTCTTAACAAGTCTGCAAATTCGAGTATATAGCATTTGATATAAATTTGCAGGACATTGTATTTCATGGGACAGAGAAAATGTATTTTATTAAAACCAATCGTCGCCGTCATTACTGGGTTTTGTAGACGAAGATCCCCTCGCCATTCCGAAGTCAATCTCGAGCTGCTCCTTTGCGTCGATCATGTGAACTTCTGTAAGGAAACAGCCCGATCGTAGATGTACACTCTTTCCTGCAGACATCACAGATATATTATATATGGTCCTGCCGAGTTGCTTGGTAGAGCTGACGCATGTTTGAAGTACGCTAAACTATGCAATGCTGAAATAAAAAATAACTAATATTTATTTAAAAAGGGTGGCAATGGCTAGGAGCAGGAAAGGGGGAAACAATGTTTTTTTTTATTTATTCAGTATTTATTTGTTTGTAAATTAATTAAAACTTGATTAATCATTAACGAGGACGTCATTAAATGTATATATAAATATATGCTGGGTTAAAAAAAATATGTATCTAAAAGTATTTATTTCCAAATAGTTTTCATGTATTCACATTCTTACCATAAAAAAGAACTTTTCAAAATACAATGAGAATGGCTGATTGGTTCACAAAGTGTTAGCAAAAACCTACTGTGATCTACATTTAGAGTGCCTTTTTTCCTTCAAACTAGGAAAAAGACACGAGTTTTTGTTTCATTCTTTCGTTTCTCTCGACAGCAATCCGAACTTCAACCTTTAACGATGTTTTCCGATTTTTAGACGTAAAATAACACTTTTTCATCATTGTGTTCGGTGAGTATAAAGAGGAAATACGAGAAAACATTTGAAAAGTTCAAAAGGGCAGCCAGGTTATGGGAATTAGATGTCAAGAAAACGCTCAATAAAAAAATACATTTTAAGAATAAACTAAATATTTGTTTGCATGAAAGCTTAATTAAAATACTGTAGGTGCTATTTGCTAGCGAGTTAAATGGTATCTTGTTAATTTTATTTTTTTTGTAAATCTGAGCTGATTTTTTCATGACCTCATTATGAATGTTGTTTGTTTTTTTACAAGTATCTTTTAATTGAAATGCTTATTTGAAGAGATAAAAATGAGGGAGGATTTTTTTAAAGATTATTTCGTTTTTTTATCATATCGGAATATAATTTTGTCACGATTAATTTACAAGACATTATTTTATTTATGGCTGATTTTTATAATTTTTTATACATATTTAATCGTTTCTACTTTTACTATTGTTAATACATTTATGGATTTTATATATTTGTCCCATTAAACTATCATCCTACCACAACAATTTATACTTTTCAATCTGCCAGATTATTGAAGAAGCAATCAGCAAAGGTTCCGAGTTCGATTCCCGATGGTATCGATATCTTAATTTAAAAATGGGCATAAGTCTCGTAAGAGTTTGTTTAGATGCAATACTTGCACGTGCTAGATGTATGCGAGTATTATCGCGTGCTCACGTGCGGTTTCAAATACGTACGAAGGTGGAATGTGAGTTATTTGCCTATTCCAGTGATTCTTAACTCGAAGGCTCGATTACTGAACCTTTGATGATATTACACTTTTTATCTATTATATCTTTCGTTTTACTTTCAGAATTAAGATTATCCAAATCGATTGAGTTTTTCTTATATTTTGAATTTTTTTCCTAAAAAAGACTTGTAATATGTTACAAAAGAGCGCCAAATATTTTTTATTCTTTCTGGGAATTCTCTCTCGCGTGATATTTAAAATATCTTATTTGTAAATTCCTTATCTCTATCAAAGCGGTTTACCAAAAAAAAACATATAATCATTTTGAGGGAAGCTTAGATTATTTCCCTCGGGAGTTATGCAGCTTCCCAATTCCTAAATCTTGCATACACAGATAAGGGATGCAACTAAGTTCATGAATCAGATATGGGAGTTTGATCTCTACGTGGTGGAATTGATGAGGAAGGGTAATATCCCATCTTAGTAAACAAACAGGAAATCTTCTTTGTTTAAGACGGGAGCTTTATTCTTACGTATTTAATTTCCATTAACAAGAGATTTTTATTTTAAGTTTCGGTAATTACTGAAATTATCCTTGGTAATTACTGAATACAAAAATTAACCTATTGCTTACTGCAATACAATATTATGCTAGTGCAGGTATTTCTTACACATTAAGAGTACACACATTTTAAACTATAACGGTAATTTTACTACACAAAGATTAATTAATATATTTATGGTATTTAAAAAAAATTGTAATCGATATCAATGTTTATTTTCCTTGTTCATTTTATTGTTGCAACAATCACACAATTGTTGCATAACATTGTATGAATTAAATATTTTTGGCTAACGTTCATTTTCTCGAGTTAAGTTTCAATTAAATCTCTCTGTCTGCCTCAAAGTGTTAGAGAAATGGGTGGCGTTTGCAGCTTTAAGAGACACTTGAAGACATCCCTTTTAACGACGTATTTTCAAAATTGATGGTTATATATGAAAACTGGACATATTCACTACACTCCACATACAGCCAAATCTATGTATGACTGGCACATATTGGCAGATTTACAAAGGTTTCTGTGTAGTTCGTTTTCTTACCTAAAATGTTTTCATAAACATATACAAATGTGGAGAAGTTTCTTATCTAATGAACGCAGCCACCATCTTTTTATCATTTCATTCAATGTATATTTTAATTGCGATATTTTTAATCTGTCAATAATAATGAATTTGAATCCCGAGTTACAGCGCACATAAGAGGAGTCTCTTTCTTAAACGGCGCTTTATACATTGTCTTTTTATTATTGATATTATTTTATTATACCTTTGTTTTAAATAGCCCAGCTTGGTGGGCATACTGCAATGTGGCAATCATTTTTAACCAACCAGAAAAAAGTTATCAGGCCTAAAGTGATAACTAGACTAGAATCCATTTTAAAAATCTGGTTTCCAATGATATTCGAATCCATTACGTCCTGGTTGATAGTCGACACAGGCCATGGAGGTAAAAACTTGTATTTACAAGTGGTATTGAGTTTACAGAACTATCAGCGTTTTTTTTTATATTTAAATCTCACTAACCACAATGCAGTTCTGGAGACTGAATCTCATGAATTAAATTAAATGAAGATAAGTAAACGCCTTGATTTATTTTTCATCAAATAAATATAAAACTAATGAGCAAAATTGTTCAAAATTGTCGTTGTATTAATCCGTTGTATATAGTACAATCTGGCGGATTTTTTTTTTCATGTAGAGGCGTGATGTGTAAACCAAGCTACGGAGGGAGTCAATTGACATATTTATTTTTATGAAAATTTATATGAAAAGAAAATAAAACATATGTTTTGCAGTTATTAAAAAAAATTCCCAGTATCGTTCTACTTCGATAATAAGTATTGCAATATACTGATAGCAATTTTCTTGAAGAAGAATTCACTTTAATATGAAATAAGGTGCTTTGAAAACATTTCAGATATATTAAAATTTTGACATCTCATTTTTATCACAGTGAATTCATTCGTATGGCACTACCAAGTTATCCGAATTGATAATACAGACATATTGAGAAGCGTAGCTGGGAGATAACATTGTTTTCAATCCCATTGATCAAGCTTTTGGTTAAAGAATCGAAGTAGACACGGAATTCGTTGTTCAAAATCGAACGTGCTAGCAATGCTTGCGCACGTGAAGATATACCAATATTTACATACTTGCATTTACATTTACAACACAATATTTACGTCTATTTCATTATTTTCACCCGAGTAGAAGTCCAGCATCTTACCAATTAGCCTACCGAGGTCGTCATTCAGAATATGAAGCCGATACTGGTTGGATAAAAAAATGTCACTTTATTTTTTTAAATGTTCTTTATCTTTATTCTTAATGCTATTTTCACTAACCGGCTCCATTTGTAAAACTCGTACTATCGTGAAATAAAAAAATAATGTTATTACTCTTGATTGCAACACCTTTGAAATGTCATTCACTTGCCAAAATGAAAAATGTGAAGAAAATTTTAATAAGTACAACAGACGATCCCTCGTGGTCGAATGTGATTATCAGCCATCTTGCGACAGAAGACATCTGCGTTTGTATCGATTTATTATGTGCAAGATGTTATACTTCAGCAAGTACACTGTCTTGACAGATTAAACTCAAAGTTCTGATGGCAAACATGTCAAAGATCCAAGACGATCGACAGGTTTAGTTTACTGAAGCTTTTCGTTAGGGCCTATTTTTTACATGGTGCTTGTTTTACGTCACTAAATATTGCGTCAAAAATGAGATCTAGTTGCCTAGTTGGTAACACGCATGTCTTTCAACCCGCGAGTTACAGGTTCGATTCCTGTTGGAACCTTTATTTATTTTAAACAGGGATTCAGTCTAGTTTTCGTTTAAGGCCTCTCTTATATATTTCTCATTGGTTGGAAGTAATTGTTATATGGTAATAAAGCCACCGGATTGAAAAGTGTAATTCAACCAAATTGGCATCCAAACTATTATTATTATGTATTTTCGTTGCATACAGTACAACCTTACGGGCTTATTGTCATGTGGAAATAGTTTGTAATCAACCAGAAAGATGTTACAGAGGCATTGAGTTAAAATCCAACTGGAATCCTTTTTTCTTTAATCTGGGAACCGGCAAACCCCGGGATGAGAGATGCGTTATACCAACTAGGCCACAAAAGTCGTCTTAAGATTCCAATCCTAATTATATCCATCACCTTATAATGATCTTAAGATTCCAATCTAAATGGTAACAAAACATCCTTATTTTACAAACATTTATATTTTTACCATTATTTTATTCACTATCTCACATAAAATAAAAAGGCTTTTTGTAAGTAAAGCTAATGCAACATTTAATCTGTTCTAGGAAATAGCCTGAATGCTCTAAACTTTGAATCAATTCAAGTTTAGCACTAGAGCACCCTTGTGCATTATCAAGACACTAAGTGTGCCGTAAACCATATAACCAATTGCAACGATAATATTTAAAAAAATATTTTAAAAAATGCTGTTTATATGCGTGCACTAAGGAATTTTTTGGAGGCCATCAGGTGAATGCTAAGTGTACAATTTCAGCTTGGAGGATTTCTTGTCATCTAGTAATCTCTTCCAATCAATCAGAAATATGTTCAAAGAGGTTATCAGAGGAAATGAGATTGGAACTCTCTTAAAATAAATTGGATTCCAATGGAACTCAAGCCCATGACTTCCGGGCTAGAAGACAGGCGTTAATAGGTTTAACCAATTTTCTCCTTATTTAATCATTTCAATTGCATTACTAAAACCCTAGATGTAACAATGTATGTATTTTAATCCGGTAGCTCAGTCAGTGGTTATAGGGCAAGCCTCTATTAGATCTCAAGGTATAGTGGGAAGAAGTAGTCAGTCGTCAGTGCTTGGATAGGTAGAAATATACAATGAAACACATATTTGCTGTTAAATAGTTTTATATTTGATCTTGACGAGCTGATAGCCCGTCAGAAAACTTAAATTGGGCAGATTACTTTCTGATACTCCGCTATCCTTTCAGATGGACAGACAGTGGAAGTATTTTCTATTTGAGATAACGGCGCGACATGTCCTTGACTACAACGAAACGTGGGGCCGCGTCTATTCTACATTCCGGACGAGTAATTAACGAACGCATAATTATACGCGTGCGGACAGATATGAGCGAAGCGATTCTATCCACTGTGAAAACATAGATAAGCCGGATGAACTGTTAATGTCTTTATGCACTCGGTCGGGACTGAAGTGCCCGAGACAGTGTCTCATTGTTTTTTATTAGCAAAATTTATTGGTAACACGCGACTCCCTAAATGTATTGATGAACTCGTAAGAGACGCTGGTTTTTGATAAGTTTTTATAGAAATAAAATTCCAATTAATCACGAGTATTCGCTAAATCAATATACATTAAAACGCGTATCTTCTTAAGAGACTTAGGTCAGAATATCTCAACAATATTTAGAAATAGCTACTAACTTTGTGTTCTCCTTAAATAATATAAATAACCTAGTATAAATAAAACATTAAGGACAACACTTTCCCTCTGGAGTAGAGTAGCCCTGAATCAACATGTGGAAGGTTTCGACTTTTCAATTCACAACAAAGAACTCCTAATCGTAATTAGTCAACCGGCCACGATCTCGCAGCATTAGCAAACCAAAAGGAAAATCAAACTCTTCCTCTGTGATAACAACTCAACTAGCACACCGATCTCTTGGCTATGCTTTCCGGCCACAATCAAACAAAAATGTAACAATACTCTATTGTTACAATTAACACCAAGTAACATATCAAGGCGATCCAAACTTCCGATCACGCCACTAAACACTATCCCAACACAAGGAAACGTAACGAATTATTCTTTGTTAACAAAACTTTCATTGATCTAACAACTATCTCTCCAATCCTAAAGCATCATTAGAACAAGACCAAAACGCAATCCTTTTTTTTTACTAATAAACAACTCTTGTTTTTACTAATAACACAAACGCATTGACGTATTATCAGCGACAACAAAGAACTGAACTTTAATTATGATACCATAATAAACAAAAGGAAAACGTGTCGAATTATTATCTGCAAATTGCAACAAAGAACTTCTATTAGTGGCTAGTCACCCGGCCGATCACAAGAAACTATGGTGTTCTACTAGCTCTGTCCATCCAATTACCGACCCGAATCGAGTTTATACTCATATAACTATGTTCAACACTAATTCCAATAATTTTATAAAAGATCTTCCTAAACTTGCACTGCTTTCCTTAACCGCACATTATGGTTATTATATTTTATTTAATTAATCAATAGAATATTTAACTCTTATACAAAATGTAAGACAAAATGACCGCAGCAAACGGCACTTGAAATCAATTTCCCACGCGACCGACAAAGTTAAACTTAGTATAAAAATAAACAATATACAAAATTATACACATTATACAAATAAATATACAAAATTATACACAGTATATAAATAAACCATATAAAAATTATACACAGTAAACAAATAAATAACATACAAAATTATACACAGTATATAAATAAACGATATAAAAATTAAACACAGTATACATATAAATAATATACCAAATTATTCACAGTATATAAATAAACGATATAAAAATTATACACAGTATACAAATAAATAATATACAAAATTATACACAGTATATAAATAAACAATATAAAAATTATACACAGTATACAAATAAATAATAAACAAAATAACACACAGTATACAATACAATAATACACAAAATATCATAGACAAAATAAAAATTATACCTTTCAAGCTCTGACGTTTCCCACCTAAAGCCCCGCGTTGAAAGGGTGCCATGTAATAGGTTTCCCCTTCATTCACCTTATTTAATCATTTCAATTGCATTACTAAAACCCTAGATGTAGCAATGTATGTATTTTAATCCGGTAGCTCAGTCAGTGGTTATAGGGCAAGCCTCTATTAGATCTCAAGGTATAGTGGGAAGAAGTTGTCAGTCGTCAGTGCTTGGATAGGTAGAAATATACAATGAAACACATATTTGCTGTTAAATAGTTATATATTTGATCTTGACGAGCTGATAGCCCGTCAGAAATCTTAAATTGGGCAGATTACTTTCTGATACTCCGCTATCCTTTCAGATGGACAGACAGTCGAAGTATTTTCTATTTGAGGGGTAACTTCACAACAGTTCGTTGCAAAGTTGTGCCAATTCTCAATAATTTGATATCACCAATCTCTAGATTTACTCAGATATCACCATTGAATGACAAGCAAAGATAATAAACAAATTCATCTTACTTTAATACACTTGACACAATGTATTTCCAATGTTCGACATCCGGTGCAAGACCACAGGTTGACTGCTATATGGGTCTCCGGCCTTGTGCTGCTACAACAGGGCCGTTGAATTGAAGAAGTCGCCCCAGTATGGTTGGTGGGCATCAACTCGTGCCGTAATACAGTCTCACGCGACGAAACGGAATTTGGAGTGGGCTCTTTGAGATTCGTTCCGGTCCTGAAGACTTCACGACAATTAGTGCGCTCGATATTCTGTGAGAATCAGCTGATGTTGACCAGAGATAAAGTGGTACGTCAATCTCAAGATTGTCACATGGGTAAATTACCAGAATTTACTCAATTATAAACGCACGGCAATAACAAAATCCTTGTATGGATAGGATTTGCCCAGCCAATTTTATGGAAATAAAGTGAACACTTAGTATATAGAAATACTTTAAGAAAACTTGGAATTAAGTTACAGCGACCAATGATAAGTATAGGAGCTTTTAACAGGACGAAATCGCAACCGAGAAGGGGCGCTATGGACGGTGTGCACCGGTTATAAAGTGCATGAGATTCTGACGTCACGATATGAAAACTCCTTATAGAATGTCGGTCGTACACTCTTAAAATTTTATGGTCATCCAACCGTGTGAAAGCGTAAAAAAATAACTTGAACCAAAAAGTCCCCCTAGAGCTGTTACAACTTCAAAAATCCCTTTACGAAATTTATTAACTATAACCAAATCATAAATTATAAAATTTGTTTACATAAGACATACTTAATAGCTCTGGACCGATGGGAACACGTTAGTCATATCAGTTTACACGGTTCTCTTAAAATTTGTCTACATAAAAATGCACATCACCCTCACGATATATACCATGAATGAAATTTTAATAGCTATTTATGACTATAATAAATAAAATGCTTGATGATAGGAGAACAAGTACCAAAACCTGACACCTTCCCATCGAAACACTAGAATTTACGATAAACACCGTGAGCTGAGTTTTTAATAGCTATTTATGACTGCAATAAATTAAATGGTTGATCATTTCGTAGGTTGAGTTTTTAATAGTTATTTACGACTGTAAAAAATTAAATGATTGATCATGGCAGACAAATACCAAGTCCTGACAGCGTCTTAAACTCTAGGACATGAAGGTTGTTCGTTACAGTTATAATGACTGAATGAAGTTGATTTTTTAGTATTTTTTAGTTCACGTCATTTGACAGAAGTAATATTGAAACTTAGGTGCTAATTTAAATTATAAAAGTGACTACGCGGTATCGCGTTGGACTTTCGTGCTGAAGCTCACCAGTTCGATCCCCGTGCTATGCTACTTATTTCGAATGCCACATGCATTTTTTCGCATGCATCACATGATATAAGGATGTTTATGAAATTGATCATAGGTATTATTTTAAATAAATATATGTTTTTGTTTCCTATAATTTTTAAATTTTATGAAAAAAAGAAATAATATTAAGAAAAAATCTTGTGGATTATCTACCATTTAGACGGTTTAGAACTCGTTTTAAGATTTCCTATAAGCCAATTAAATGGTATATCCAAAACCTCCATATAGCAGGGAAACGACCTTTTATGTTACATGATCAAAGAGGTTTGTAAAATCTTTAAAGATGCATATATTTTTGTTCCTGATTCCTCCATTATCCTCATTTTCAATATCTCCTCCTATATTTTAGCCGCAGACGAAGTTTTTATATTCGTTAGGCTTAAATCATCAAGTGATTCATTTATATATTAATGCAATTCTTTATCATTTAATTATCCATATATAAAACTCAAAAGTAAATATTGCATCTAACACTGAAATAAAAACTCTAAAATTATTTTTCTGATTGGTTTAAAAAAATTGCCCTTTGGGAATAAGCTCACCGAATCGTCGGAATTAAATAATAAATAAATAATAAGGAATGGTAAACTCAGGTTTGGAAAGTAATAAAAAAGTATTTCTTTTTTTTCAAAATATTAAATAACAAGTCAATGTTACTTATTTATTTAACACTCAATTGCAAAAATAATCTGGCGTGATTATTGCCAGGCAGCAATCTCTTCCAACCAACCAGAAAAAAGTAAATGAAGCAAGTTACATGGCCACAAAAAAAAACGTGTTGATAGGAGCAGAGATAAAAAAATATTTATAAATATTACTTAAATTATTCTATATTTTTACATATTTTGACAAACTTTATACACATTTTAAATTTTTGAACATTTTTATCAAATTCTTTTTATTGTACACTTTGCTCTCTACGTTAGCGATATATTTAATATTTATTTTAAATTTGTACAATTGAAAAAAATACCCATTTATAAAGAAAACTGAAAGCATTTAAATTTTTTCCTCGAAATAATAAGAGCAAGGGGAAGGAAAAGTAAAAAAAAAATAACTGCGGGTATTTTTCATAATTAATTAAGCAAAACTAATTCTCCAGACCATCATGAATATTTCAAGACCATTAAAGCGTCTTTTGAGAACAAATAAAGAAAACGTTTATAAATAATTTAAAAACAAAAGGAATCCATGCATTTTGATGACAGACGCTGGGCAGGAAGAAAAAATATTTCACCCCCTGAGATTGCAAACCCTTCATTATAAGAGTAAAATAAAGTCGCCACTCGGGTGTTTATTGTATGGCCACATTTTTCTGAAAGTTGAATGACTCGAGGGATGATTTTACGACGTTCTTATCCACAGATTTCTACCCCCCCCCCTTCTAATGGCCTCCCCTCAAATTAGCTACGAGAAATAAAACAGTCAAATTCCACTGGCCCGTTCGGATTCAAAAGAAAAAGCCACCCTTCAAAAAATACACCCTGCTCAATGGAGCATCTTGCGCAATGAGGGAGGGTTAGTCTGTTACTTCTCGTAAAACTTTGCTAACGACAATAAGTTATAAAATTTGACACAACAGAAAACATATGTAACAGGAAGTTTCATTGCCGGAATAAACGGCACTTTAGTGTCCTTTACATATCACAAGAATATTTATATAACAAAATATAACGTATTAACACATTCCATACATAACTAATATTTCAGCACACATTTATTTTTCAAAATATGATTAATGAAAATGTTAATGTTTAGTGCAACACAGAAAGTAGAAAAAATATCGAATACAAAGAATTAAATTCAATCAATAATACAAGACGTGAATAGGAAAAAAAAAACTCCCTCAAGGCATACGATATTACAGAAAAACTCTCTCAACGCATACGATATTACAGAAAAAAAGATTTTATTACATGTATAAAATACATACAAGCTCATTTTCAACACTTGATCGTGCAGGATGTTTTTGTTATTCGTCTGTCTATGTTATATTAGAAGCATACTCTTCCACGTGGTATAACCATAACCTAGTTAGTTAGACGCCGGTCTCCCAGCCCGGGGTAGCGGGTTTAAAATCCATTGGAATACATTTTTTTAAAAGATTCCAGTCTGAATTTCCCTTCAGGCCTTTTTAACATATTTCTGGTTGGTTGAAAGAGATTTCCACATGGCAATGAGCCCGTCAGATTGTACTGTACACAACGAAAGTGTAATACAATGAAATACAATTATTCTGAATGATCTATCCGAACAGATCCTTCAGCCATTCGGTATCCTCAATCCCTGACATTCCATGGAATATGTAGATGAACAGTCATATTTGTAGGTTCGGTGTCTTGCTGGCTATTAAAATGTCCTAAATAATGTAGATAAGCGTTTCTATCATTTAAGTTACACAAGATTTGCTATACATTGTGAAAAAATATTTTCTATGCAATTCAATTCAATTCCTTGTTAAAAATTGTATATATTGCTGAGAATTTTTTTTCAAAGGCATCGTGAACTCTTTTGTCCCACTTTGTTAGTATCCCGGTCTTCGATGCATACATCACTTAAAGCGTGAAAAAGTTTTCACAAAGGTATTTGTTATATTTCTGAAATGCTGGTAACTTCTGAGAAAAAAACTAAATATTTGCAGTAAAAAAACAAAACATTTGCCAATAATGTCCACTCGTTTTCTTCAATAAAACGAATATGTAAAGAAAACTGCAAAAAGAAGTTCACATTCACCCCATTATCTAATGTATGTAATCAACATATATTTACAATTCACGAGACTATTGACGTACAGAATGCTACATGCGATGTTCGGGTAGACATTTAAAGTATTTAGCACAATTAATGAGGCAGAATGCAAAATTTTCTGGATATACTATGGAAAATCACGAAGAATTTGTAAGTAGATGTTACCTCCGGTAAACCTAAAGTGCAGCCAGTTACTTCGGAATTGACAATGAGAGAAGTAAGTAGGTATGTACCGCGGGAAGCGTTATTTTTTCCATTGGGATTTTTTTTATTCACACGTAAAAGTACTTTGAGATAAACCTGGTTTAATTTATGTTTTGTTCATATGAATGGAAATATTTATTTAATATGAATAAAAAAATCACATTTTTTTGAAAATTTAATTTACATAATATATATTTTCTATACACAGACAGCTTATAATGCAATAAGGGTTGTGTTTTCTATACTTAACTATATTAAACACATATCATTAATAAATGTGAATGAAACTCCTCAATCCTACCGAAATACTGAAGTGAATACGTTAAAGAGCGTGACAGGAGAATAAAATAACTTCTGCACCTTAACCAACCAATCCAAGATCTAAGAGCTAAAGTTAGTTATTCTTTGTCTAAAATCTAGATTTTTTCAGTTTCTCCTTGGCACTGTTGACAAAACGCTTGTTTTTCATCCCAGTGCTTGTGGGTTCTGGAAGCCAAATTTTTTAAAAGTAAATCCAGTTTGATTTTCACTAAAGTTTTGTTTAAACACCTTTCTGGTTGGTTCGAAGAGATTGCCACAATACAAACTCATTCAAATGAGATTAAAAATGTATTGTTATCTGGACTGGAAGCATATACTCGTATTGAAATAAAAATATAATTTTTTTTAATCTTAGAAAATACCTTTGTTTCACTTTGTGGTGCCATATTTATATTTTTTTAATAAAATAAGTAAAACACTTATTTTTGCATTTGCCACTATTTTATTTCAGTTCACTAGCGGTTTAAAGAACTTCGTCTTTCTCGTCAGTTCATCTTTACCTGACGAAGAAGACGGAGCTCATTAAAATCGGCAGTGAACTCAAAACAGTGATGAAGACAAAATAAAACATAAGTGAAATATTCATTTTATTAAAATTTCGAAAATGTTGAAGGTATCAAACAATACACTGGCAAATGCCTTGTTTGTTGGATTCAGAACACATAGCATCTTCTTCATAATACCACGTTTCACGTTATTATGTTTTTAAACGTATGTATAACGGTATCTTCTTTTCTGAAAATATTCTTGTGGTCTGTTATCGGAACAAGCTCTCTTGATATGTTAACTCCCAACTATACTTCCATCTTTTAAAAGATCTTCCTGGGGGACGTCTGCCAGTGAATGTTTCATGGATTACCACTACAACATATTTTAGGCATCTGGAGATAGCAGTGAGTTTACTTGCCTAGTTTCCAATTTTTTAGAGGTCATTGTAACTAAGCAATATGACACCTAGGTATTTGAATGTTATTACTTGTTCAACTGTTTCTTGTAAATTTGTTTGATCCCACTACCACCCACGTTGTTATGAGAGACAAAATAAGTCCTCATCCAGCGCGATCTACACTAGAAGATTAAAATCATCTTTATTTTTTATTGTGAATGCGATATCACGTATTGACGAAGAATAAACTGGCAAAAGGGACTCCTTCTTCGGTGGCGACACATCTGAGTGTGAAAATAATAGTAGCGACGACAGACTCAAAGCCCAACGTTACGAGAGAAGATAAATGACTAGCAACGCAGTTAATATGTGTATAAAGTGGCTTAAAGCCTGGAGTTCAAGCATCCTAGCAAGTTTTCAGTATTCGCTCAGAAAATTCAGAATACAGTAAAACTATTATTTGACGCCACTAGATCTGGGTAGCCAATTGGTCCAAAGATGAACTGATGTAAGGCTGAGTGGAGTTCTCTTCGGAAATTATTGACTCAATAATCATCGCAGTAGCACAAAATGTGATGTGCGGATTTATTAAAATGACCGCAAAAATTAAAACAGGACAAAAGGACAAGATTGAAGCCAAAACTTTTCTATAAAAAAAATAATGTTATTTTTAGTAACCAAATATTGTTTTTTCAACGGTATCAAATAATCAAAAGGCTGTTGAAAAAAAAAACCAAGCGGGGAAAATTTCAAGACAAATTTATTTTCAGTAATATATATTTTTCATCATTGCACAGTCATTATTTTCCTTCAAGACTAACGCCAAGTGCATTGGCCAAATGGATTGAAAATAAAAGAAAAATTGAAATTGTTTGAGTGGATTTTTCTAGCCGAATACAAAAAGAATGTTGTTAGGGGTTGAATGGAGCTTTACGTTTCGTGTATGAGGTTTGAGATTCTGAGTGGAATTAAATCAGAATTCATAAAGCACTTCAAATTAAAAACAAACTTCTCAGTAATTGAGAAAATAATGGCGGTGTATATAAATTATCTGCTTTATATTAATTCATTCATATAGTACTCTTCAAAAACCGCATTGGTGATGGGGAAATTTTGAATAATATGCCTGGAAGACTACCATGGGAGACTATATGGAATTTTGCCATGTAAATCGAGTCTTCGGGATTACAAATATTATAGTATGCACGAACTTCCGATACTCAAAATAAGAAAGTTTATTGATGAACTGTCTTATTTAGTGTCAAGTTCATAGATGAACTGTTTTACCTAGTGTCAAGTTTATAGATGAACTGTCTTACCTAGTGTCAAGTTTGTTTAAAAAAATAAGCAGAAACTTATAAGCTACAGTGGTATAAAGGACGACGTCAGTGACCACGCTGGTAAGACTTATGTCTTCCTATTGGTATTTTTTTTATATTTCCAGCCTATTTTCACTTAAGCTTGAATGATATTTTTGTAGTTGGTCATAAAAGATATTCACATTACAATAAATCCACCAAATTCCACCAACGAAAACGAAATGCAATGAAATATATAATAAAACAACTTCATTATTCGTCGTCGTATGTGTTGGTAATGTAACCGCACTCCAAGAAGTATTAACTAACCTGGAACTGTTACAAGGCAAGGATTATTTTTTTAGCATACAATCTGGAATTGAATTCGTGACTTAAGGGTGGAAGAACCTTTTTTGTTATTTCACTAATTACATGAATCTACACGACATGTGTTTCTATTTTCTCTCCCGAGGCTCTCCTCAGATGGAATGATCACGGTTTGTTACGAAAGTAGGTATTTTAATATGGAGAACACTGTTGAACAAATTTTCCGATATCGATACCTTCCCTATTTCGGAAGAAAATCGATTACTGAACCCCTTAACAAATATTGTAAACACAAGAGAGCCCGTTCACTGAGAAGCAAAAGTAATCATTTTTATTATTTTTCAACATTTATCTTTGTACATTTTTTATAATGTACATTTTGTTCAATGAAATTCAATGTAATACAATCAAATAAAAACAAATTTAGTTTAAAGCCAGACCTACAGTTATAATTTTCGTATTATATAAGTTACTGAGAATGCAATTGATTCAAGTGCATCCAATATTTGGAGACCATTGGTTTTCGCCATAACTTTCAATCTTATTATTCAAAATTATCCTAGGTATAAATTACAAACTGGTGTAAATAGTTCACTCTTGAACAATGGAACTTAGAACTGCGTATTAGTGCCAACACTGATGTGCTGGAAACGAATGTATTAAGTAGGGGGAAAAGGGTACGTTCAGGTGTTTAGACATATTAAATGGATGGGGAATGAAAGACTGACAACAAATTTGTAATGTAAGCATGAATGTGAGTCAAGGTGTGTCAACTGTGACATGAATGTGAGTCAACTGTGCCTAATGTAAAGTTTTGAAAAAGGAAAATTTAGGAATAATATCAATAAAAAATAATTATACGATAGCGTGTATGGATGTGAAGGAGGCGAAGGAATTGTGACATGATAGAAAAAATTGGGGCTCTACCTTTTTTACTTACCTCAACAGGTTAATGCAGTGATTCTATTTATGTATTTCATTCGAAATATGCAAAAAAATCACAATTACATTAAAAATTCTTAACTTCTCATACAAAAAATGAGAAACAACTGGATAGTCAAAAATATCATAGTAAAGACCTTAAAAAAATTATTTAACTGTTTTCATTTCAAAAATAAATTCACCAAAAACGTCGATATCTATCGTCTATGTGAAAAAACTGGATAGTCGAAAATATCAATGTACTCGTAAATACCGTAAAAATTCAATTAACAACCGTTTTCGTTTCAAAAATAAATTCCCCAAAAACGTCAATATCCATCCAATCTTTGTTTCCGATGAAAAAAATAACGAAAAGAAAACGAAGTTGCCAGATGTCTTGCACAAAACAAATCTCACTCATTATTTATTTTCCTCAAAGGTTTTTCCAAAGAGCAAATTGTAATTATTATTTTGTCAAAGTAGAGTGCTTTTTTTCCTGCAGAGTCTCGGCTATTTTTGCTCATTATACCAGCATTCACAGCAGACTACTTCACCTGGTGAACAACGGGAAATAAAATAAAAGTAAGCAAAATAATGTACACCCTGTTTGCTTGTACAGGACAGCTTTTGGTATATACAGGATCTGTCAGCTCACATGTGTTAAGTCTGCAGTGCACCCGAGGCGAGCAATTGATAGAAATGCCACATTGATAAAAAAACATTTCTTAAAAATATTTACTTGGGCTTTTTATAGCTCACACAAAATTGGTAAGTTATTTTTAACAAAGAATTAGTATTTTTTATGTACTCGTATAACATTCTATACAGAAGGGTTTTATTACTGGTTGAATTGTGATTTCGAATATTTTTTTATGAAAAAATTCCTTCAAATATTTTATCAAACCGCTTGAAACCCAACTTGGCTAACATACATTTAGTTCAATAGATCTAATAAGTAAATTATACTGGATATTGAAGACCTCAGTGGGCTAGTTGGTAACGCTTGTCTTCCGATTCGAGGGTTGTGGGTTCGATTCCTTTTAGAATCCAGGTATTTTTAGATTCTGGTCTGGTATTCAATTAAGGGATCTTTTACATATTTCTCGTTAGTGAGAAAATTATCAATTTACAATATGTACAATGAAAGTTTAATACAATACAATTCAATATGTAAAGTCTTTGGAAATCTAATGTAAATTATCGCGGAACTCCGATTGGAAATCAATGAAAAGTAAAAGTGGAATAAATTGTGTAAATATTATTAAACGGTTTTATTATTTTATCCAAATTGATATTGAAGATGTGGCCGGGAGACAATATTGCCTTCGACTCGTTTAAAAATATTTATTTATTTATTTACACATGACAATAAATATCATGTACATAATTTTCGAAAAAACAACAGGTAATTTAATTTGGACATACAATTTTAATGGATCTGGGTTTGTTGCCTTTCATTTGTCGCGTTCCCAGTAAACTAGGCTTTTGCCTGTATCTCACTGAGGATATTTAGCATGAAAAAATAAATCGATACTTCTTTCCGATTTTCGATTACACAAAAACAAAAACAAAAACCCCGTTGCACATTCTCATCAACCTGACAAGCAGTGACACTCAATTACAACTGGAAACATCATGCGAAATCAAACTTCTCACACATCATCACTCCAGAAAGACCAAAAATGTTCATCCCATAATATACTGCACACAATCATAAAAATATACAGAAATACAAACATAAAATAACAAAATTAAAACAACAAAAAGAAACTCACACTCAAGAGCTCACACAAACCTTTTCCAACGGCATTCATTCTGAAAGCTCAAGTACTCAAACTCCAAAGTAAGGTTGGAAGTTTGCTGTTCATTTCACATGTTGGTAATACAGCCCCACGTGAAGAGGCAACAACTCGCATATGTACTCAGCGCGTGTATTATTAGCAGAAAAACTATTTCAAAATATTAATCTGATTTTCGTTTGAGGTCTGCTTAACATTTTTCTGGTTGGTTGTAAGAAATTTTCTTCTGTCAATTTTTAATATATACAAAAAACGTATCATACTGTCCTGTTACAACTTTTTGTGATGTACATTTTTTCTGTTTGAAGGAATCCTTAAAATATTTAGATAAACTACAAGAAACTTTACACGGTTGACACATATGATATATGAAACTGAGGTGTAGTTTGTAAAACAGCTACGAGTATCTCCCGTCCTGGGGGTTGCGATTTTGATTTTCGCTGAAACCCGATTTTGTAAAAAGGGTTCTAGTTTTAGCTTAAAGCCTCTTAAAAATATTTCTGATCGTGTGGTGGTATTGCTAGCACGTGCGATTACGAACAACGAATTTCACGAATATTAATCTCCCAGCCATGCAATCTTATCTCCAGCACACGTTCTCCAATACGTTGTAATCACCAATTCGAATAAGGTGAAGAGAACCATACAAATGAGTAAATGTTGAAATTCAACATACAAAAAAGCTCTTCTGACACTGACAGCAAGAATCCAGTCGGTAGATCTCGTATGTGTGGGAAAGGAAATGATAATTCTCATTGTATAATAACCTGTAGGTACTCATTTATTGCTTTTGAACGAATTGCATAATTATATTGGAAACACTTCATTATAGGCCGGTAAGAAATTATATGGATATGGTCAGCAACACAAGGGTTCTTCAAAGAGCCAAAGTTGATAGAGAGTTGCCGACTAATATTAAAATCCGAAATGTGTCCTACTTGGGTCGTGTACTTAGAGGAGCAAAGTACAAATTACTGCACCTGATCATCCAAGTAAAAATAGAAGGCCAAAGAGGTGTTGGCAAGAGGCAAATCTCCTGGCTCCGCAATATAACATACGCGATTGGACTAGCATAAGGGGCGAGTTTTCTGGACATGGTCGGAGAAATTGCATTGAAATGTTCTGAAAATTGCGACCTAAGACCCTTTGCAATTGGTAGTATTTGTATGAAAATCTACCTTAAACAACTTGTAAATAAATCCAAATGAGCATAAAGACTAATGAAGTGTGACACATCAAAAAGGCAGAATAGAATTGGTGTCACGTACTAGAGGGATGAATTACGATTTGGATTTTTTTTTTTAAATTTTAAGGCGGCACTTGTCACAGATATGCCCCTGAGAACACACAGGTTATGCCTACTGTATATCTGTACATAGAAACAAGGTACTTAGGACCCCTATTTACTCCAAATATGTAGCCTTTCCCAAACTTTTAATGTCCAAATTATACGAAATGAGAATATCTAAACTTTCTTTTTGTTTGTAAATGAAAACGATTTCAACCTGTTCAAATTAAGGTCATCGTAATTACCGTTTGGTTGAATATTGTCGTTTCAACATAATTTTATTTAAAAAGGGTGATCAAATTAAATAATGCTATAAAATATAACGTGCATGAGTTCCACAAATACACTATATTTTTCACAAAAGTAATATGACTGCGAGAACTTTTCATATACTGAATATTTCATTACCGTGATTTCAATTCAAATCAAACTTAAAACATAGTAAAATATTTATTTACTAGTCTACTACTGGGATTCGTTATACATTTTTCATAAAATCTTTTTTTTAAATCGTTTTAGCTCAAATTCTTAAACCAATTTACAGAACAAACATTTATATTTGATTGCCATATGATATAAAATAACACAAATCACCCAAATTTTAATTTGAATGGATATTTCTACAGATTTGTATTAAGTATATTCAGAATCGTTTTTGATTATCCCCCGAGGTGATAATTTAAATTTGAATTTAAAATTGTGGTAGCTAATTTGAAACTATTAATTGGAATTAAGCGAGCAGCAACTAAGTCCACCATTTCGGAAATGTTCAACATTTATTTACAACCGATACAAAATTAATCTGTACCCGTTTAATCCAAATCCGCCCACTCTTGTCCCTTAAAATTAGCATTGCTGAGGGTGGTGAGGAGAACCGAAGGAAGTCGGGTGACAACAGGGTTATTTTTTTATTTGAACATTTAATAATTAATCGCTAAAATCAGCTTTAGAAAAAAGAGCTGAAAAAATATTATATATTAATGCAATAACTTAATACAATAACTCCTTTACTTTTAAACCTCATCTTCTTTTACTATCTACATTGTTAGATTCTGTAACTATCGACCAGTTAATATAAGACTCGCCCCATCGTTGACGAGCTTCGAAAAAAGAATTAAAAAAACAACATTGTAACATATTTTTTTCCCAGTTCTTCATAATTATTTTTTCCAATATCTCTATCACTTTCCTGGCCATCGATGATCTTGTTACATTTGTATTTTTATTTTATTTTTGTGAATTGTTTATTTTATTTTGTATTTGTTACAGCAAATCCTTTATCTATATATCAATAAGATAAATCCTCCCCCATTCACCTAAAACTTGAAAAAAGTGGTTGGTTGAAGATATTGTCACTAGGCAATAAACCCATTATACGAGTATTAACATTTAACAATACAGTTTTAAATAAAATAAAATCCCTAATCTCATTATATTTCCTTTCACTTTGCTTTATTTGTCATACTCGTACTTAGTGACGTTTAAAAAATAGAATATATTTTGGAGATAGTTTGTGTGTATCTGGTCGTTTTCTCCTTAATACTTGTATTAAATATTCACTGTTGTCTCAATGGTTGTACGAGATTACTAGCTAAATATTAACTTCACATAATATATACACTACATATTTCTTTCATCTCTTACATGGCCACATATCTTCTCATACAGATCCTTCTATTTCTCTTATTTTCAACCTTTACTTTTTTCATAATTTCATTTTCGACACTCATCCGCTCGCTGAAACATGAATGGTCAATGTAAAAGAGAAAAAAAACAGCGTGAAAGGCATCAAAAGCGTTTAAATGTTGTTTGGTTTAATTAATCTGAAAGCCTTAAATTCGACGAATTCATGTTATAAATACGTACTGAAATTTATTTGAATACATAGAGTAGTAATACAGCGAGCGATTATTTTAGATATTTTAAGACACGAATTCTTAAAATTTTTAAATTACTTACAAGTGGGAAAAAAATTAAGAAATCCTTGGATTCAATTTATTTGATAGTATTTATTAGAATTAAAGGGAAAAATAAATTTGACTTTAATTTGAATAGAAGTTTTTAATTGAGTTTATTTTAAAAATAATTTATAAATAACAAAAATAAATGACTTACCATGAATAATTTTTCAAAGTATCTTGAGTATGTGAAGAACAATATACTTTTTATCGTTGATTGGTAACCAAATTAAGGAATATTTAAATAAATTATTTTAGATTTTTTTCTAATGGTACCCTTCTGTACATCCGAATCATTGTTTCGCACATATTGAAGTGCGTGGCCAGGACACAATTTTGTCTTCAGCCCCAGTAAGCGAGCCTTCGAGTTAAGAGCCAATAGAGTATGCACGGGATTTGCGGTTCATCATTGAACGTACTGGCAACACTACCGATGCGTGAAAGTCCATATATTAGTACTGGAAGGACACATGAATCGTATATAACTAAAATCCCTTGTGCTTGGAAAGGAGAATCAAGTTACTGAAATTTAAAGAAAACGCGATCAAATATGAGATGCATAAGCTATGATTCTTTCAAATTTTTTCAAAAAACTAGAGATTGATATATAATAGATATTCGTACTCACAAAATTTAACCGAGAAATGGGGGATTATATTTAAGTTGAACTATTTATTGTTAATCATAGCCAAACAAATAATGAGTGGTAGTTTTTGGTACATTAATAATTACTCACAAACTTGAACCGAGAAATGAGGGATTACATTTAAGTTGAACTATTCATTGTCAATTATAGCCAAGCAAAAAACGACTGTTAGTTTTTGGTACATTAATAATTACTCACAAACTTGAACCGATAAATAAGAGATTATATTTATTGTAAGTTGAACTATTTATTATTAATCATAGCCAAGCAAATAACAAGTGGTAATTTTTGGTACATTAATAATTACTCACAAACTTTAATCAAGAAATGAGGGATTATATTTAAGTTGAACGATTTATTGTTAATCATAGCCAAGCAAATAACAAGTGGTAGTTTTTGGTACATTCACAATTAAAAAAGTACTTGGATATCAATGATTATTATTTTACTTTACCAATACGCACCTAAAGACGAACCCGTGATGAAAAATAATGATTCACATCTTAATGAATCCAATAACCTTCGATCAAACCGCAAATTAAAACAAAGAACCTGTATATACTCCTTGTGTTGCTTGGGTTAAATCAATGAAACTTCGATTTCACGGTGGGTAAACACAAAATTGTTAAAGGAAAACTTTTACTGAAAATAACGAAGGTTTAATGTTCGCTAAGAGACTTCCTACTTTTAAATTGCCCCAGATTTAACGTTACTCACCGCAAACGTTATTTATTATTAAAAAGGTGTTGAGCTTTAATTAATGCCAGAAAATTTGAGAAAATTACTAAATACCGTTTTTGTAAAGAAAGATTTTTTTTTAATTAAGACTTTAAAAATTGAAAAAAACTTAATTAAAGGAAAACTTTGCTTTTGCATCAAATATACATGCCGACCAATGTTGTACGAAAAAGAGTGTATTAAAAAATGCATTAAGCTTAGTATGCTTCAGGTCAAACCATATCAAATATCCCTATCACATTTTGTGTATTTTTTTTTTCAAAATCAATATTTTTTTAATGAAAATATTTAATAACTGAGAAAATTTAATAACTCAATTACAAAAAAAAATTAAGTATATGTATCGTTTATACAAATTCATCATTAAGCTGTGTCCATCGTAGTGTAGGCTGTCAGAACAGAATTCCAAATTTTCCTTTCCAAGTACACAACTTTCGTCTCTTGCATATTCAGACATTTACTTTACCTTCTTTCAAGATTTAGTGTGTTTGATCGAGTCATGTTTTCCTAGATCTATCTTTTTCACGAACACCTTACACTTCAGACTTGTATACTTGCTTAGTCATTCTTATCTCTATATGTCCAAACCATTTTGATGTTCCTTTCTTCATCTTAGTTAAAACATTATTTTTTTCCATGCATTCAAATATAATGTCTTCATTTTGCCTTCTTTCATAAATTGGATCATCACAATATTTTCTCAGTCCACGTATCTCCACATTATAAATCTTTCTTTTACCTTTATTCTATCAAGTCCAAGCTTTACTTCCATCGAACATATATTTTTATTTTGTGTTGCATATTCACTGTTTATCGTTCATTCATCTTTTTTTGGATTCCCAGAATCTATACACGAGTATTTGGAGTGAGTTCATCTTCAAATCTTAAGTTATTTGCATAATTGAAAGATAGGAATCGCCATAAATATTATGAAACACTTTTGAAGATTTTTGATGTTGTTAGAATTAAATCAGTTTTCAAGTACTTAAACTTAAATTTTCTTAGTTTTGAATTCCAGCTTAATCAAAGCAGTAGGTTTAATTTTTTTTTCTTGAACTCATGTGTTATTTCCTTATTTACATTATGAAAATAATATTGACACAATATATAAGGTTTCTGTTGCCTAGTTGATAAGACTTCGTATCCGAAGGGTACAGGGTTGATTCCCATTGGATGCCTGATATTTTAAAAACGGATTCCAAAGTGGTCTTTGTTTAAGCCTTCTTTAATATTTTTCAGATCGATTGAGAGATATTGCCACATGGTAATAAGCCCGCCAGATGTTTACTGTTTACACTGAAATCGTTATATATTTCTTCGTTAACTTGTAGTATTTTTAAATACTTATATTTTCTTTAAAATATCTATTCTAATAATTAAACGAGTAAACGAGGAGGAAACAAGAAATATTTAATCAGAAATAGTACTATGGCTTTGAATGAATATCTTTCTTTTTATTTATAATCGTCTCTCACACTAGACTAACCCTTTTATTTCAAAATTACTATTTCTCTAACGACGCCGTTTGCCTTTGTCTTAGTGCTTGTAAAAAACGCCTTTCCTTTTGTCTCGTTATTTAGAAATAACGTCGATCGAAATATTTCGTTCAACGGAACAGTCACTCGTTTAACGATCAATTATCCCGCCATTTAACGACCAAATAAATGAAGTTAACGATTGCCGTTAAGCGAGAAAGAAAAGATGTTAAGATATGCCAGCATCCTGTGTTGTGGATAAAAAAGAAATTTTAAGCTTAACTATCAAATAAGGCTAAGATAAAGATTTGTTTTGGTTTGTTGTCTATTTCAATGTTTCCATCGATTAAATGATAAAGGAAAAGTGTTTGTTAGAAATGGATGTTATAATATGTAGCCTAGAAAATAATTTCTTACTTTTCAGATAGATGTCCTTAGGTAAAAAAATGTTGCTAACTTCATTTCAAATATGCTGAATATATTTTATTATAAATAATAATATTTTAACGGCCATTGTTTATCTAAAATATAAGTGTTTTTTTATCTAAATTTAAAGATGGGACAAAATATTTTTACTACCACAAAGGAAAAAAGTGACACAAAAAAAGAAAAATATATATACAGTCTAAATTGACGATGCCGTAAACGATCGGGGTTTAATAATGATATGACACTTAAAGATGGTATCCACTCTCGACTGATGTCGACCAAATCTATACTCTATAACTGATGATGACCAAATCAAGAATTTAATCCAAAATAGCCAGCGTTTCACGATACGAAATATTGTGAAGATACTGAAAATACACAAATCTACTATTCACGAGCATTAATAGTGCCATTTTACATTTGAATTTGACCCTAAAAATGGAATATTGCTCTCATGAGAACCCAATAAGTAGAATCATGATAATAAATTTGAGGTAGTTTGGTAACATTGAGAAAATAATTTGCGAAAGACTAACGAAACAAACTTAAATGTCTTGAATTAATGGAAAGCAAGGAAAAAGTAGATCTAAGAACGAGTGGAAGGAGATAGTTGGAGAAATTTTAACTAAAGGAACGGCAAGAAATATGAGAAACAGAAGAGTATGTATGATGAAATTTATGAATTTGGGAATTGTGTGCATGGACTATACGGTAGGAATATCTGTCCTCTTTGCCTACCCCAAAATGGACATGGCGTGATGGTTTGTTTGTATATCTATTAATGATTTGTTTTCATGTTCAAATTACTAACAAAGTATCTCCATCTAGTTCTTGTGATTAATAAGGATTTTTTTTAAATACCATTATCCTTTTCTTTAATCATAATTTCCTTCGTTTATCCCTGTAAAATCCTTTCCTCAAATACTGACATTAATGTAATATTTTTCATTAATTAAGTTAAATATTTTTGAAAAATCTGCAAGAACATGACATCCAAAACCTAGTTGATACGATACTTCTCTTCCGACCCGAAGATTGCATGATCGTATCCCGCTGGTACTTAAGGTATATTTTTTTTAAATATCTATCTGGTTTATACCTCAGGCCTTTTTTAAAAAATTGCAGTGAGATTGGCATATGGTAATTAGCCTGTCAGGACGTGATGTATACAAAGAAAGCATAATATAAGACAATATTTCATAAGTTGGTTGGTTGGAAAAAAATGCTGTATAGAAATAAGTTCAACAGATGCAACATATTGAACCGTGTACAAAAAATGGATTATAGCCGGCTTTGATTTGTCTTGTACCAAATTATTTGTGAATATCCTTAAAAAATAGCCAGATAAATGGAAAAATTCAGAGAATGGATTTTTTTATTCAAGGCTGAAAATAAATATCCAAAATATAAATAAATAGTTTGGAGAGCAAAACAATTAAATAATCGATATAACTCCTCTCTACTAACTTGTATTTGATATTTTATCAGCTTTTGATTATTTCAAAATAATTATGTATTGAAAGACTTACCTTATAAATTCTGGGAACTAGAGCGTGTTGAACAGCTTGTTATCTGAAAACAGAAAATACAAATATTATTTTTAATGTGTTTTGAGGCGTTTGCGGTTCATCATATCAGCCGTTTAAGGTTTTTGGAAAGTTTACTAAGTGCTTTGGCTTATGATGTTGACGTTTCGAAAACGTTGCAGAAGGTAAAGTTGACTGCAAACAAGCCCTGAAGATGAAAACTGCAACGTTTTCAAAATTTCGGCATTATAAGCCAAACCACACGGCACAACACTCCAAAAATCTTTACCCAATTGATAATTTTTAATGTTGGAATTATACATTATTAAGCTTATATAATATTGATGTTTGAATAATTGAATAGTAAAAACAAATCATAATGTACCTACAGTACCCGGCGGTAAGTAATACCCATCGGGCTTAAGAATGAGACTGTCGGCCATAATCGGCTAACTTCGGCTTTGTAGAGCGTCGTCTCTGTCATTTACACACGTGATTCGTCGCGAGACTGTTAGCGCATCGTGCGACGGAGACGACGCCCTACAAAGCCGAAGTAAGCTGATTATGGCCGACAGTCTCTTTCCTAAGCCCAATGTGTATAACTTACCGCCGGGTACTGTACATATATTTACATACTTCGTGTTTATGGCTATCAAATAATACACATGGACAGTTTCATAAATATTTTAATCTCCCTTTAACCTTATCCGAGAACTTTCGTTTACATATTTTCTTTTTCAATTTAACAATGTTTAAATCTATCCTTGACAAATAAAACACTTAGACAACGAAAAGTTCGAGTACTTTCGGTTTCTTCAATACTTTTTGGCATTTCATTACACATTTTGAAATCCTTTTAGCATAAAATATTTAGACTTTTCGTCAATTTAGTTTTTGGAAGTCAAAGTCATCGTGACTTCTCTTGGGATAATTATGTACATCTTTATATAACCTTTTCGGGTATACTTTGCCAATAAATTATAATTTAACTTCAAAATTTAGACTAAGACATTATTCCTCATCTCTCTATTAAATATATATTTTGCATAGCTATTTTTACTTGATGAAAATTAAATTCACAAACGCACATTTAACGCAATACAAGTAGAATTACAATGTTTCGTTATGATTATTAAATTTTGAATAAAAAAAATATTTTTTTTAATAAACTTAGTATTATGATTATGAAAATAAATATACGAGTACATACATCAATCGTATTTCGATCAATATCTTAATTAAGTGGCGTTATATTTTTTTTAAATAACACTTTTATTGTATGCAGTTGAACTTGGTGGGTATAAACCTTAAAATCTTGAGTATAATTTGAACTCATTTTAGTCAGCTAAAAGAGGGTTCGTGGTGTATTCGCGTACAAAAAATACGTCATTTTCAATATCATATATTATATATCCTCAAATTTTATATTTCAAATAATCTGCTGGACAGCTGGAACTATGCTTTGTAGAAGGATGAACAAATTTTATCAAATGAAGATGGCGATATTTATTATGATGATACCAATAACAATGGTTTTGACTCGACAGCACTAGATGAGCTTTTTAATAGTGACGTTGGTGACAAATTTTCCAGTAACACATTTTTGTTTGTATATTTTATAAAAGTAAATATTTTATGAATTTAAATTTAAGTCTGGAAATGTTATGGGTATATATTTTATAAGAATATTTATTTTTCCAGAAACTTTTGGGGTTAAATCAAGCATACGCATTATACACGGGTGAGCATTATAATCAATGTTTTACAAAAATCATATACTTTAAAAATTCGTTGGATTTGATAAAAAATATAGGTAATAACAATAAACAAACATTGGCCTACTTGGAGGAGAGTTTTGAATAGACTTTGAGTAGAGATAATTATCATATATACAAGGTGAACATACAAATATGGAATTTCTTGAACAAAAGAAGCATTAATTGTGATTTTGAGACTATAAAAGACTAACAACACATGTTATCTTGTTCAAACATACTTGACTAAATGCTCTGGGCTAGAATTGATCGATAGAAATAAAAGAGTGGTATTTATTGCCTTTTACTGGAAATACGTGACGTCATTAACAATCAATGGTTTAAACATGGAAATGAAGGATTAAAAGCTTTAAAGCACGCAGTGATGGAAGAAGTAAGCAAGAGTTTCAGTAATATTGAATCATATTTGAACTGCCAACATATTGTAATATAGTACTTCAGAGATATAAACTCAGAGTTACCCGCCGGGTATCAGTGCACTTCTGCGGCAAGAATACAAAAGCGTTTAACGTGACCCAACAACTTATTGATTAGAATTATTACAAGCCAACAATTTGTATAAAACCACACTGGAATACACTGTTAGAAAAAAATAAATGATTATTGTCACAAAAAGTAAATAATCTGAAAGAATAGTTTTTTTTGAGATTTTTTAATTTCTTTATATTTAAAAATAATAATTTATTTTATGAACATGTTAATAACTTTATATGACTCATGCATTTTTATATGGCTTGTGTTTCATTGCATACTTGCTGTAATAAATTATATTTTTGTTAATATTAATAAAATTATTATTAAAAAGTCAATAACGTTAACTACATTGTGAGTCGTTAATTGATACATAAGACAGTTTAAAAAAAATTGATCTTGGAGTATTGCATTATGTACAAAGTATTATCTGTGGAAAATCGAAATATCTATGAGGAATTATTGAGACATTTCTTAAAAACAAAACTAACTTATTGCAGTCTTGTATTACGTATTCAGTTTTGTATTAAAGAATCGAGAGAATTTTTTGTTTTGCGGAAAATCGAAGCATCTATTAAGAATGTATGCGACTTTTTTCAAAAACAAAATAGATTTATTACAATCTTGGATTACGTGTGTTATTTGGTTCTATATCATCGAGTTAATATTTTATTAATGGAAAATCGAAACATCTAAGGATTAAATGCCAATCACAAGTAAAAGAGCATTTCAATATTTCCATTCACCGTGAGCTTTACATTGAAGTGCAGCGGTACCAAAGGTTGTACCATTCCCGTTTCCCTTTCCATTAAGCTTTAAAGACATTGAAAAAGCTTTGTTCGTGAAAGCGTACATCTACCTTAGTAAATTGTAGTCAACGCTACAAAAACTAAGTACAGACAATTATATAAATGTTCTACAATTTACAAATTGTGAAGATTTATATATTTTAAGAGACAAAGTTATTAAATAAGTAAGATAACATAAAACATAAAAAGAAACTTATAAATCATACACTTACTTGAGTGTGATTCCGTTTTGTTCCATAAACTTAACATCTGAATCTTATCTATTCATAGATTTTATTTTGTTAAAGTTCTTTCCAGTGACGTGAGTATATAATGTATATGATACATGTAATACACTCATTTTACATATCGTCATTTATGGTTCACTCAATGGAACTATCGAACGAACTTCAAATAGTTATCAGACGTGCGCCATTATTAATAAACTATTAAGAGAGCATTGAAATATATTAAAAAGCTCAGAATATCCTTTAATAAACAAAAAATAGTAATGATGATGCTGATAATAATGATGAGAAGAATAATGGTATTAAAAATATTTAGAATAATAAAATGACAATTTATATATTGCCGTTTAGAGAGCAAACTCTCCCCAAAGACGTTTAGAGAGCAAACTCTTCCCAAAGACGTTCAGAGAGCAAACTCTCCCCAATAACGCTATGATTCGGGATTCAACACGTTGAAAATTATTTTCGATGGTGAAGATTGGAAATATGGGATACTTATAAATGTTTATAATTAACAACATTCAATATGATGATAATACTATCATCCTGGCAGATAATATGGATAGCCCGCAAAGACTCATGAATAAAATCAGTGGGGCACGCAGCAATTAAGGACTCTCAATGAATATCGCAAAGACTTAATTGATGATTATCAGTAAGGGGAATCAACAAGCAGACACGTCGTTGAGAGTGGGATCCAAGTGATGCATTGAAAGTGTGCATAATTGTAAGTATCTAGGATGCTGGCTTAGTGATTATTCCCGGAAAAGCAGAATCAGGATTGAGATGGCACGGCGCTCTTCCTTCAAAATGAAGAATATTCTCTATAATAAAGACTTCAACCTCCAATTAAGAATGCGCATTGTACGATATTACCTCTTTTCAGTACTTCTTTATGTCGTTAAGAGTTGGATTTGACAAAACACCCTGGCGATCCACAGGTTGGCTATGCCTGCTTTTTATTGTCTGAATTATTTTTTTACATATATTTTATTAGTTATTTTATTAGTTATGTTGACTTTCTTAAAACTGCACTTTTGGTTTTAACAGTGATGTCACAAAACATCCTCTAATGGGTAGATTGGTTAAACATACTCGTATATATTAAAAAAATGGTTTTCTATAAATTTAAATAACAACCATAATATAATAATTATATTTTTATTTTTGATACATTTATAACCTTGCCAGCTAATTATATTTCCTGAAGTATATTATAGTATATGATATAATTTCGACCCTTTAAGAATATTTTTTTCACCCAAGCCACCACACAACGAATAGCAGCATAAGAAATGTGGTGATGCAGGGAAATGTTAAAGAGTTTCTAGGTTTATAACGTGCGCAACGAAGAGGTTCTCAAACGTATAAAAAATACAAAGATGTACTGATTTACATTTAGAGGAAAATTTTGGATTACTCTGGGTATTTTATGAGAGAAAACAATATGAAATCAGCCAAGTCATATTGTGTCTGAAGATACAAGGAAAAGAAGTATAGTTCTCCTTGAAGAAACTCCTGGCTAAAGGCCTTAAGATAATGTTTGTACTGTAACGCAGATAATTGTTCAGAATTGCAACAACAGACAAAATTAAAATAACTACGATGATGGCCAATCTCCAACGCAGAGAGAAGCTTGAATAAAAATAAAATTATAATCCATATATTTTTTAACGTATTAAGTTAATTTAGAACCAAAAAATATATTTATGTTCTTTTCGAATTATCTTAATATTTAAAAAAATATTCAAATATGTAAAAAAATCTCTTTAATATCTGTCTAGTCTTTTGTAAAAAAAATCTTTTCTAAAGCAAAATTTATCATTTCTTTTACGGATTTTTTTTTCTTTTCAGCCATAATGATCAAAAACGTTTTTGTTATCTTTTCCAATTACCCAATATTGTACTTAATCTGCTTAAAAGTTCTAAATTATTCTTTGAAGTTTCCATAAATTTTAATAATTTATCATTGTAAATTTTTTACCGAAATTATTCTCTCCCACATTGTACGAATATTTTTAATCCGATCAAGCACGACATACTCGTATAAAAACTAAAATTAAATCAAAATCATGCAATGGAGAAATATTTATTATATAGTTCCCTTTTCGTTATACTTTTTTGTGGATTAATAAGTGTCATTGGTATTAAAACCAATGAGTGAATAATCCTTAAAAAAAATACTCTTTTATAAATATATATTTTTCATATAAAGTTGTAAAAATTGCTCTAAAAATTGCACACGTGTCATCTGTCAATCTTGCGATTAGTAAAATATAAAGCGCTACATGAAAGAACATTGAGTTGTTGCAAGGAAAATTTCCAGGTTGTGTAATCTCAAGAAATGCAGATCAGAATTGGCCAGCGAGATCAGATAATTTGACACCATGCGACTTCTTTCTTTGGTTTTTTTTAAGTTGCATGTGTATGTCAATAAGCCACAAAAAATTCTTGAGCTTGAAGCGGAGATCCAACGTGTTATTATTATAATTACGCAACGATGTTATCTTAAATATCATCAAAAGAGCAAGAGTTTGCCTGCAGAGTTGTGGTGCGCATTTGTCTGACATTTTTTCTTTCTTAGTATTTATGTTATACATCATAAGTCTATTTGAATGTGGTTAATTTTTATTTATGTATTAATTTATTTAATTAACAATTTAACGGTGAATTTTGTTTCACAAATAATGACAACATTTGTACTTAACAACAAACTAAAAAATATTTTCTCTTTTCTAATAAAACATGTATTTTATTCACAAATTTTGAATAAATAATATGTTTAATAGCAAAATTTAAATCCGGCGCTCTTACTGGGACAACTGATTATGGTGAGATTTTTTATACTTTCTGATTTTTAACAATACTTTACACATATATATTTTATTTTGTTTTGTTTTTATTATTTGTTTAATGTAAATTTCTTGTCTTAGGATACGCCTAGTTAGGTCGGAGAGTGCTTTGCATATTTAATGGTAAAATTAAAAGTATAAATAAATTTTTTAAAATACATAATATACTGATTTGATATATGGTATGTTACTCTTAATGTAACATAGTATTGTGATCTTCAAAATATTTACTGACCATAACTCTTCTTTTCGGTCAATTTCTCATGTCTCGAGTCGTGATCTCCCAGTTTCATCAGCCCAATTCTGTCCACGACAATTCTCCGTCTCTCAGAGGACCCTGTTTTGTTTCTGATTTGGTCAGTCCATCGGATTGTTGCTTTATATCTGCCTCATTTTCCCTTCACGCTGATTGTTAGCACGATTTTTAATTTTTCGAGTAAAATTGATCACCAAGAGCAGAAAACTGGTTATGGCACGTTTTCATAGCTATCAATTTTTAATTCATTAAATAATTTTTGTAGTATTCATACACGTATATTAAATTTTCAATGAGATTTATTTATTCATATATTTCATATACGTGACAAGAAATTTCAGAACTACATTGTTTATGAAAAAGCAACAGGCAAAGTAAAGTGGACACGCAAATTATATGGATTTGGGTTTGTTGCCTTCCATTTGTCGTATCCCCAGTAAACTAGGCTTGGCCTATATCTTACTGAGGAAATATAAGATGGAAAAATAAGTTAATGTTTTTTTCTCCCAATTTTAACCATAAAATGTCTTGTTGCAAACTGTCGTCAACTTGATAAATAGTAAGACGCAATTACACGTATCTATTACGCGAGTCCAAACCCTCACACTTTATCATTCCAGACAGTGCAAAAAGTCCATTCCACAATGCCCCACACATAATTACCAAAACACACCACACTTAAGAGTTCACACAAATATTACAAATCATCCTTCCTGTAGCTCAAGCACTCAAACTTCTGTCGTGATAACAACCGCGCTCCAATACACTGCCTGAATTTGTTGCCTTCTTTTGCCTTGATTGAATTCTGCACCCCATTGTTTATCATGGGAGCCAAATAGACATATTGCCTTTTGACAAACTATGTTCTTACTCTAAGGACGCGAACAGTGAATCATTTGCCATGCCTGTCATGTGTCTCTGCTAAATTTATATTTTTTCCTTTTTGTTGATAGTGCCAGAGAATGTTTGGCATTAACAAATAGAAATAGACAAAATCTTGAACCAAGTCAGATCTCCTTTTTTGGGAAGCATCATGAATCGAACACGAAACCCTTGACATGTGTCTTACTAACTTGGCCACGGAGATCGTCAATGCTATTAATTGGTAACTGTTATATGTCATTCAAAAATTTAAAAAACACTGCATTATTAAGGTAAATTTAATTTATTTGAATTGCTGATACTCCCATACAATTCCCACCCATCTTTTCCTTGAGATGTATATTTTACGTACATTTTTATTATTTTAATTACATTTTGTTTTAATTTACTTAGTTTAAGATACGGTTATGTAAACCTAGTTGAATAGCTGATTAATTGAAAGGAATTGCTTTTACGAAATAAGTCCTAAAATATATTTATATGAAAGTGTTTAATTCATGAACATAGCAGCATAGCAAACATGTAAAATTAATTTTAGCCTGAAATCAATTGTATGATGAACTTCGTGGCCAATTTTTTGAATTTCGAATCAATTTTTTTATTTGAAATTCCGAGAACTGAAATGATTTTTTTTGAATTTCGAATCATTGTTCCATTTTTTTTATTTGAAATTCCGAGAACTGAAACGAATTTTTTGAATTTCGAATCATTGTTCAATTTTTTTAAATTTGAAATTTCAAAACGATGACGCTCGACTTCTATCAGGGGGTTTTAGAATTCGACTCCCGGTGTTATGCAAAATATTTTTTTAAAAAATAGCTTAGTCTGGTAAAAGAGTTCGTCAGTGAAAAATACTTGACGCGCCCAGTACGCGTAAAGTGTTGTCGCCTCTTCACACGCGGTCTATTTAAATTATCATTTTATTATATGACACTGGAGTAGATATATAACTCTTGATTCGTCAGTACCATTTAGAGAGCGAAATCTCTTCAAAGCGCTCTAGCGCCGGACTGAATTCACTATTATTGACCGATTAACACATTACAAAGTTAATATATATAAGTTGAGAGTAAGAAAGGTAGTGGCTGATCTGAACTCAAATACTAGATAATTGGGACCGATTACAATATTTTTTCCCCTCCACGCTTGTTAATATTTCCGCATTTATGTGCTAAAGGGTACCTACCATACGAAAAAAGAGAAAATACGAATGTATGGATCGCGAGTTTCGTATTTACAACTTGGTTTTGAACCCAGACTCGATAATTGGGGTCGAAAAAACAATGTTTCTTCAATACTTTTGCATCACGAATTCGGATATGTTAAAGGATACCAAACATAACAAAGACGAAAAATGATAACTCAAACAAATAAAAATGATAACTCAAACAAATAAAAATGACGACTGAAACAAATAAAAATGACGACTGAAACCAGTATAAATGACTTGTTACTCATTTCAGCCGTCTAATTTAAGTGCATTTGTCTCTGAAATAACAGTTTCATTTTTATTCCGTCTTTATGAATAAATCCGTTCATTCCGGAATTAATTCCGAGCCGTATCGTGGTTAGCCCAGTTCCGTTATGTGATGTTATAGCAGATTTGGACTCTGCAGCACGCCCCTCTAACTAAATATTCGTGTTCGCTTATCTCTCCTTTGCCGTGATCTGAATACAAAATAACTTATAGAAAAAATAAACGCCAATTTATATGAAGCTAAATGCCAACAGACGTAGTCCGAATTTCAATATAAACAGAAATGAAACTAATTTGTAAAAACGTCGGGTATAAGGAAAGCCGGATTATTCGTGTATAGCTTCTCAAATTATTGTCATTATAAAGCTTGTAGCACATTTTAAAGGGATTTTTACCATGGATTTTTTTTTCACATACTAAAACTTTGATATAAATGTTTTGAACACCGATTTTTATTACAATATTATTATCATAACTGTTAATTTATTTCGCTTTCGTTATACATATATGGAACAGCTTGGTAGATTTAATCATATGGCAATGTTTTCCAACAAACGAAAAGTATGCTAAATAGGCCAAAAGTAAAAAAAAAACAAGATTTATAAAAAAATTTGTACCAAAAGGAATCTCAAGATAGGCGTCGTGTCAACTACGCCACGGAAGTTATCACATTTTCACCTAGTAAAAGTTTTTTTTTATATTGAGTGTAAACGTCTATAGTTAAAGATATCCTCACGTTCCGAAAAATCAGGTGGAAAATACCTGTGCTATCAAAGAGATGAAATTCAGGCCGGGTTTCGAACCAGCGACATTTTGCATAAAAGATCATTCAGCATGTCAAAATATTTCATCATTGATCTAAAGTTTTCCTTTATTATTAAAGTTTTTTATTTCATATGTCCTTAGCCTTGTTAATAAGATAATTGTTTTCGAGCTCGAAGGTATTGGGTTTGATTTTTTTTAAATGTTTACCGTCAGGTTTTTACCTACTTGAGGCCCCTTTAAATGTTTATGTTTATTAGTAGATATATTATCACATTATAATAAACATTCCAAATTTGGATGTATGCAATTTAAGTAAATATAATACAAAAATTAAATTAAAAGATTTAATGTACTTTAAATAATTTGATTTTTTATATCCTTTAAAAACACATTTTTTTCGTTGAAAAAAAAAGTAAAAATGCATAAAGCGTGAATTAAAAGGGTTAACATGAATTGATATTTAATATAAGATAGGAAAACACTTACGTTTATCACACGGACAGATAAAAAGTTTATTTCGATGTCGTAGAGATTGTGATTTGAAAAAAAAACTCACGAAATGAGTCATTTACTTTTCAGTGTTATGGACATCAACACAGGAAACCAACTGAATATGTACTAAACCACGTATTATGGACATGTAGACTGCAAACCAGCTGAATATGTGAGAAACCACATTTTGGTGTAATGGACATGTATACAGTGTATTACACCAAGTCCCTGGAAATAGTGGAAGAGGTCGTGCAAAGAAGCGACCGAATAATAGCAACAACGAAAACATGGGTGATCTGAACTTGACTCCGGGGATGGATTTCTTGAAGGCAACCCTTTTGAGAGGTATTATCAACGTTTATGGTTATATATGAATACTAAACGTACACACTATACTACAATTAAAGCCGAATGTGTTACTATCACATATCGGAAGATTTACAAAGGTTTCTTTGTATATTTCGTCTTCTCTTGGTAAGTTTCTTGCGGGTTTTTTACCAAATATGTTTCAATAAACATGTGCAGATTTGGGGAAGTGCTTAGTCTAATGACCGCAGTCACTACTTTCCTATCGTAATTCTCAACATATATATATATATATATATATATATATATATATATATATATATATATATATATATATATATATATATATATATATATATATATATATATATATATATATATATATATATATATATATATATATATATATATATATATATATATATATATATATATATATATATATATATATATATATATATATATATATATATATATATATATATATATATATATATATATATATATATATATATATATATATATATATATATATATATATATATATATATATATATATATATATATATATATTTTTTTTTTTTTAATCTGTCAATAATAACGGGTTTGAGTCCCGAATTAGAGCGCCCTTGAAGAGAACCTGTTCTCTATGCGGCGATATGTAAATGGTCCTTATTATTATCGTATTAATATTATAATTTTTAAAAGGTATTCTTAGTAAGGATATTCTCAAACCCAATAAACTATAATTTTCAAAAGAATTTCACAAACTTCTACGATCCCCACTAATTAAATTAAAAACTTACTAAATGCACGATGTACCAAAAATTCCGAGCATTCCTTAAACTGTTCACCTCAAATTTCAGACGGAGTTCATCTCAAATTTCAGTTTCAAAACATGGCAAATTTTCAAGCTGGAGTGTGTTCTTGAAAGCACACAATGTTTAAACTTCTCTCGTGGTTAGCACGGCAATTTCCTGTTCAAGAGTAGACAGGTGGGCTCATGATTGGTTTAGTTCTGAAACTTTGGTTTTAAGAGAGATCCAAAATACACACAGACGTAGCTCTATAGTGAAAGAAGTAAGAATATTCTATAGACTGTGGTAAATAATCGTACCAACTTGATTTAATATGTTAAATTAGGCAATCTTAGCTCTCATTATGACAACTAATTATTGAAAGTGATAAAAAATGTGAGATAGATAATTACAAGGAACATTATTTTTGAGTTAACACGTAATGTATTCTCTCGAGATAGGACACAGCGTCTGGTATAAGTTTGTCCAGCTCGTGTACGCTTTCAAGAAATACATACAACGGCCAGCTGATTATGATGATTGTTTGATTCTCCCCACACTCACAAAAAGTCTACTCTGCTATATCCTATTTGTGTAAGTCATATGCAGAACAGCCTATAACGCATTTGATCCGATTAAGATTCCTGGAAAGTCCAGCGTTGGCACGCCCATAAGATCTTTGTATTTTTTTGTCACGATCCGTCCAAAAAAAAAACATTATTTATCAGCAATCGGCCTGTTGTCGACTTGCTCAATCGAAAATGAGACAAGGTGGAGGTAGTTCTCCTATTTCCATAATTTTAGGCCAATGGTTGACTTGGGTCATCCTTTTCCATAAAAGGCAGTAAAAAGAGACAAAATAAACTGAGAATTCAAAATAATAAACGATAATCGCGCTATAATAAAGCGATGACCAAAGTAGATGCTGTAATTTATTTAATTCATTTATTTAACTCTCTTATTGCAAATACAATCTGGCGGGCTTATTGCGGACCTAACCTAACCTAACCTAATCTTACCCAACCAGCTGTTAGTAAGTGAGAAAGGAACAAAAAACTATTGTTTGGATATATGGAGGGAATGAGTGACGAAAGAATGACTAACCAATAAATTAGTCATATGTTAAGTATGCGTATAGGTGAGCTGAGCAAAATCAAGGATCAAGTTAATCGTATTTTTGAAAAAAAAAACAAGGTTACGTTGAAACACAAGTAATAGAAGATTGCGTATGAATGAATGTGATGCAAGCAAAAGATATGTGTATAAATAGACAGTTGTAGTGATCCTTTATCTTTGACTCCCAAATAAGGGGCATAACGTGATAATGTTTTTATATGTATGTAAAATAAAAACTTGAACTTGTAAATCTAAAGCGTTATGAGAGGAATTATTGGACATGATTTTGATGTGGTTGTTGAGATTGTATTGTGGCTAGAGTTTTATGTGCCACGGCTTGGGATTTAAGCACGTGTAAGGATGTGAATACAGTGCGAATGTTTCAGCTTGCAACGGCTTGGGATTTAAGCACGTGTAAGGATGTGAATACAGTGCGAATGTTTCAGCTTGCAACGGCTTGGGATTTAAGCACGTGTAAAGATGTGAATACAGTGCGAATGTTTCAGCTTGCAATGGCTTGGGATTTAAGCACGTGTAAGGATGTGAATACAGTGCGAATGTTTCAGCTTGCAACGGCTTGGGATTTAAGCACGTGTAAAGATGTGAATACAGTGCGAATGTTTCAGCTTGCAATGGCTTGGGATTTAAGCACGTGTAAATATGTGAATACAGTGCGAATGTTTCAGCTTGCAACGGCTTGAGATTTAAGCACGTGTAAGGATGTGAATACAGTGCTAATGTTTCAGCTTGTAATGGCTTGCGACTTAAGCACGTGTAAGGATGTGAATACATTGTGAATGTTTCAGCTTGCAATGGCTTGGGATTTAAGTACAGTGCAAATGTTTCAGCTGAGTGTTGTAGTCTTGATACCAAATGTATATTATATTTTAAATTAAAAAATGAGTTCACCACTTTGTCATTGGCTATGCCTAGTGAAATACTTCTCCAGGAGTATATCCACAAAATGAACATTTTCTTGCATTATTATGTAATGGATTGTCCGGAAAGTAATATCGTATTTAAGGTTACATAAACACAAGTTGATAGTAGTTTTGATATTTTCAGTATCTCTGCAATCTTTTATGTCGTAGAACGCCTTTCATTATCAATCAAAGCCTTCATTAAGTCGTCATCAGTGGTAATCGGCATTTCAGAGCGGACACCATCTTCAAGTATGGTATAATCATTATGGATTATTTCAAACCACAATCGACAAAAGATCGCTTAATTCATCGTCGCTATGCACTATACATTTTTTTGTGTGTGTTATATTGTTTTTTTTTATGCAGAAGTTAAACATTTTCAAATGACACCAAACAATTTGGTTATAAAAGACTATAAAATGCGCTAAACTACTACCTTTCATAATGTAATACATTCAGCACGTTTGTATTGAATTAAACAATGAAATTTTTGTCTTAACAACATCTATTCGAGAAATACAAAGTTATTTTCCGGTCAACGTATTACATGTGCTCTACGGTATGCCTTTCTTTCACAACGATTTTTGCGCATGGTAAATAAAAAAAATGACTTAGATCCTCCCTTTGTTATGCTGTTTCAAATCAACATATGTATTGAATGAATGACCTATTAAAACATATATTTTTTATGAATAATGCAGTTCAACTTTAGTAGTTGTTGTTTTTTTTTCATTAATAAAATAAATAAAGCTACTAAAGAAATTATATATTTACAATGGGCATGGCAGTACGATCCGAAAATTTAAACAATAGAATACTTTCATTTAGTATTGAAAAGCATTTTTTCTATTGGATTTTAACTTAAGCAATTCGTTTTTGAAAATGCATCCTCATTACTATCAGTTCCACTACCCAGGAAGAGTTTTAGCTACCTCCAGCATTCTCTGGCACTTATCTCTCCTAAAGAGTTTGAAATGTAGCATTTGTGAAGATTTATGTCGGCGAAATTGGATTTTATGGAGGTTTGTGTAATAAAGTAAAATAAGTCTCAGAACTCAAAATGAAACAGGAAATGAGAGAAGCTGCATCTAGTTTGATTCCAAGGTTTGAAAAACAGTGTAGTGAACAACTGGCTTACTAATCCTTTTTATTGGTAAGTTTTGTTAGGGTGCAGTGAAAAAATCTTTTTACACCAAGGGTAAAAAAAGTTTGAAAAGCATTGGCATAGGCTAGGGATACCCAACCAAATCAATCGCGAAATTAGTTGTGTACATATTTTTTCCTTCGATTGCATACACTAAAAAATATTAAGTTTGAGATTAAATACTGGTATTTTTTCATGATAAATAATAAATTATTATATGTGTTTATAATTTTGTTTTTTTTTTTTCGAATACACTGGTAGACCACGACGTCGCCATTCAAAAAAATTAACTCAAGTGTACAAAAAGGTTGTGCAGCTCTGGTATAGAAAATTGATTTATTAAATTTATAACAAAATAAGTTTCTTCGTTGTTGTTTAACCGATAAACTTTAACAAATAAAGTTTTAATTGACATTATTAATCAACAAATATTGAGAAACGTATGAAATCGAATAAATTCAGCACCCTTATGATGTGTTACAATATTCTTCAGTCGTGTTCGTTGAATAATTTGGCAATTTGTATTCTGTGCCCCCCAGCGGATAGCTTGCGAAATAAATATAAATTTTCGATTTATTCAAATTTTACTTAAGAAGTATTGATATAATATTCGAGGGACGTCACCTATAAAACTTGAACCCTTTCGTTAATGGAAAAATCTTTTGTTTTACTATAATTATGATCAAACAACGTCAAGGTCAATATTATTATAAAAAATGTATTAACAGATATTATAAAATTAATACCCCAAGATATATTGGAATTGCAAAAGCAGCTATGAAAAGTCTGACAGAAATATGAACTAATCGTTCTATATTCAGCAGAACTAAAATATGTCTGGTTAAATATCTAGTATTTTTCATAGCACTGTAGAGAGTGGAAACATGATCGATGAGAAAGAAGGATTGATCCCTTCGAAATATGGTGCTAGAGGTGGATATTCTATATTCCATGGACTGCAAGGAAAACCCCTCAGACACTCAGATGTCATCGAAAGACTTTGGATAACATGCAGAAAAAGAATCCTAACGTACTTTGGGCATATTGTTTGTTAGAAAAAATGGTAATTGCTTAGAAAAGTCGGTGGTCACGGAGACAGTTGAGGTTAGGTGAGCAAAAATGTGTCCCATGAAATGTACGGATCAAATAAAGGATTCAACAAAAATTTCTTTAAGTGTTGCATTCAATATGACCAGGAGGTATGGAGACAGGTAGTGCGCCGAGTTTGAGATATAGCAGAGAACAATGTTTAGTATTGAGCATACGATACTTTAACTTGTGTGTAAATTTAACATAACTATAACTTGCGTGAAAATTCTCTGAAAGAAGTCGAATAAATTATACATGTAGAAATATGTGACTTAAAAGGATACACGGCCTGAAAATTTGTGACAGAATCCAGAACGCATGTGAATGTAAGATTGATGTATTTAGTACCATATGATTAATAAATGCACTTAGATATGGTTTGGGCCTGTAAAACGTATGAATGAAGAAATACTATTTATATATTTTTACACTATAGTTTCTAGAAGTTAATTGATAAACTTCTTTTTTTAATCTTTTGTTTAAGTTTTGACTTATATTTTATCTAATCACAAAACAAAATTTTAATTATTTTTATGTACGTTCTCCAAGCTTGTACACAAATAATTTATTCTTCCATTACATATAATACATATTAATTGGTTGAAGAAGAGGACTGTGCATTTAAGACTGATGTAGTAAGTTGAATGCGCAAGTGAATTTCGAGATGGTTTGGGCATGTAGCACGAACGAAAGAAGAAAAACTAACAAAAAAATATTAATTGTAACTGTGAATGAAATTTGTGGCAGAGGAAGCCCAAGAAAAGTATGGTTGAGTCGAGCGAATGACATTTTGAAAGAAGGAAATGTAAAAAGTCTGAGATTCGAAGGTATATGAATGTTGAGGAAAAGAAGGATGTGTTTCGAGAAAGAAAAGTTAGGCGCTCTTTCCTTTCTGACTTATTTGACAGGGAAATGGCGTGATAGTAAGCATATATGATTAGCAAAATCTCGTAACCATTTTGAAAAAAAATATCTTATCGGTATATTTTTTTAAAATTATTTTAGTTTTTCTAGAAGTTTTTTAGATCGTTGTTTACATTTTGATAAAGCTTCTCAATTAGTTATGATTCCCAGAAATGCCAACGGCCGTAAATGTGTTACTTCAATTGTACCCCTCAACATACCCGAATTGATTATATGAACACGTTGATATGTATTAGCGTGGCTGGGTAACAATATTGCCTTCGGCCCCAGTAATAGAGCCTTCCGATTAATAATCACTGAAGTAGGAAAATAACTCAGAGTTGACCATCAGAAATACTATCACAGGTTAACAGGCTACAACACTCGCACACATTTAACTCGTAAGCAACGTACTATACTACAAGTGATGGATAGCTTGTTCGGAGTTTCGGTCCGATGGTAGGACACCCTACTCCTTCATCGGATAAGTTCTGACTGTTAAGATATTTATTGGAAATTTTTGGATCTTTTTGGGAATCGGGAAAGGATAGGTTTGTGGTAATTGTTTTGATTTTATGAATGATTATGAGAAATTATAAACGATTAAATACATATATAAATATGATGATATGTACATAATATTAAATACAAATATACATAAATTTGTGTCGTCACACACTGTTTTATATTGAATGGGTGAAAAAAAAAAAAAAAAAAAAAAAAAATGAATTGTGAATAAATTATAAGAATGTATATAGTATATGTAGATAAGTAAATGAGTGGGGAAATGTGTGTGACTTTTATAAATATATTAAGGTGTAGAAAATGTTTATTGAAGGTGAGAAATGCGGTTGCCTATGGGGGTAAACTGTCTGCCGGAGGAATTATCGATGATGGGGTGTTCAGAGTGACAATCGGGGGGTCATTTGGGGGGATGATTAGAGTTAAAGAGGGGGGGGTCGGGGGGATGTTTCGCAATATTGATTTCGGACAAGTGTGTCTGTAACTGGTGTTCGCGTTGTAGTTATCTAAGGCTTTTATGACTGGGTTGGGATGACGGGATATAGAGCTGTAGAACCTTTCGGCCAGAGCGCGCATATTTTCGGGGATAGTATGTAGTTTGGTATCTGCGTGGAGTCTTGAATTACGGACGATGTAGGGTGCTTTTAAAATTATGCGGAGGGCTTTGTTTTGAATGATCTGAATGTGATGTAGCGTTGTTTTCTTCGCGTGGCCCCAGACCGGAAGGGCGTATGTCAGTTGCGGTCTGACGATCGCTTTATATAGGTGGAGTTTAGTGCGCGTGCTAAGTTTGCTGTATTTACTGATCAAGGGAAATAATGATTTGAGTGTTCCGTGAGCTTTTGATTTGATATTGAGGGCGTGTTTATGCCACGAGAGTCTACTGTCTAATGTGAGGCCTAGGTATTTTACGTGTTTTGACCATGGGACGCTCTGGCCGAAGAGTTTAAGAGTTCTGATGGGTTTGATGTATCTGCGTGAGAAGCGGACTGCTGTGCTTTTGGTGGGATTTATTTTGATCTTCCATTTGGTGCACCAGTGCTCCAGAATGGGAATGAAGTCTTGCAGTCTGTTGTGGGATACGGACTCATATTTCGATGAAGAGAGAAAGGCTGTGTCGTCAGCGTATTGCGCGGTGATACAATGTGTACGTGAAAATTGGGGCATATCGCTCGTGTATATGTTATACAGGATAGGGGACAACAGTGCACCTTGGGGCACACCTGCCAGAATGGGGCGAGGGGATGAGTTTATACCGTCTATTTTGACGGAGAAGGAGCGATTTTCAAGGAATGATGCGATGATTTGCACTAGTCTGAGGGGAATACCTGACTTGTGCAGTTTGAATATGAGTCCGTTGAGCCAGACTGTGTCGAAGGCTTTCGCCACGTCTAGTGAAAGGAGGGTCGTGAGGCCTTTGGAGCTGAAGTATTTGATGATGTGTTCTACAACGCGAAGAAGCTGATGGTTGGTAGAGTGTAATGGCCTAAATCCGTGTTGCGAATCTGGGATGATGTTACGTGAGTAAGTTTCTAACGAGAGACGTTCTAGGATTAATTTTTCGAGCACTTTACCTAGAGTCGGGAGCAGACTGATCGGTCTGTAATTTTCAGGGATAACGTGGCTTTTACCCGGTTTAGGGAACATGATGACGTCGGCGTTTTTGAATGGGGTTGGAAAGAATTTATGTCGAAGGCAGGCATTGTAAATGGCGGTAAGGGCGTAAATGGCTTTTTTCGGAAGTTTTTTCAAGGTGAGATTATTGATTTTATCGGGGCCGGGGGCTTTTTTGTTGATGAGATTTTTTATGATAGATTGAATTTCTAACGGTGAGAAGAAGTCTGTGGTGGGGGGGGTTTGCTCATTTAATATGTCGGCAACTGCGTTGTCGACCATTATTGAGTGAGAGGGGTTAGAGAGGTCTGCATTTGGCGAGAAGATATTAGCTAGAGAGTCAGCAAAGGTCTCTGCGCGGTCGCGAGCAGAGAAAACGGGGCCATTTGGTCCTTGAAGAGAGCTGGGTCGGGAGGGCGTTTTTCTAAGGCTACGCGTTAGTTTCCATTTGAGTCCATCATTGTATTCGAGAGACTCGACGAAGTCTGACCATTTGTCATTGCGGAGTTGCTGTAGGAGGTGTTTGATTTTTTTGACTAATCTGTTGTAGTCGGTTTTGTAAGAGGGGACAGCTGTGTTTTGCCACAACTTTCTGGTTTTGTTTTTTTTTTTCCCATAATCAGTATTTTGATATGTGGAGGAAGGGGAAGTTCGGGTTTATCGGCTGGTCTCTCTTTTGAAGAGGATGTGAGAGCGGATTTGATGGTGGTTGTGAAGTCATTTATAGCGGCGTCTATGGAGTTCGTGTCGGGGAAGGTTGTCGGTATTTTGATGCTGCTGTCGACGTTAATAGCGAAATCGCTCCACGAGGTGATGTGTCGCGGAGGGGCTGAGGGCGAGAAGGGTGGTAAGCCATCCGTCAATTGAAGTAATACCGGGTAGTGATCGGATTGAAGCTGGTGAACAGTCGTGAGATCTGTTTGATAGAGAATGTCGTTATGGACAATGATGTCGATGACATCAGGGCGATGATTGTCTATTAGTGGATAGAGGGTGGGAGACGTGGGTCCTTCCACGAAGTATCTTATCCGGGAGGAGATTTCGTCAAGTTTATTACCGTGAGTGTTGGAAGTGCGGCTGTGCCAGAAGGGGTGTTTAGCATTTAGATCTCCCGCCATGATGGTGGGGATATTATCTGCGAGGAATGAGTCCAATTCAGACTCGACAAGTGGGGAGGTAGGTGGAAGATAAGTCGCGCAAAGTTTAAGAGGGCCGTGATTGGCGGTGTTCACCACTACGCATGTGGATTCTATGTTGACGGTGGAAGGGGAGGGGATGTGGCAGTGGTCTATTGTGCTTTTGATGAGAGTTGCGGTGCCGCCTTTTCTGCCGATGAGGCGGTCGTCTCTGTAGCAGTAGTAGTTACGGATGCTGTAACGGTAGCTCGGTTTGAGATGCGTTTCCGTTATCAGCAACACGTCCAGGTTGTGCTCGAGAAGGAAATCCTCGACCTCTTGTTTATGTGTTCTGAGGGAACCGTTTGCATTCCAGAACGCGGCGGATATATGGGATGGTTTATAGGTGCGAGCCATGTTCTTGGATGTAGTTGAGGAGGTTCATGGCTTCGGTGATGGCTGATTTTAAGTTATTCAAAATGAGATCGCGATTTGGGGGGGGGCGGCGGGCAATATGTAGTTTTGGGGTGTAGATGTTGATAATAGGGGGCGATGAGTTGCGACGTTCGCGTATGACGCGTTGGAAGTGACTGGTTTCGATGCACTCTGGGGAGCGTTGGGGAATCGCCGTGTGGCGTTGTTTGCCGAGGGGGCGTTCGGTAAGGGGGCGTTGGTGGAGGGGCGTTGGTAGATGCCATCCATGAGGGGGCGTAAGGGCTGCGGGGTCTGGAAGTGGTGGTGGGGAGCGATTGAAGGGAGGTTGCTCTTGGGGAAGCGTGGGCAGCCTCTGAAGTTGGCCGTGTGTGGGCCTCCGCAGTTACAGCAGGTGGCGGGAGTGTCCGCGGGCTTCCTGCATTCAGATGTGTGATGCGTTCTACCGCATTTCACACAGTTGGCTGGGGCGTGGCAGTTGCCGGCGGAATGGGCAAACTGTTGGCATCGATGACACTGGCCCATGCCTTTGCGCTTGTTCAGCTCCTCCACTGTGACTCGAATATCGAGTACACCGTGGAGTTCGGTGAAGATGCGCTTTGCGGAAGAGTCCCTTGTCATCTTGACGATGACCATGGGGAGTTCCACTCGATTCCGGTTTTTCATGCGATACACATTTAAAACCGGATAATCGAGTGATTTGAGTTCATCTGAAATGTCCTCGACGCTGATAGGGGTCGGTAGGCCGCGGATGACGGCTAGCAGGGGCTTCTCGCTCTCCAAATGGAAAGAGTGGTATGGAATGGCGAGAGAATCGGTAATGTGGACTAGGGAGCGGTAGGCCTCTACGGTTTCAGTGGTGATTTTAAGATCACCATTGGGCTGCACCTTCGAGGAGAAGTGAATGTTTTGAGACCTGAGTTTAGCTCTCAGGTCTCCATATTTGGCGGAATTGTGAAGTACGATGGGGGGGATGCGGTCTTTTTTGATCTGAAGTAGAGGTCGTGAGTCATTATTTAGAGGTGGGGCGGTGGCTGCGGGATGAGGAGGGCTGAGTGGGCCTCTCATTTTTTTGCTGGTTTGGGCCACGGTGGCACCAGCTGGCTTCGGGTCTGATTGGGGGCAGACGAGGGGGGGGCTTTCTTGGGATTGAAGAGCCCTTTTACGGTTTTTGGCAACAGATTGCCAGTCCATTTCTGGAATATCCGGAATGATAATTATTGGCGGGGAAAGTGGGGAGTCAAAAGTGGGGGTGGGGCGCGGCGGTGTTGTGATAGGGATAGGGACCACTGACAAGACAGTGGGTGAAATAGATGGAGGGTTTTTGGCCTCAATCGAGACCTCACCTTTATTGAAGAGTTCACGAAGAAGTTTTACCATCTTCATTGTCTCTTTTTTGGATGTGGTCTCCATCTTGAAGAGCTCGAAGGCTTCCTCGAAAGTGGAGATGGTCAGATCAGGGGATGTTGAGCGGTCCGGGGACTTAGCGAGGTCTGGTATAGGCGAGGTCACGGCGACGGATGCGGGCGTTTCGGTTGGTTCGGAACTAGTTTTTCTAGTAATGATGCGTGGAGTTTTAATGATGAAGTTCGGTTTGACGGATTTGACGGACTTCATGGCTGCTTAATAGGAGGAATTGAACAAATAGAAAGAATAATTGTGGACAATAAAAAGTAGGATATAGCTGTGGAAAAAATAAATATAATTGTGTAATGAGTAGAAACACAAACAGTGATAAATAAAGAATTAAAGTTTTTAAAGTTTTGATAAATAATGTGAAATATGAAATGAAGATAGGATGGGGAGAGCTGTCGACCTTTTCAGATCTTCAACTCTGCCCTCGGAGTGTAAAAGGGTAAGAAGGATAGTAACAGTCAGTGGCTTACTTGATGAAGAAGAAGAAATTCTGGCATCGACCGGCACTCGGAACAAATTACGTCACCAAGAATTTTGTGGAGGCCGGCTCCTTATCACGAGTTAATATGACGTACTATAGTTTACGGATACAAGCCCAGCGTTTTACCAACTAGGAAAAATATGTGTTTCGCCATTGGAAAGGCTAGTGTTCTATTTCCTCTTCCCACCTGGACATGAAAATGACGTGATAATATATGTCTGTAGAATAAAAATCGCATGTAAAACTCAAATCATAGTATCATTTTTGTTGAGAAGTATAATAATCTCTCCATTTATGAGAATCCATTTTAACACTGCTAGTTCTGTTTGTAAATTTAAATGCATAAAATGAGATTTTACTTAGTTATAATTTGGTTCTACCTCGAAATATTTATAAACATTCATGAGATTTATCAAAGTAACAATAGAAGACTAATCCAGTGAGAGTGATTTTGAACAAGTATAGAAGTTCTATTTTTTTTACTTCGTATAACTCTCACGTGTGTTTTTAATCGTATAACTCTCAATCGTGTTTTAAATCGTATAACTCTCATATGTGTTTTATTAGTTACCAGTAAACTCAACAGATTTATAAAAAAAAATCAAGCTTCTTAAATATAGTTGTCGTAAGAAAAGAACATCAGGAACAATGGTATTTGAAAGATTATCTATTTAACACATCAATAAATGCATCAATTTACGAGGTTTTCATTTATGCGCAGTTTTCTAGAAATTACCCTCGTAAATGGAGAGATAACTATATATAAAATGAAGTAAAAACAACGAGTATTTTCATACTTTGAAAATTGAGAATTGTAGTTGTGCTGGTTTTCTGAACAAAAAGTTTTGCTATTGAATATTGCCCCAGGATAACACAAGTTGATCGCTAAAGCTTTTTTTTTTCGTTTTTCCCTTCGAATTTAAATGTTAATTACAGTTTAAATTAATTAGTTCGGCAAAAACTTTTTAGTATCTTAAAATGTATATTAGAATTGTTCATTTTAAACTGTTGAAACTTTTTATACGCTTTGTAATTGATTTAAATGTATAAAAAATATAGGAAAAAATGTTAAATGCCATGTAATGTTATAAGAACTGTAATGATAAAAATTCATTTCAATAGATGAAATGATCAAAAGTAACATTTAAATTTAAATTGTATGAATTTTTACATAAACAAACTAAGACTTTTTAATCTTTCTTCATAAAAAAAGGCTTTTACATTCATCACTAAAAATACATCATCATCACTTAAAACACGTTTTCGCCTCGTGCATTCTTCTCAGTGCACGCATTTATACAAGGTTTATTCGGCTCCTTTTAGAATTTTTCCACGTCCATGTTTCACTTCCATGCATCAAAGTTGGTAGTAGAATACAGTTTTAGATTATCGTTCAGCAAATTTGGGTAATGTACGGTTCGAATAAATATATTTTAGGGCCCACACACGCGGTTCGACAACTCACGTAACACTACTATTTTCTGAGAAAATCCAACTCCAATAGCAGAAGTCTTTAATTTTCTTTTATCTTTCATTTTCAGCCATATTAACATATCATCACATTTACTTTCCCTTCTTCACTTTTCTTTCACCATAGCTTTCAAATTCCCAACAATTATTCTCAGGCCTTTCTCATCCCATCTCTTATACAATATATATCCCAGTCTACAAATATATCAGTCTGCAAGGCTATTGTCCTCCCCATGCTTCCCTATGGATCTGAGACTTCTTATAGAAGACTGAGGTTCCTTATAGAAGGCACATTTAATGCCTTGAAAATTTCAACCAGCGTTTCCTTCGCCGAATTCTTCGGATCCACTGGAGTGATCATGTCACAAATGTTTCGGCCCTGCAACACTCCAACTGTAAACCTATAGAAGATATGGTTGTAAAGGCGAAATTGCGTTGGACCGGGCATGTGATACGCATGGGCGATCACAGACTCGCAAAACGCGTCTTGTACAGGGAAGTGGTGGGCAAGCGAAGAGTTGGTGGGCAGCGGAAGCGCTATAAGGACAGTCTGCGAGAATCGCTTACTTTGTGCGGGGCGCCTGAGGACTGGGAGCGGGTGGCTCAGGATTGTGAGGGATGGAGAGCCGTATGTTCTCGGGACTGGTGGCGTTTCAGCGGCTAGACGTGTGAAAAACAGTCAGCGCGCTGCGAACATGCGTCAGCATGGCCAGGCGGCTCAGCAGGGTCCACATGTCGATGTCATTTGCGGGAGGGAGTACGCATCTAGGATCGGGATCTTTTCTCACAGAAGATCACACGATCGACGTGAGAAAACGGTTAAAGATTGACGTTGGAGTGGCGAAGGGATTCTCGACTACGAGGCCTGGCAACGATATAAGATATAGTTATACAATTTACAGATCAAACTCTGTCATCAGCATACATCAAACCGCATACATTCCTGAGATACATTTCACAAATATATGCATTCATTGTCCACTGTTATTCCTCCATAAACGAACCTATGTAAATATTAAAGACCAAAAGCTATATACATCCTTGATTTATACCTTTTGTAATATTAAACGACTCAGTCAAGACACCGTTCATTCTAATACATACTCTACTTTCAGTCTCACACTACTTTTGTTATATAACGTTTTCTTTGCATGCTGTTCAACCCGACGGAATTGTATCATATGGCAATCTTTTCATAATGGCCAATTGACATCGTATTTAATAGTAGTAATAACAAAAAGATAATTCTATGACGTTTTGGTAAAGAGGAACAAGTCATCAATTACTTATTTGTCAGTTTGGAGTTTTGCAACACTTGTATTCCTGAAATACAGACCTCAGGTAAATTTTAAAGGTAAACTTTGAATACATAAATAATTTTTGTATTCAAAGTTTACCTTTAAAATTTACCTGAGTTCTGTATTTCAGGAATACAAGTGCTGCAAAACTTTAAACTGACAAATAAGTAATTGATGACTTGTACCTCTTTACCAAAACGCCATAGAATTTATTAAGCATCATTAAGAGTATAAACTCTCCTCAAAAGCGCTCTAACCCACTATTAGTGAGAAATTAAAAATATTACAAAAAACATAATAATACTCGTATTATGTACTGAGTGTCAGAATATGAATGTGGTCACTGCGGTCATTAGATCGAGCATTTCATCCCATTTGAATATATTTGTCTGGTTTGGTTCATTATTTATAAGTATAAAAACCATATTATATGTCTACCCTATCTTATTCTCATCAGCTAAACTTTTATTTCTGCTTTCAGCTTTTCAAATTGTATCTCTGAGATTATTTCCTAATATATATGAAAGGGAACGCACATTTGAAGTCGGTGATTGATTTTATGATATAAAGATTTAAAACAATTTAGTTTATTATTCTCATGTTTAACTTATTAGTTTAATTTTCCCGGTAGTGTCTTACAGGCGTGATGTTTCCAATTTTTTACATTGATATTATTTTAAGTTAAAGACTTCTGTGGTCTAGTTGATAAGACGTTTGACTTACACCCGGGTGTCTTGAGTTTGATCATCGATGCTACCTGAAAATTTTAAATTGGTTTCCACTTCAGGCTTTATCAACTTTTTCGTAAGTTGAAAGAGGTGCCATTTTAATTAACATGAAATAAAACCTGAAAAATGTTTTTAAAATGGTTCCAGTCTGATAAAGTTCGTTTGGTAGTAACAACTTTTGGAATGATAGACGTACCCAAGTTTTATTACTTTTTCACACGCGGTTGTATTGCCAACACGTGTTAGAAAGCCCTGCGAGGTCCATGCCTTCTCCAGTGCTTGTAAATCTGAAGACGTGATAAATTAGGTTGAAGATAATCCTGTCTACACTCTTCAATATGTCCACATCGTCCATTCAGATATGTATCGTATTGTACTTTAATTTCGCCATAAACAGTAAAACCTATGGGGTATACAGATATGTGGCAATCTCTTCCGACCAATCGGAAAGATATTAACGGGGCCTTAAATTAAAATCAGATTGATCATTAAGGTGTCTTTTTGAAAAGAAAATGGTAGCTTATAAGTTTAATTTTCACGTGGTTAATACTAAACAATACTCGCACCCATACTTAGATGGTAAAAATACTTACGATTCAAATACTTACAATACTTATGAGGTGCACGAACCGACAACTACCGTGCGGAAGGTCGTCGGTTCGAACTCCGCGCTGTGCTATTCCCCTCAAACGACACACGCACTTTTTCCGCACAGTGTTCGAGGGTATAAGGATACCTATGATTTTGGTCATATATTTTAATATAAAAAATACTTTGTCTACTGGCCACGTTCTTTAACGTATCTGCATCGCTAATTTGAATAAGGAAAATCTTTTTTAAAAATGGCATCTAATAGGAATCGAACCCACAACCTCCAAATTGAAAGACAAGCGTCTCATCTACCTGGCAACAGAGAATCTTGAAGGGTACTATGCGAGCAAATTAATTTGAGGTGGAAACATGTTTCTATCATTTTAAAAGTTAAATTATTTCAACAGAAATCTTCTTTATTTGAGTTTCAGAATAAAGGATTTGAAATAAAAATAAACATTAATTATTTATTATTTCTAAAAACGTAATATCCTAAAAACACTGAAATATTTTCGAAGAACAAACGGAAACAATATGTTAAAAATTGTTTCCTGTGTAAGGATTCAATATCTTTCTTTATCAAACGGCATACTCTGAAGCCCCTTCGACAGAAAAATAATAATACACACGTTTCATAAAATAAAACAAGAAAGAACACGGAATGGTTTCACAGCGAAATACTGTTTGAACGTGGAGAAATTAGTGTGCTGGAGGAAGATTCTCTAGAAAAGATTTCATACCAGCTGCATTCGAAAAGCATCGTTCTGGAACAGAGGTAACCAAACACGATGCACTTGATATGTGGAGCTTAGAACAGAATAGAATTTCAATCAGATACAAGATATATTTATATAATTAAATCTAAGTATGTGAACTTGTACGTATAATAACAGTTGGGAAAATTTTGCCAGAGAAGATACTCGTACACTTCAAATAAGGTACACGCAGAGCTCGACTTTCATAGTTTAAATTGTAATACAATTTACTATTTTGCACATATTTCATACTTGTGCATTTACTTCTGACTAATTGTGTTTCATACACATAAATTGCTAACACTTACAGTCTACGAAGTCTAAAATAAAGAAAAAACCCTCACCATAAATGCCTAAGTTTACTATAAAGAAAATACTTTAAAGTAGTACTAATAAGTCTCTTTAACTTAATAATAATACTTTAAGTCATGGTAACTGGTTTTTTATTTATATTTTACATTAATGAGAATTATACTTTTGTTTCCGTTGTAAAATAAATATTTAAAAAACACAACTTTCCATGTTTATTTCTTACGTTACTCCACGTCAAGTTTCTTACTTTCAGGAACCAATTATACGCAAGTGGAGGACTGTCTGTTTCTGTAGATCTTTCGTATTCATTTATATTTTTCTCTAAAGCACGATATAAAATGGAAACATGGACAAAAATAAAGAAGAAAAGAAACATCCCAACCGCAAGTGCACCAACGTCAATATCATCGAAAAATTGGCACTTGCCAAAAGACTTTCCTGACATGTAGAAAAAGGATTTTGACATTCTTTAACTATGTTAACAATAAAAATATTGAAAGTCTTGAGAAGCTAGTGATCTCGGGGATAGTTGAGGGAACACAATCTAGACGAAGGTCATTTTTAAGATGGATATACCAAATAAAGGAGTTAACAGGATCCTATTTAAGCGCTGCATAAGGCTCATGACCAGGAAGGATGGGGACAAATTGTGCATCATGTTCCAGGCATAGCAGAAGACCGCGACTTTAAGTATTGAACACGCAAATAAGATACAATACAACTATTTACAATTATGAGATCCTGTTATCTGCCTAGATTTTTTAAATGTTAAAATGTAGCCACATAAGATATGTAAAAAAATGATTAGGATTAATAGAGCTCTCATGAAGCATAAACTTTGCATATTTTCAACATACCTTCCATTGTTTCATTATATTGTACGACATTTTTGTTGTTAACAAAAAAAACCTAGTGAGTTTGTACTACTTACCAGAAAGATTTTAGAGACTTTAAGTGAAAACCAGACGAGATCATTATTAAAAAAATGGCAGGTACTACGGGAGTTGAACCCGAAACCCCAAGTTAAAAGCTTGTTCAAGGGTACATTGATTGGGTTCGTACGATGTCAATGGGCGAACCTCATGACATCTCTCACACACACGCACGCGCGCACACACACACACACACTATGACGACCTATGTAGCCTAGTTGATAAGATGCACGTCTTCTACTAAACTTCGGGGTTGATTCTCGACAGAAAACGGTCCCAATCTAGTTAAATAGTCCTCCATCACACATGCGCTAGGTGGGAGTGTGTGGTGTTGCCTGTCCAAATACGACAGTATTTCCAACATTTACGATGCTAAACTGGGATTTATTTGCCTACTTCAGTGATTATTAATCGGAAGGTACAATCATTGGAGCCTAAGAAAATATTATTATCTTCCAGCCACGCTTATCAATATGTCCGCATCATCAATTTTGGTATGTTGATGGGTACAATTCAAATAAAACGTAGTAAATTAACCTATTTTCAATGCTGGGAACCGTAATTAATTGAGAAGCTTTATCAACATTAGCTTTATTATCACAAACTAAAAAACACTCTTGGAATAATTAAGAACATTCATTAGAAAATATACCTTTAAGATATCTTTGTTTTCAAAATAGTTAGGAATTTTTTTTTAAATATATATATATATATATATATATATATATATATATATATATATATATATATATATATATATATATATATATATATATATATATATATATATATATATATATATATATATATATATATATATATATATATATATATATATATATATATATATATATATATATACTATTACGCCATTTCCTAGTCGAATAAATCAGAGAAGACGGGATGCCCGACTTTCGTATCTTGAAACACATCCTTCAACTCTTTCACGTCAATATACATTTTCATACGATTTCTCCGACTTTCTACGTTTCCTACTTTTTAAATATCAATAACTTGTTTCAACCATGCTTTCTTTGGCTTTTCTTTCCCACTCCAACTTGCACTTTATTTGTTTTGTTAGCCTTTCTTCATTTATTCGTTCTACATCTCTAACCCATTTCAGACTGCTCTTCAACATGTGTAATTATAAGTTCTGGTAATATATTTATTTAATCTACATTTGATTATAAAAGGAATATCACTAAAAAAAAAAACAATTAAAATCCAAAGGACGCTAAACAGTAAAATATTTCAATTTTATCACCAGCCTCGCAATATTTTTCTTTTGTGGGCTCGTGCTAAAAAAATATAAATGTTCCAGACATATTTTATAACTCGGGCTTTAAAACTATTTAATTCAAAAGTTATTAACGTTGTAAAAATGGAACTTTTACCATGAAAAAGCTTAGTGTAAAAAAGAACATTGTAATATTTTTCATCGTGTAAATTAAATATAATCCCTGTGAAGTCACCAGAAAACACGCGTCCGAGGATACCAAGGTCTGCTACCAACGGAATGAGTCCCTGTAAATGCGGTCTCGCCTCTGCACCGCGACTTTATGAGTCACGTCGACCGTAGTACTAACCAAAAGTTATCTTGTGGTCGGAGACTAGAATTCACAATGACCCCGCGTAACTTCTGGACTCCTGGTACCCGAACAAGACAAAAATCTAATTTTATATTTCATAAAGTACTTTTTTGTCCTATGTTTCATCTGGTCTCTTTACAGTATTTTACAGTAATAATGTAAATGATCTTTCAAATTGAGCGTTTTTTTTTAATTCTTGAATAAAACACACAATTGGCTTTGATTTCAAAAAACTTTTAATTGGTGATTGATGTATAATGTATGACATTCAAAAATAAAAAAAACAAAAGCCGCTTCTGTATACATAAATATCCATCTCTTGCAGCTCTACAGATGTCCACTCTTTTGTCAAAATTTCAATGACATTTTGGCATAATTGCGGTTCTAACTCACCAATTACGCAAATAATTTCGTATTTTAGCTCAGGAATTGATTAGGGGGCATTCTTATAGATTTGGCTTTTCACGTAACCTCAGAGAAAATAGTCCAACGGTCTCAGATCACATGATCTTGGTGGCCAATTAACATCACTGTTTGGGGAGATTACAATACATAAAATAATTCAACAGTTTGAACGCGTTGTTGTATTGTATACAGCTCCATTTTTATAAATGTCATACATTACACTTCTCAAATGTCAAAAGACTCAGCCAAGTTCGCGACACCATCTATGTTTTATTCGAGAATTAAATAAACCGCTTAATTTGAAAGACCTTTTATAATGGATAAACGATGTAACATATAGGTAATGATTACATTAGGAAAGAGTATTGCATTGTATTGTATTAAACTTTCGTTGTATACAATATAATCTGGCGGGCTTATTTCCATGTGGCAATCTCTTTCAACAAGAGTGTGGATTTAAAGCGGATGTAGTGCTTAAGGCGAAGAAAGGAGCATTACGATGGTTAAACCACGTAGAAAAATAAGATAAAAAATCTTTACTAGAGGTAAAGTAAGTACGAGAAGTTAGGAAATACCTATAAAACATGACAAGACCAAATGAATTATATTTTGATAGATAGAAGAGAGAAACGCATTTATACTTTATAATAGTGAAGTATAGATGAAAAGGTCTATGGACATTAAAAGTGTGACATGTGTCAGGAGATCTGTTCTCTCTGCCTATCCCAATTGTAATAGTGGTTATGATGACGAAGATTATTGATATATTCCAGCCAGTGTGTAAAGTGATGCATTGTAACAAAATTTATATTTTTACAATAAATAACTGACAATTAATACCTATTCCTGACGACCTATTTTTATTACATATGTGTGAAGATAAACCAACGTTTCTATGTAGTTCGTCTTCTTTTTTGGTAAGTTTTCTGTGTTTTTATTCACCAAATATGTTTTTTAAACATTTGCAAATGCGAGGAAGTTCCTAACCTAATGACTACAGCTTCCATTTTCCAACAATATCATTACACTAAATTTGTTAATATTTTTTTGTACTATTTTTAATTTCTCACTTATAATTGTGTTTGAATCTCAAGCCAAATCCCTCTTGAGGATAGTCTACTCTCTGAACGGCGTGTTAGAAATTGTCCTTTTTATTATTCTTCAAACTTTGTTTCCATTACGTTTCATCGAGTGTTAGCTATGTGTAAGGTTTCTTATAAATTATTATTATCACCTTTATATAGATATACTTTAAATTCTAGAATATTACTGTCAAAAGCACACAAAAAGTACGTAAAAAGTATTAATTGGTTAACAGTTTATTGGATTTAAGTCAAAGAACAAGTTGCGAAGGAAGTTTTGAAGCTTAAATTATTGAATGCTCTGAGTGCATCTCAAGTGAATTGCCACAACAATGGAATATTGATCCATAAAATTATTGAATGCTCTGAGTGCATCTCAAGTGAATTGCCACAACAATGGAATATTGATCCATAAAATTTGATGCCAACTTTGGAATTCAAGTCTAACAACAAGTTGGTTTGAACCAATAAGCTGTCAAACCTTCAAATTAACTAAATATGCCTTATGACATATTGGCTTCGTTTAGACTTCAAATAATATATCTTCTTTCAATAACGGATGTTTGTTTATTTCTTACAAAAAAGTAGTAAAGCAAATAAATATTTTAAGTATCTTAGGACAAAAATGCTTTTTAAAGAAAGTAAAATCAATTTTCATTACTTATGGTTTGTATTTTCTTGATTCCTTTTTAATTCCTTTAAAAACATCAATTGTCAAACAATTCTGTGTTAAGGAAACTAAAAAGTCATATATGTTTGAATATTTGTATTCAATAAGCTTTTTTTTTTTACCTGAGGAGTTTATTACCATGTGGCAATCTAAAACCAGAAAGATGTTTTTAATAGGCACTTAGTGATAAATAGTCTGGAATTCCATTTTTTTAATCAGGGTCAGTGGGGATCGAGCCCGCAACCTCCGGATTGGCAGACAAGCGTCTTACCACCAGGCCACGGAGATCGTCATTAATTTTTAGTGTACATATATAAAATTTGACATACTTTAGTCGTTTAAGTTCTAATATTACCAGATTTTAAAATGTCAATGTATTTATAACTTATAAATTATGTACATAACATATAGTATTTATTGATATTTTATTCTTAATAAAAGTTTGAATTCATATTATTGTGGATATTTTGATTTCGATTTTTGATGTGTATTGGAGTGGGTACATTTATACGAGTGTTTTTATTTTTTCTAAACGGATTTTTTTTTGTTAGTGTTGTTATTTTTTTAGAATCCTTCCATGCTAGAGATACGTCTCTGAACATTCTGAGTCTTAGCCTGTTGTGTGCTTGGGTGTGTGGTTGTATGTGTGTACTTCTCTAGATTATAGTTTTGTTTAAATCATATTAGTTGTTTAAATGTTTATGCTTTCAGTAACAATTTTTATTTTTTTTAACTCTTACACACTCGAAATTCAAATACTATATTTAAATTTATATTATTTTAATGCTCTAAATCGATCTCCATTGCAATTTTTTTAATAAATTATATACAATAGGTTCTTAAAGCGTAGAATCGGTAGAAACCTAGTATTGAATCGATTTTCAAAGAGTTCATTAAGAGATATGGCACTCAGAAGAGTTTTATCACTTCATGATTAATTCTTAAAACCCCAAGAAGTAATTGAATTACGAGTATCGGCATGTAATAATCTAATGGTCTTTTTCACGTCTTCTTCTCAAAAACAAAAATGCGCGTTCGTTAGATCTTATATTATCTATACGCCTTATTTTAATATTTAATGACATACTCGTTTAACAACTTACAACAATGCCATGCTCATCTTAAGGTAGGCAGAGATGATGGATTTTCACATATTTCTAATTCAAATACACAGCTTTTGACTTGTCCATACTCATATACATCGTTTTTTTCTGTTTTTTATTCTGTATCGATCCATTACAATACCATACGAATGAATTATTAAATTTTCCAAAATAAATTAAATATTTTATCCATGGTTCCTGATTTAACTTTTTGGAACTCTGTATTAGAATATTTAACAATAAATTACTTTCTTATCCTGCTAATTTCAATTTATTGAATAAGTGTAATCTAATACAAACTTTGATACATAGAAGTAAAACGTAGACTTTGAAAAATACTGGAAGAAGCCAAGTAAATGCTTGCACTGAAAATAATACACGAGGTATTGATGCATAACTGTATACAAAAGTATACAGTTATGCATCAATACCTCGTGTATTATTTTCAGTGCAAGCATTTACTTGGCTTCTTCCAGTATTTTTCAAAGTCTACGTTTTACTTCTATGTATCAAAGTTTGTATTAGATTACACTTATTCAATAAATTGAAATTAGCAGGATAAGAAAGTAATTTATTGTTAAATATTCTAATACAGAGTTCCAAAAAGTTAAATCAGGAACCATGGATAAAATATTTAATTTATTTTGGAAAATTTAATAATTCATTCGTATGGTATTGTAATGGATCGATACAGAATAAAAAACAGAAAAAAACGATGTATATGAGTATGGACAAGTCAAAAGCTGTGTATTTGAATTAGAAATATGTGAAAATCCATCATCTCTGCCTACCTTAAGATGAGCATGGCATTGTTGTAAGTTGTTAAACGAGTATGTCATTAAATATTAAAATAAGGCGTATAGATAATATAAGATCTAACGAACGCGCATTTTTGTTTTTGAGAAGAAGACGTGAAAAAGACCATTAGATTATTACATGCCGATACTCGTAATTCAATTACTTCTTGGGGTTTTAAGAATTAATCATGAAGTGATAAAACTCTTCTGAGTGCCATATCTCTTAATGAACTCTTTGAAAATCGATTCAATACTAAAAAGATCCAAAAATTTCCAATAAATATCTTAACAGTCAGAACTTATCCGATGAAGGAGTAAGGTGTCCTACCATCGGACCGAAACTCCGAACAAGCTATCCATCACTTGAAAAAGTAGAAGGCGTGGTTAAGGACAACCAAGGAAAGTTTGGTTGGATAAAAATAATAATATTTTTAAAGAAGGAAATGTTAAAAATCAGCAATTTATATCAGAAGGCGCATGGATATCAAAAAGGCGAAAGATGTGTGTCGCGATGGGCAAGTTTGGCGCTCTCTCCTCTTTGACGGCGTGATTGTTTGTATGCAGTCTAATAACAAAAAAGTTGTTTATGAAATATTTTAACTGGAGTATATTTGTTATTTTCTAATAATGGAGTCATGAATTTTGAAAGTAATACAACCTGGCCATATTAAATTTATGTCCAGCTCCAAGTTGTTGTCAATCAAGAACTTGAATAATCAAAATGAAATTAAGATCCTCTCTATCTTGCGAGGGTATCTCTATCTTAAGTTAAGTATATACCGTTATTGGATAGCCAATGATTATATACCGCCACTTCAGGGATTGAGAATTTCTCGGGAAATTAAAGGACTCTTGGTTTAATTAATGCTCTAGAAAATTTAATTTGATTTGATTATTCGAAAAGCCGTGAAATAAATTAAATCTTTTTACTGGAGGAAAAAAATCAAGCGTTTCACGTCGGCTTTTCACAGTGATCTGGAGGATATTTTAATTTCAATTAGGGCTACAGAGTGAAGATTTTAATAATTAGTTTTCTCTATTATTTGTTAAAATTAAGTTAAAATTTAACTAAGCATAGGATAAATATAAAAATTTGTTTATTATTCATTATATTTTTAAATTTAATATTACATTCAATTGGGTTGTGAAATAATAGACAAGAATTTTTTTTATCGATAAATTAAGTAAATGACTGATGTATATCATAGTATGTTATGAGGAGTTATTTGACATGATTCTGAGGTGATGTTGAGATACTTGATATGATTCTGAGGTGGTGTTGAGATACTTGATATGATTCTGAAGTGGGGACAGCCTAATGATAATTATTATGAAAAAACTTTATGTAGAGCAGATGTTATTCAAGAGCGCAAGGGATTCAAACTGATTATAGTTGATGGATTAAAAAATAATGTAAAATAAGTACATATAAGTTAAGTGTAAGTATAGAAAGGTGGTGGATGTGACCATAAGATTAGGTACTTCCCCGCAACTACTAATGTTTGAAAAAACTTATTTGGTAAGAAAACCTTCGAAATCTTATAAAGGGAAGACAAATTACAAATAAACTTTGGCAGGTCTTCCGATATGTGGTAGTAGCACATTCAGTTTCAGTTGTGTTGTACCAAAGTGTGTATAAGGATGTGAATGCTGAATATGAATATTTCAACGTGTTTTGGAGTTAAAAATTATTATTTGAAATTTTTGATTAAGGAATGAGTCCGCTTCGCCACAGGTCTTGCCTAGTGAAGTGGTTCTCTATATTAACAAAATAGATAATTTATGTACTTGTTATCTACGGTTTGCATTTCCTGATGTAAACAATGTTAATTTTAAATTATATATTGCGGAAAGAAGAAATAAATAAATAATGAAGATTTTTTACGCATTACATGGAAGGTGGTCTTGGGTCTAACGAAGGATAAAAATCACCAGAAGTAACTTACCACATTAATATGTATCCGAACCGATAGAAAACGATAAGAAATATGTAGAACAACTTCGTCTTAAGTTAAAATTTGAAAATGAGTGTACAATTTTAAATTAAACAATGAGACAACATTTTAATGTCATTTTTGTCGGGAACCCTCAGGAAACAAACCAAAAACTTTTAGGTATAAGTCTAGCGACTTACAACGAGTATCTAAGCTACTAAGAGTTTTCATAAGCTACCTAATAGAAAATATGTCATATGCACTAAATTAGACGAAAAAGTGCGTCTACGTCCCCAGTTTGCATATTGAATGAGAAATGTCTACCCTTAAGAGGAGGCTCTACCCTAACAAGCATTGTAGCAGAGTTGTATTTCAAGACCTTCTAGCACAACAGTCCCCCACGACACATGAATGTCCGGTCTTTTCTTTGCGAAAGCTCCGGGACAAAAAGCTTTTCACGCGATTTCCCCCGCAAACAAGTCCGGCACTGCGGGGAGTGATGTAAGCAAAACATGCAATGTCCGAGATGTTGTCTTATGTAAATATTTAGGCAAACGAGCTTTTACTTCGGCAGGCTAACACGTTATCCATATTATTAATTTATAAATAAATATTTTAGCTAAGCATGGATAAAGTAATTTCTCAAACGTTACGGAGTAAAGGAATTTACCAACATCAATATTTTGTATGAAAACACACAAATGACACGATAAATGTTTTAAATACTATACCTGTTGATTGTTTTATGGATATACTTACATCCTTTTCTATATTTTATTTGGCAGTTTTCAATTTTCTAATTGAAATGTCATCAGGCGAGTCGGACGTTTTTTTCACTTCAATGGCAACTTACATAAAAAAAAGAAGTTATATTTACCAATGAAAAACGATTTTGAAATTACAATTAAAAAATAAAACAATCATACAACATATTTTGAAATAAAATTTTCAACTAAAATAGGCAAAATGCAATTTTCAATCTGAATTTCCGTTATAATGTAGTTTGTATATTAATTTACCAGATGGCACTCTAGTAACACTCGCAGACACTGGGTGCGTGCGTGGGTGCGTGTTTTTGCATCTCCGTGTGCTGTACTATTTTTAACACGTACGACTGTGAAGAATCACGTACCTACTCCAGTGATTCTCAATTCGACGACTCGATTAATTGGGGCAGAAAACTATCATGTCTCCTGGGCATACTTTTCAACGTATGTACTATATATTCGGATATTCCTCTTACTTTTCTTAGACCCAAATTCGATATTGTTTTTTTTGTCACACTTATTGAGATTGTCAATTTATCGGTGGTAATTGAAAAAAATATGTATACGTTGCCTCATTAGTCCAACTAAATCGAACGAGTTATTCGATGTATGCAGGGCTAATACATTTTTGATTGAGTTCAGTTATAAAAAAAAGTTGGTCAGCACACATTGAGGAATTCTTTGAGTTGGGCATGTTTGGAGTTTCAATAGCTACTTTTCAAAAAGGATCAAAATAACATTTGGCTCCACTTCAACTACCTGAAAATGAGCGATTTACCCTATTTACTCTTAAATGATTCGTTTTCTTTTTAATTTGGTTTTTGTTTTCTTTTTCTCCAGTCTATAATTTTCTCTCATTTTATTTATATCTGGCTTTTTATTTCTTTACGTCTTAGTGGGAATTGTTTATATATAATTTTCTATAAGAACTTGACAAATCTAGATATATGGGTGGCGGGTGCAGCTTTAGGAACATTTAAAGTCAACCGTTTTTTGGGATGTCATATCAAAATTTATGACGTTATATGAACACTACACTACACTTAAAGCCGAATGTGTTACTATCAACTATCGGAAGATCTACAAAGGTTGATTTGTAGTTCATCTTCCCTTGGTATGTTTTCTGCGGTTTTCATACCAAATATGTTTTCTGAATATATGCAGATACGGGAGGGTAACCGATCTTATGGATGCCGCCACTACCTCCCTAACCTTACACTCAACTTATTTTGTAATATTTTTAAAGTCAATATATTTTTTATCTATTCATATCAATAAACGGTACATTGCTTCTTGGAATAACAAAAATAACAATAAAAGAGTCAATTAAGATAACAACAAATCCCACTCATAAACCGTAGGATCCTACACATACGCCGAAGGGGATTGCAGCTTGACAATTTGGAAATTCTCGAGATAAGAACAAGTATAAAATTAAGTCTAAATCTTATAAACAATCAAACCAATTTTAATAATAGCCTTCTGCTTAATATGTTTCCCATTTAAAATCCACCCCTTTGGATATCCAGACCCTGGTCTGCCCGTAAGATTATTTTTTTTCCCCGCCCCATTTAATATTGAATCACAACTCTCCCCATTCTCTCCTCCTACCTTATTCCTCTTATACTATTTACACTTGCAGAAAAAATATGTTGTGAGCAATTTAGTTTATCTTCACTTGACGATGAAGACGGAGGTCTACGAAACCAGTAAACTCAAAATAAACCATTGGTGAACACAAAAATATAAATTAAGTGTTTTATTTATTTATTTTATTTCTTTTTACATAAAGCATGGCACCACAAAGTGAAACTAAAGTTTTTTCGAAGATTCAAAAATGTATTTAAATTTATTTAATGACGCTTATGTGGAAGCACTCCTGATATATCTTAAAACGAAATAGCACTATACATGTGATTTGTTTATTAGTTACATTATAATTGTATCAGATTTATTCATTATTTTATTTTTTGTACTTAATTTTAATTAATAAAAAGAAACCTTTCAAGAAAAGTGGTATGGAGTACAACTTGTATAATCCACTCTCAAATTTAGGCAAGTCCGTCAAAAGCCTCATGTATAGGGTGAATGAAAAGCCTCACTCCGTAGCAAGAGACGACTCCTGCTACCTTTAAACCCCTTCCCCATCCTCCAGCCCACCCCACATGTTCCATGTAACTATACTAATTTGAATCGGCAGTAATACATTTCCGGTACAAGGCACCTCTCCGCATTGTGATGGAATGGTGAATACTTGAACAAGGTTAGCGGGAGGTTGCCCGTATTGTTGTTTGGTATACTCGTACAATATGCGTATTAGAAAATACAATAATGTACGATATTTCACGCTTTGACGTAAATAATTTTGTACATGTTACTATTATTTGTGTGTCGTTATTGGATGGATGTGTAGCATGCTTCTCTGTTTTTTCTTCTTGTGTGAGTATCACAGCCAATATTTTTTTATTAATTATTAATAAAGTTGCTAGACGAATATCAAACCAGATGGTGGGTTATTCAAAGAAATATCAGTATTGAGCGCAATAACGTTAGGAGACAGCGTTCACTTTTATCTGACGTTAAACGATCCCACGACGGAAATCATCTAAATGAGAAGGATGTTTGTAAAGGAGACATGAAGACTTGTGAAGATAACGCCAAGGACATAAAGTGTACCAAGTATTTTGTTGAGGCAAGGTGATCGTTGAATAATGACTCGAGAATCTCAAATTCCAGCGAGAAAGGGCGAAGGGTGGACTACACCAGGACCAGGACTCGATATTACATTACTGGTATCCATGGATAAACAATTCGTCTCCACAGTAATCAGAAATTATATTGTCCACCCAAGCTTCCATCACATTACAATTTATTGTTTGTGTATTCTATCAGCCCCTCTATATGTATTGTCTTTCAAAACGGACAAGGGGCAATAACAGCCCTTTTGTGGCCCTTGTGAGAAAAGTAGAACTTTGAGGTCGATTTCATATTCATCGAATAAATTTATTGTTCCGAATCGGTCCATCAGGGTGGGGTTTATGATAAGGTTTTTGTCGTTGTTGGTCAAGTGGACTGGAATGGTCTATCTCTAAGTATTAGATATATGGCTGGCGTGTGCTTTAAATGTCTGAAATTTAAATCTTCGAGAGAATGTTTTAAATGACCACTTCGGGAGGTCTCAGCAATATCTGCGTTACAGCTAACGCCGTCATTGTAGCAGAACCTGAAGATGATCTACAGCGATTTTTATGCAAGTTCTACAAAACAGCTTAAAGTTTTATTAATATTAAATATACATCTCAGATGCAAACTAATGAACCATCTATAATAAGTCATTGGGCAAGTGATGGGATTCAAATATACATGTATCAACATTTCCCGCCAGAATGATATCTACAATTATGTAAGCAAACAAACAAAAAGGATGGCTGCAAGAGGAAAAAAATCTCGTTTAAATTATGACAAACGATATTTACAAAATTTTACCTGAAGCCCTTGTTAATCTTTTTTTTTTACTCCGTGATTATATTTTAAATCATTGATTTTTCTTTTTTAATTTCCTTCTTCAACAATCGTCGTGTATTTTTTTCGAAACGTACGAGTATATTATAATGTCTAGGAATCTACTTATTTTTTACGTATGGTGTCTGGTGCCCCAGAAATTTACGATAACTTAAAAAAATATCTCTGTCATTGGTGGCACGGAAAAACTCCTCCGTGCCCTCTTAAGAATGTTGTGTAACCATGAAACCCGATTCTGCGTCGAACCTCGATTTTACCCATCATTATTATTTTAATTAAAAAAGTGGTATTTTTCTCCACTCAATATTTAAATTACCCAGGCAAACAACCTACCGGTATTTTATGGTATAATTTTTTTTTCATTTTACGTCTATTCGACAAAGTAGGTACCCCGGTATTAGATATACATACTATGATACATAAAAAAAATCTGAACATTCTTAGATGAATCTACATTTCGAATGTTTTTAGCTTATATAACATTTTTGTCTTCATATACCAGTAATAAGAATCAATCATGTATAATTTACTGTCACAATTTTTTTTTATTGTAATTTGTTTTATCAAACACTGTTTATTCCACTTTTTGTAATGGTATAACCCTACCGGTTTCAAAGCTTTCACCTCATCATCAAGGGAGCATAACAAATAAGACTCAAACAAAACTCTCCTGATGATGAGGTGAAAGCATTGAAGCTGGTAGGGTTACACCGTTACAACATGTGGAATAAACAGTGTTTGATAAAACAAATTACAATGTCTTTAAAGCTCCACAATGTTAATGCCTTATCTAAAATGTCTTTCTAATTGAGCGGTTTGATTAATGTCTTAACTATAAATAATATATATATATATATTTTTTATTTATATGAGTTTATTTGAATACATTCCTCACTTTAAACAATTTGACACATACTTTTATTATTATCATATCTAATTCATCTTACGATACTTTTCTTATTATCATATCTAATTCATCTTACGATACATTTCTTATTATCATATAATATCTAATTCATCTTACGATACTTTGAACACAAACTATGGAGGGAGATCAAAAGCTTTCAATTGTTGATTCTAACCGAAACTGAAAAGTGCAGAAGATGAGCATGTATTTAAAGAAGTGACCAAAAAAAGAAGGCAAGAAGCATTCGATTCAGGTAACAAAGGGTAAGATATTGTTTGTGCTAGAGAAGGAGGGTTAAAATCATATTGATCCCGATCTTCAGAATACAGGGGATGACCGAGAATAAATACTTTTACAAACAGCAAACAAGTTTTCTACCAGAACAAATAAAAAATAAGAACTACTCAAATGAATTAAATAAAAAATCAGAGCATAAGCAATATTCATGTGAAAAACAGAGGAGGCGTGTAATTTAAGGTTATGGCGGACGTAAATAACGCTTCTCACCGATTTGGCGTATCCCATCAACAATTCATTTGGCAGAGGTAACAATGCGTAGATTTCAAATTGGATTGAAACAAACAGATTACTGAACCAACCACTTCAGTTACACTGGAAAAGTCTCTGAAATCTGATGGAAAATTATTTTTAGATGATCTCCGTTGTCTAGTGAACATAACATTTTTTCTATGATAATTATCCATTTTTTTTCATCCACACGGAACCCTTCATCAAATTTAAATATGTAATTCAAACATATTCAAGCTAATGGCCTGATGAGGCTCTTTTCTTCGGACACATTAATCGAGTCTTCAAGTTTAGAACCATTGAAATAGGCACGGGATTAGACTGTTGTTAATGCAGGTGTTGGCAATATTACCGCACGAGAAGATGTAACTATTATTGATAGATTAAGCATATAACAAATTGACTTTAAATGTTGAAACGTTGTAACTGCGACCATTAAATTAGAGCTTACCGCAGAAAACTTACAAGAGTAGACAGAACTACAAAGAAATCTTTGTAGATCTTCCGATATTTGATGATAACAAATTCTGCTTTAGGTGTAGAGTATGTGTATGATGTAGAGTATGTGTATGGTGTTCATATGCAATTATAAATTTAGAAAATACTTTCCAAAAGGATCAAGTGCTTCCTAAATCTGCATAAGCCCCCTGTTTATTTAATACTTTTTAGACAGAAAAAGATCGACCCAATCCAAATATTGCTTGAGAAAACAAACATTAACCAAAAATAAACATCTTTTATTCATTAAGTATAACGTTACAATAATATGACTGTTGCAATAGCTAAAAAAATCGGTAAAATTAATTATACCCTGTTAAACACAATGTTGAAATGCAATAGATTGCACAAAATAAACCTCAAAATGTTAAATTAAAAATTTCATAACGTGTTTAAACTATAAAATTCTACATATTTTTAATTTTTGACCGTTTTGCATTAAAATACCGATATATTTCTTTATAGTTTTAATTCAGGGTCCGATTCAGACATAAAATATAATAAAAAGTTACGAACTGTTTGAATAACGGCCAGGATTGGATTTCCCTGTAACATATGGCGTCCATTTTCCTTTAATTAAATTTGAACAATTATTTCCCTTTTTCCGTATTCTATCCGGATAACGTTCATAATGTAATTAATTTACCATGATTTATAACCACCGTTTTGTAGGATCGATCAACTAAAATTTAACTCTTTAAATTTGAATTCATCATCATCATACCATGCTTTTCATTTTATTTTGACACACCTCACCGTACATACCTCACTATTACTCGTATAAATTTTCTTTATCTTAACCCTCATCTTGGAAAAGATCCAAACATTAACGTTTTTATTTGGTGATTCTTTGTTATATGGTAAGCTATGAAGGAAAATTGAGGAAAAAAATCACAACTTTTCCTTATAGTTTTTTTTTTATATGTAACACCCACGTTACATTGCCAAAATATCAATTTTTATAAAACACAAAAAGGGCTCTAAAATGATTCTATAATCGAAAACAAGAACAACATTTACATAGCTGAATTATCAACAAATAAAATGGTTTGAATAATTTTTCTCTACATGTAGTGATTAATAAGATTCCAATTTTCAACATGCACCCACGCTGTCCAGACATGTTGAACCGATGTAGTTAGAAAGCTTGTAGCGTTGTCGATATTTATCACCAGATGATACCACTGCACACAATAGTGCATGTATAGTATTTGAATGTGTTGCCATATTTGAAATTACGTTACAGTTACTGGATTTTTTTTTAAATCCCTAAATTAGTGTAACATCTGTGTTACAATGCCATGATAAGAGTTAAGCATCGCAACGCTCTCATTTCTATTACATTGTTTTTGTCATTGTCCAGTAACCCACTTCACGCGGCTATCCGATCTGAATATCCTTCTTTAAAACAGAAACCTAAGCATTAAATAAATAAAAAAACAACTTACAATCAAAATTCAATTTTATAATTTAGAAATTACTAAAATATATTTGTGTGCGAGAAACTCGATTGCATTGATTGGATAATGAGTATGCAGCACTTTCAAACTGGAAAACTTTTCTCAGGGAGTGAGAGGAGAGTCGGGCGCCACGGAATGAATCTCGTGGACATTTTCGCTAAAATTTCCTTATTGACTTGAATTGTAACAGTACAGCCTGGTTAGTTTACTTCGTGTGAGTTAATTTATGATAGTCTCTTCTAAATTTCAAGAAAAATGTTTAATAGTTCTTAAGAAAAACAAGATTGAAGCTGTTTTTAAAAATATTGAATACCAAAGGAAATAGATCGTTTCATTGTCTAAACCAGACATGGCCAAACTTTTATTTAGGCGAAACATATTCTTCGAAACATAGCACTCGCGAGCCATATGGCAAAAAAATGAAAATGCTACAGTTCAAGGAATTGGTTGATAAAATATATCAACTAGTAAAATTCTAATTATAATCGTATTATTTCGAAAATAATCAATTTAAAAAATTAAGCTGCTTTTCTAAGCAATCATTCATTAATTTTGACATGTCAGGCAGCATGTTAAATGTTGACTGACTCCCTTAATATCGCTTCCAAATAGTATCAGTTAATCTTGTTTTGTTTTTGAATATTTATTATTGAGTAAGTTATTTTGCGTATAAAAAACAAGTATTTTTTATTATTATTTCACCTGGCGAGTTTATTGCCACGTGGCAATCTCTTCCGACCAACCAGAAAGATGTTTTTAATGGGCCCTGAATGAAAAGCAGACTGAAATTCCATTTAAAAAAATCTGGATTCCAGCGGGGATCGAACCCGCAACCTCCGTATAAAGTATATCAGATTGATATGAAAGTTATTGCCATTTTATACTATACACCTCGAGCAAAATTCCTTTGTATCCCCAAAGAAGAATTGAATTCCTTTCTTTCCCCGATCAGAAAACGTCATGTTATGTTTCTGGTGAGATATGAAGGCTGTAGTATAGTAGCAACTTTGAAAATCGCATGACAGTAAAAACCTTTAAGTACAGTCGACAATCAGGCAATTCAAATCACGCTTTGAATAAAAACTATTAAATTTACTGAAAAGAAAAGGAATTTTCCCGACGATACTGCCAGACCATGTGTGGGGTTCATCACATAAAATTTTTGCAATTTCTTTATACTCTCCCGACTTGAAAACTTACGATAATTTATTCCAATATGCGCCAAATAATCTTAAGAATAAAACAATTAACCTTGTAAAAAAAGTCAAATCCCCTTTTGTTGAGTTTTTACCCTAAAACCAAAAGATTTTATAGGAATGCTAAATATAAATTGACTAAAATTTGCAAGAATGTATATCCAATAACATAAATTACGTAATTTATCAAAAAACAGCACAATTGATTTTTAAAATTTCAAATATTTGAAAAAAAAAGTGACTATCACTGATTGGCTAGAAGAGATTGCCACCTGGCAATTTATCCACCGAGATTGTTTTGCATTGAAGTCTTTAATGAATACATGAAATTATTTTCGTATCACCTAATAAGTTCAACTAAATAACACAAGCATTCTCATTGTTAATTATTCCAAGTTACGAGTAACATATACTTTTCTGTGTTTAGATTTTTATAAAAATATATATTATATATTTTCTATCACTTACGTGGACCGCATAAATGGATCTCGCGGATCGGATGTGGCCCGCGGACTATAGTTTAAGTATGCCTGACCTAAGCAAATGACGTAATATTTTTGTCTCACCTGAAATAATTTTTTGAATATTTCAAAGCATTTTCTTTATCACTTTATGCAATATCGTACAATTTTCTTTGAAGTTAAAATTTTAATTATTTTTCTGAAAGCACAAAGGAAAATAATCAAAAGAATGGAATCAATCGTCACTTTAAAAATAATCGCTTTGTGGACGAAAAAAACATGGATATTCTTTACCACGAAATAATTAATAAAAATTAACACAAACAAAGCAACAAAAAGATTTTGATACTCAGAGAAATTTTCTCATTGTTTGCTGTACGTATTTCCCAAATAACCGAGCTTCAAAGTTCCTTCTGATCCTCTGGTAACAATACCTTCAAAATAATAGAAAATACAAATAAATTTAAAATAGAATAGGTTCCAACCAACGATCCCAATTTGATAGGAATATATTAGCCAGAACCTTTTTTATCGTAGCAACATAACGAAGGCTTTAAAACAGAGGGTTATTTAAATTAAATTATATCAAAAGTTAAGTACAAATTATAAGATTTTTGACATTAAAAAAGTGAGTCACGCGTGAGAATTATAGTTTGTACTAATAAATATGTACAAAGACTTTTCAGGGATCATAATTGTATTGTTTTATATAAATCTTTCATTGTATATCGTATAACTTAGTGGGTCTTTTCAGGCTCTTGGTAGTTCAGGTAGTCTCTTCTAATCAATTAGGAAAATATTTAAACAAGTTTTAAGTGAAAACAAGAATGGAACTCTTTTTAAAATAAAATTGTTACTCTAATTATAAGGTATAATAAAATTGTTACAATAATTATAAGGTATAAATACGCAGGTTCTTATTCGTTACTTGGATAGTTTATTCAAATTATCAACCATAATAGGTCAAGAATTATTCGTCACGCTATTTACAGATAAGTGGTGATCTTCGACTTAATCTTGCAAGTCTATTGATCGCACTTCAGAAATAATAATACTCGTCCATTTTTTATAGTTAGTATTATTCATAGTAAACTCTTGGAGTAAGATATTGGTTGCATTCCTTACTTAGTCTGTCTAATTTGTTGATGATCGGCACTCTTCTATTATTTTCACTTGGACCATTAGTCTCTCCATTATACGAGTATGTCCAAAAGTACAAATGCCGAATTTTTTTGTAGATGTTTTTTTTTGTGTATTCATTACGTCCTGAATTCGGTGAATTGTTGAAATCCTATTACATCGTTATCTTACAGACGCGCTTACCAGCTGTTTTGAATCAAATCTGAGATCAAAGATCTTTTCATAGATCCTCTTTATATCCATATAGAATAGATTGCTTTCTTCATAAATGACAAAATGTTAAGCATTGTATTTTGGTGTATGTTTTACATTTAATTCCTTTGAATCTTCCTTTTATGTAGAATCTAGATACACATTCAAACGTATTATATTTTTTTCTGAATCAATACTAAAGTAATAAATATTTATTCATGGAAAAGTTTATTCAGTTTTAAGCGAAAATGAGTTATTATGGTTTTGTACATTTCCATTATTGAGTTTAAATCAACACAAAAGAAAGTATCTCAAATCACATTACTTTTCAATTATCCAAAATAAAAGTTTTTTTTTCTAACTTAAGCTGTTAAAATAAAAGGAATAAAGGTTTTATTGTCTCAGCGTAATTGTTACTACATAACTTTTATGTGTTTTGAGATTTTATAGTTAAAGCTAAATGCAACGATAAGTGCCAAAACTTGACTTTTAAAAGAAATTGAACCTAAATTTATAGAAAACCAAATACATAAATCATTAAATGAGAAAAAATATTTTCCAAGTGTATAAAGGAAAGGAGTGTATGGGGAAATTTATCAAATACATCTGATCTGCATATTATGTATTTAGTTGTTGTAAAACATAGTTCTTGTAAAAAAAAACAAAACTCTTCATAGAGTAGATTAACTTAAATATAATATTTGTAGATTTTTCCAATGTTATTTGAAAAACTCAGCATTTGGAAGAGAAGATATATCATTGATGAAACGTCTCAAAATCTTTCTAAAACAGTCTCTTCTGCGTCGTGACCTCAATGCCAAGGAAAGTGACCTAAACTCAAACTATTGTATGCCGTGTTCTTTTTCTCCAATTCTGCCGACATTGCGATACTCGTAGAGTCTATGGCAAAGACAGGTCCATAACACTTTTCACCCGGTCACTCCAGCGTATGGAAGATCTACCACTGATCCTACGATTCTCAGCTTTGCCAGTCTTAATGAGTCTTTATTTGCATGTGTTCGAAATGTGACTGCAGAATATGTCGAGTATACATATATAATGTTGATAACCTCTCTGAGATGTTAAATTATTCTAATATGGAGATATATGTTCTTCGTTTTGTCAGCATACAACCGTTTTCAACATTACGTCTTGAATTATTCTAGGTAAGTTTAAGAAGTATGCTAGAATATTAATAAGACCAGTGTTATAACAAGAGACATTTTCTTCCTCGAAAGTTGTGTGTATTAATCTGCATCAATCCTGGCCACGACAAAGCAATGTTCTCCATATAACATATATATACGTCTCTTAATTTCTAATTCACATCCACCGTTATTAGCAATTATAAACTAAATATAAACCTAATCATGAACAATCTCCAAATTTTAAAGGTTAATAACAATTTCTCCAATTTTCATTAGGTCTCGTCATGTCACACAAGACACACGCGTTCCTTTAGTTTCCACTCCTAAATTGAAGTATCTCTATTAATATCATAATATTAATTAGATATTTTTGTACCTTACTACAGTTTCTTATAAGTGTAACTCAGTCGTGTAAATTTTACTTATTTGCTAATTCGTTAATAAGGTAAAAAAAATCGTTTTGTTTTTAAAAAACTTTCATGTTATAAATATCTAACACAGTGCCGATATATTCTCGTTGTGAAGTGATAGTGTTTTGGGTCAGTCAGGATGGTGCCCCAATTACTCAGAATTGGCCGTGTCGACTCGTATTCCAAACCCTGTCGCTCTCGTATATGTTGTCCCTTCAACACATGTTGCCGAGGTCTAAACATCATTACCATTACGTTACCGCCCTATGTCATTCTATTGTATAACATTATATCTATTTACGAGTACTCTTTCTATTATATTATTTAAAATTCTGTTCTGCAACAATGTCGTTTGAAGTGTTAATTTTTAGTGTTTAACTTTTAACTGTTAACACACATGGTGGTTCTTAGGACAAAAGTCCCGAAATCCTCGGGAACAAACTCGAGCCGTATCATTGACGCCAAGCCACGAGCCACCCCCATGAGGAAGAATTCCGCCCTCTCCACCAAAGTGAGTCCTGGTGTAGCTGCAAACACCAGCACCAGTAACTCCAGTGCGTGGATCACTCCACGCAATGGAGTTAAACAATCAACTCCAGTCCCGGCTCAACCGCTACCTAACTAGCCATTAAGGAGGGATATTGTTTTTATTGATATTATATTGTATTGATATTATATTACCAATATTGTTCATATCCACAAGCTAAATAAACCTACCGAAAATCCAACTAGCTACAGGCCCATCAGCCTTCTTCCAGGTCTTGGCAAGATCCTTGAGAGAGTGGTTGCCTCAAGGTTAGTGTTCCATCACGAATCCAATAATACATTCCCTCGTAAACAATTTGGATTTAGGACAAGACACAACACGGTCCAGCAACTTACCCGTGTCGTGAAAGACGTGTCGATGGGCTTCAATAGGAACAGAAGTACTGGCATGGTACTGCTGGACCTCGAGAAGGCTTTTGATACTGTCTGGCATGATGGCCTTCTACCCAAACTTCTCCTTACTGGTACTCCACTCTATCTTGTAAAAATACTTCAATCCTACCTTTTCAATAGAAGTTTCACATTCACCACTCATCATTCTACGTCATCCGCCAGGCCCATCCCCATGGGTGTCCCCCAAGGCAGTATACTTGGACCATGTCTATTCAACATTTACACACACGATATTCCTCCTCCCCTACACTGTAAGCTCGAAGCTGACGATGCGGCATGCTACGCATCGTCACTCAAGGTGAATCGAGCTGGTCGCCGTCTTCAGATTGGTCTTGAGATCCTTGAGAAATACTACCAGGACTGGAGGCTCAAAATCAATGACGCCAAAACTGAGGCCATCATGTTCTCCCGAAAAATTAAGGAAAGAGTGCCGTCGATGCCCTTTTATCGGTGGTTGCCTGGTTGAGTAGCAGGACGTGGTTAAATACCTTGGCCTGCACCTTGACCCATTCGAATACCATCAGACAGAAGGGTCACAAGAGCATAGGGGCTATCTGTTCGATATTTCATGGACGCAGCTTCCTTTCACCCAAAAATAAGCTCCTCCTCTATAAAACCCTTATTCGTCCTATCTTGACCTATGCTGCACCCTTCTAGGGTAGTGTGAGCAACACGAATCACCTGAAACTCCAGAGAGTGTAGAACAAGGCATTCAAGATATCTTTTAACACCCATCCCAGAACAAACCTTACCCGACTTCACGCCGAACAGCGAGAAGAAACCCTACAACACCACATCCTCGCTTGGACCGTGAAGTTCTATAAAATCCAACAAAATCACAACAATCCCTTAGTCGCTGCCCTGGGGGCTTACGAGAGTAAATCCGACCTACCATTCCGTTATAAGCACAAGCTCCCGAAGCATTATCTGTTGCCTGACTAGTCCACCTACAGTATTAGCTGGGACGACCAAGGTCTGAGTGAATGTGATGGAATACAAGTAGCCTGAACGAGTGGACTTTTGCCAAATAATTAGTGTAAGAATTGTTATATAGTTATAAGTAGTACGTAGGTGTTAATTATTTTTAAGATCTCATATATTAAGATTGAATAAATAAAATAAAATGATATGTAGGAAAATAAGATTAAGTAAGTTCATAAATTATAACATATAATTAAGATTAGTTAAGTAATAAATTTGTATATACTCGTAGGTATAGCCCTAAAAAATGTTTGTACAATATTTTACTTTGTTTAATAAAAAAAATTTAAAAATTCTACAATACTTAGAAGAATTCAACTCCGAGATATAACCACTTCATAATATATTGTACTACTGTTTGGATCGATTGGGGGCGTTCAATTATGAATGTAATCTCAATTTATCTTCAATTTATCTTTACTTTGCAATAATGCATGTTACTCATTATTTTTTCAATTCATATAGTCTAGTCAATGAACACATTTTTTAGATTTTTTAACAGAACCGTCTTCAATCACAGACAGTAGACTTCAGGAACGGGCCTACGCATTTGAGATATACTCGTATTTATCCAAAATACACATACCTTCCTCGAACAAAAGACTCTATTAAGGATTTTCTTTTGGTATAAGAGACGAGATAACTCGCCAAAAGATAAGTCGCGTTTATTTTAAATCTGATTGGAGAAAATCCGTATTTATTTTTTTTTCTTTTCGAGTCAAAACCCTTCTGGGGACGTTTTCATAGATATTATCTGGAGCATGAAACTTGGGTGAAATTAACTGAGCCGAGTACTCTTCGTCACTCTTGGGAGGGGTCGGATTGTAAGATTGAAGATGCGATAGCGTGGTTACAGATCGTCTTTACTAGTTGCCACTAATTCTTTTATACGAGCTGATATCCAAAATAATACCATTGAGAGGTTTTGATTTCATTACGCGATTTTATTCACGATTTTTGTATACTTTTTTATGCAAATATATCTTAAAAATATACACATATTTAAACTGAATTGATCTGCAAAAAATATATGTTTTGAAATTATGAAAAAAACTTTTATATTAACCTTTTGTTGTATACAAGTACAATTAAAGTGAGTATTCTTATGGGTAATCTTTTCCAACCGATTTGAAATATGCTGACGAGGACTTAAATGAAAACCAGACAGGAACCTTTTTAAAAAAATAGGTACGATTGGGAAACGAATCTACAACTTCCGAGATGAAAGACAGACCTTACCAACTAGGCCACGAATATTGTCTTTTTATGATTTTTGAAGTACATTAGTTATTATTTTTGATAAAATATTCAATGGTTAAGAAAGAATCGTATAAAGAATGTTGCCAGACTCATCGACTCTAGAAGGAATAATTCATTTGTATTTTGGTTGCTATTTTTTTTTCTAGACAGTACTTTGAGGTCGATTTCATCGTCATCGAATAAATGAATAGTTCAAAATCGATCCGATATGGCGAGGTATTATGACAGGGTTTTGCCGTTGGTGGTTTGTCTCTAAGTGTGAGAGATATGAGGGGTGTGTGCAGCTTTAGGAAGCACTTGATGACACGCCTATTGGAAGGTCTTACCAAATGTATTATTGTATATGAACACCTACAAGACACTCCACCGAATGTGTTACTACCATCCATCGGAAAATCTACAAAAGTTTTTTTATACGAGTAGTTCGTATTCCGTTGGTAAGTTTTCTGTGGTTTTCTTACCAAGTTTTTCTACACATATGCAGATGTGAGGAAGTACCTTATCTAATGGCTACTCCTACCACATTTCTATCTTTACAGTTAACTAATATATTGTTTATATTGTAGTTAAGGCATTAACATTGCGGAGGCTTAAAGACATTGAATTTTGTTTTATCAAACACTATTCATTCCACTTTTTGTAACGGAATAACCCTACCGGTTTCAAGACTTTTACCTCATCATCAAGGGAGTCTGGTTTGTGCTCCCATTTTTAGTCTGTCAATAATAATAGGTTTGAATCCTAAGTCAGAGCGCCCTTGAGGAGTCTGTTCTCTTAACGGTGCTATATGAATTGTTCTTTAATTATTTTATTACAAATCCTATTACTACAGACTGGCTTTGATGTTTTTACGTCCAGCTCTTGGATGACAGTGAAATTATGCCAACATATATTTTTTTGCTGAGCTTGAACTTTTTGGTGCATTTACGTCAAAGTCAGCTGTTTCAGTACATCCAATGAGTTTAGTGAGACGGCTGATATAGGCTGCTTGTTTTTTGTAAAATTATTTCGTTGGTTGGAAAATAATATACGTTGACAATAAACCCGCCGTATTGTATACTGTATATAAAATTAATAAATTGAAGTATGTTAAAATGTAATAAATAATTGTATTACACTTTCTAAACACTAGAGATTCACCTCAGGAGCGCGTTAGCAGTTGTAGCTAAACGAAGTGACAGAGTTTTCTACAACAGGGACATTTCCTAGTTTATTAAGACACATGTCCACAAGGTCATTGCCCTTCTACACTTCTCATTAGGTCTGAGACTTAGGTTACCTATATATAAAACATTTGTTGCCTGGAAATATTCCACCAGCGTTTCCTTCGCCGCATCCTTCGGATCCACTGTAGTGATCATCTCACAAAGGTCTCGGTTTTGCAACGCTCCAACTGTAAACCTGTAGAGGATATATTTGAAGAGGTGAAATTAAGACGGACCGAATATGTGATCAACATGGGCGATCAAAGGCTCCAAAAACGCACCTTATGTGTGGAAGCAATGGGCAAGTGTATGGTTGGTGGGTAAAGGAAGCGCTTTAAGAATTGTCTGCCAAAGTCGCTGATTAAGTGAGGGGCGTCTGAAACGGGGAGCAGGTCGCTCAAGATCGTGGGGAGCTACGTATTCTCAATGATGCGGTGTCACAATAGATGTGTGAGAAATAATCAACGTGCTTCGAACATATACCAGCGTTACAAAGCGGCTCAGCCGGATCCACGTGTCTGTGACGTCTGCTGGAGGAAATTCGGGTCTAGGATCGGGTTGTTCTCTCACAGAAGACCAATCAACATCGACGATTAGACTTTTCTTGCATACAGTAAAATCTAGTCAGTAAATTGCCATTTGATTATATCTTCCAATCAACTAGGACGACATTAAAAGTAAGTAAGTGAAATCCATACCGGAAACTGTAACGTCGAAAGACAAGTATTTTACCAATCAGGTTAAGAGTTCGTAAATATGTAATGGTAAAAATTTATAAAATATTAATTAAATTATCGACAATTTAATACAAATGATTCATAAAATTTCGATAGAAAACGGTCAATAGTATTAATTTGAAACGAATTTAAATTATTTTTGCTTATTAATAATAGGTTTTCAGCATTTATTTTCTTATTTTTTAACGGATCGTATGGTAACATTTTACGAATCTGAATTGATGATTCAGACATGCTGATGATTTTGACCGGGACACAACATTTTTTTCAGTTCTATTTTGTATATTTAACCTTCGGGCTTACAATCATTGAAAAAAGCACAGAGCTCGCGATTTGACAACGTAGGTCGAACCGCGAGTTCTGTGCTACATAATTGTAACGTCATCGCACGTCTTGGCAATACGAGTACTAACCAGTATCTGAAGAGGCAACAACACTTGCATAAGTCTATCTTGTGGATGTGAGTATTGTTGCCAGACGAATTAGTTTTAGAGTTTTGTTTTTACCCGTAACCCCAGGGTGGAAGCTAAGCAAGCATCTTAGTAACAAGAGTGCCAAGATCGTCAGCACTCTGGATTCTCAAAATTGATCAATTTTGTTAAAAAGTTGTGTTAAATAAAATCAACAATAAAACATTGTTTCTCTTTAATAAAATACTTTGAAAAACTTTCGGAAACAACAAAATTTCTCACAATCAATGTATCTTTTTTGTAATTTCATCTTTGAAATCCTCCAGAACACAAGAACCGATAATTTGCCATGACAAGTGGAAGAGAGACCAAAAAGAATGGGGAATCGACGAAAAACATGTTAGCTTTACTTTACACCACACATAATATTTTCTCGAACATTTTATTTCGGCGAGAAGTAGAAAATAAAGCTCCCACCATGATGGAAAGCTTCTCATATCATCCTCTTAGCTTTCCTTTTTCAAAACAGACTAGCAGCAAAATTTATATAGTTATTTTTTTATGATAATTTTCTTATTAAAAATATCGAGTTTTGATTTAGTGGAACTATTATAAATGAAATATTATTTCGTTTTTTTTTCAAGGGTTTCGGGTTTGATTCCCGATTGTACCCAAACAGATGAAAAAGTTATCCTATCAAAATAATTCTGGTAAAGGGTTTACCTGACAACAGTTACATGCGTTAGACGAGTGCGCGAGTTGTTGCCAGATTGTCAGACGAGTGAATGGCTCTGAAGCCAAATAAACGTGGTAGAAGTGGCAGAAAGGTCAGTACAATTCGAATGAAACTTAGTAGATAATATCGAAATATAATTTTAAAATAAACCAGAAATGGAAATCGAAATGTAAACAGATTGATGAGTCGATTGTCAAATGACGTAAAATCATAGCAGGGATTTAGTGAAAGGACCAAATCGTGAAACAAATTAAAGGACTATGCCCAACATTGCTCTAGAATTTTTTTTTGATTATGGTATTTTCAACGATAACAATTTTCGTGTACAATACAACATTTTGAATAGCAAGATTGTCTAACTGGACCATATATTGAGAGGAGAAAGTACAACTTCCTAAAGTTAACATTGATTGGCTAAACTGAGAGTTGACGTGGAATTGGCAGAAGGCACCTGTCTTGATAACGTAATATAATATTCGCGAGAAGATAGATATATAGACATGTGAGGGTCTGTTCCGCGCCGCTAAAGACAGATATATTTTCTCAAGAGAGATTGCCAACGTTGGAGAAACTGGACGCGGCAGATGAAGAAGAAGATTAACATCTCAAGTTTTTACTTAAACAAGCAAACACGTTAATGTGTTCGAGAAAAAATGGAATTAATATTTTATTTTTTTAACATTAGTGTCTTTTGAAAGCAGAACCTAAATACGTGGGGTTAAAGCAACTACAATTTTCTACTTGACCCGTTTTCTTTTTACCATCTTTATTTCTTTCTCTTTGTCTTAAATCGGAAAACGCTATCAAAGAATGCCTTCGAGCTACATATCAAAACCAGTTGAGTTTAGCCTCCTCTTCTTTTAACTGAATCTACGAGGCACATAACAGAGTAAACTTTAACAAACTTAGTCATGTGTGAACATAAGGAAAAACAGAACAAAAATCTTTGAAACAATATAAAAACCGTTATTAAAATAATTGAACTCTGAGAAAAAAATTATGGATTTAAAAAAATTATACATACTCGTACATGCATATCACCGATCCGTCTCAATATCGAGGTAGGCAGAGAGAAGAGAACGCCATACTTTCCTATCGCATCACATATTTATCGCCTCTTCTACATCCATTCATACAGCTCCTACAATTTCACCTTCTCATACAGCTCCCACGATTTCTATGACTTTTTACTTTTTTTTTTCTTTAAAAATATCACCTTTAATTCTACCACGTCTTTCATTCAAATTTGCACAGTATATTGTTTTTTTCGTGTTTTTTTAATCATACGTTTCAGGTAGCCCTACCTAATAGGCCCAACCCATCTCAGAATGCCTTTTTCATTGTGTAAGCTCAACACATCAGCCTTAAGTTCACACCCATCCCTAATTCCTTCATTATTTAAAGTACCATTGTCACCCCATGTATTCTTCTTAGTACAAGCATTTCTACTACGTTTTTTCCGCTCTTTTCAGTCTTGTTTCGCGTTCACGTTTCACTCTTATACATAGTTGATACTAAAATACTGTTGTAGACTATCGTCTTGGCACATTTTGATATTGTCTCTATTCAAAAATTATTCAAACCTAATAATAATATAGTACATTACACTTCCATTGTATAAAATACCATTTGGTGGGCTAATTACAATGTGGAAATTTCTTCCAGTCAACCTGAAACATATTGAATTTGATTTTGGTGTGAACAAGACTAAATTCCTTTTAAAAAAAAATCATACCTAATGGGAACCAAATATGTAGCCCCCAGGATGAAAGGTAGGCGTCTTATTAACGAGGACATGTTGTATAGCACTATTTCGTTATAAAATCACCAAAATAACGTTATGTTTTTTAATTTATAATATGTAGCTTTTAATCGCTTTTACAAAATTTGATGTAAAACAAGACAGCAAATGAGTGATAAATGCCAGGTTATCAGTTATGAATAACAAGTCTTATTTCTATAAAAACATTCATATAATGGCATGAAAAATAAGATTACAACCTTAGATGTAACGGAAATAACCAAGATAACTACAACCATTGATGTAACGACATCATCTTCAGTATCCCGTCGTGTAGCTCATGACTACCATGATATCCCTCGACGACTCCTCTATATTCATCTCTGCACTCCACAGTTGTTAAAGGTTATCCTGTTGCATTTTACTTTTAGTAAATCCAACGCGTTGGAGCTCTTCCTCGTCGTACTTCACGTTTCAAGTGACCACAAGCATCTCAAAGTTTTATCCATGGCCACGAGCAATGTTTCCAAAGAATCGGAGGATTCGTCGTAGACATTTTGTTAACAAATTATTGATGTCTCTTACTTCTTCGAGAATGGAGGTATTAGTTTTAATAATTTGGCACATATACTATGATAATTGCTGCTTGACACGTACGAAGTTGCCTACTTTTGAAAACCTCAGATATTTTTAAGCTTACTGTTTGACATATCCTGTCATGAGTAACCTGTTTTAAATTTTATTTATCTGACTTGTTAAACTGTTGCACTATTCTAAAATTGTTCAAATACTCGTATGCATTATCAAAAACTTAGTGTTGTTAATTATGGCGCTATGAGTAGGGTACATCTTCCTAGGAGGATATTTATAAAAGCATCGTTACTGATTTTCTACTACATGAGTAGCATAAAAAAAGAGATTGAAAAGTGCATGTAAAGTAATATTAAAAGTTGTAAAATTTATGTATATGGTAAAACAAAGCAAATTTTTAGTAAATTGTTTGGTGTCAAAGAAGTTCATCGTAGACTTTGTGTAACGACAAGGGCGTCTTCTCTCAACGATATTGTTCCCCATATTTATTGACAGAATAAAACCTGATCTAGTCTTTTCGCTGGCAATACGTCGAAAATTGATAATATGAAAATTAACTCAAAGGAAATTGTCTGATTTGATAAATTTGGTATCTATGACATTAAAGTGAGGCCGATTGGAATCCTTGGTAAAGCTAAATATTTTAAAATACAGAATAAGGGGCTAACAACTATTTCATAGAATATATCAAGAAACGCGAATATATTCCAGTGGATATACTCCATTGATTGAAAAATCCCAGTCAACTTAATAGGGACATGTATTTAAAATATCAGATGTATTAATCCGTAAACAAATGTTGAAGATGAAGCGTTTATAAAGACATCTATTGGGAAAGTCAAGGAGAGGAAATTTGGCAGATAGAGGGAATGTGTGAGAACATACTTCATTTGGACTGAGAAACTGGCCCATAGAGGGTTTTAGATCACATTGGTAGCGTTACATCCCAGACCCTTTTAAATAAGAGATAGAGAAGATGGTGGTGATATTTTAGTATAACATTGACTCATTAAAAGTTATATTCTTATACTCGATTAGGGTTTCGAGAATGAATAATACGTATGTTGATAGAACGGTACGAAACGTAGTTTCAAGAATTTTTAGTGGATTTAACATGACAGTGACATGACACACTATAACATTTGAGAATAAGTGTTAATTTAAGAACATTACGAAAATTGTATTTTAGACAATAAACGATTATCAAATTTTCTGTACTTTAATACATACTCGTATTAATGAGAATTTGTGATATTGCATATTGATTTTTTTCTTTATCTATTTGAATTTTGTTGATTTCTTTGAATTGATTTGAAATTTTGTCTCTTTGTATACAAGCCCTTACCCTTAATAGGGTGTCTTTTTTATATCTTTCGAATATGTGTCTGAGGGATTTTTTGTTGAAGAGAAGTGAAACTTTAAAATAGATTTAATTTTCATCTAATAAATAGGTTGTTCCAAATCAATCCAATAGGGTAGGGTATTATTATTAAAGAGCTTTTGCATTGCTGGTCTTGTGGTGTGAAATGGTCAGCCTCCTAGTGTCAAAGATGTAGGTGGTTTGCGCAACTTTAGGTAGCACTTAAAGACAATCCTTTTTGGGAGGTATTATCAAAATTTATGAGTGGATTAAAATCCTTAGTTAAACCGCCAAAAGGAAAGTTGGCTCTCTTAACAGTGCTATTTAAATTGTCCTTTTATTATTAATATTATTATTACAAAAACATATCAAAGTTTATGACAAAAAGTTTGTACAAAAAATGTGATATTTTGTTGAAGTAGCAAGATCCATTGCGGAAAATGGTTAGATAGCTAAGCAAAATATTTATTTTATAATCTATATTAATGACTATGAATAATAAACCGATAAATGTATATTTCGTTGAAAAGAGGCTGTATATGGAAGTACCCAGATCTGAAATGTTGTGTATTCGTCAATTGCTTCAATTGTCCTTTACTGGCACAAGTTCACCCCTGCGTGCAAAACTATCTTCCCCTGAGTACTACCTGAGGGTAGGTCTTGTTACAGGAAAGAGGAAGGAGAAACCAAACTACCTGAGGCGCCCTCAAGTACTAGCTGTCACTCAAAACGAGGCTTAATGAGAATTGATGAATCGCAGGATGCTAGGAATTAGAATGAAACTCCGGCCCAAGTTGTCATCATAAGCGGTGGTACTCGACAGCATAAGCGGTGGTACTCGACAGCACTTGGAAGTGGTTTTGGAATTATAATTAATGTTGAAACTGATAAATAATACATTAAGTAATATTTAATAATCAAAAGTAAAATTTAATTATATCGTTGGTCAATTTGATTTCAATTTTTAAATTTCATCAAACGAATTAAAGAAATTAATGAATTCATTTCAATAACATACTTCAGTTACATTGAACTAATCTTGTGGGTATTAAATAAATACTTTTGTTTAAGCTGTAAAAAATATTATTTTGTTTGGTTAGTTATTCTTTTATATGGTACCCTTAAATATTAACCGAAGGTTTTGGAATTATAATTATTGGTGAAACTGATAAATTATACTTCAATTAGTATTTAATAATCAAAATTAAAATTTACTTATATCGTTGGTCAATTTCATTTCAATTTTTAAATTACATCATTCGAATTAAATCAATTAATGGATTAATTTCAATAGCACCGTTTAGTTGCATTGGTTAAATCTAGTGGACATCTTGTAAACATTTTTGTTTATCTGTTGTAAAAATATAATATTATTTTGTTTAATTCGTTCTTCTTTTGTGTGGTACCCTTCAAGAGTTATCGATTTTTCAGGTTAAGAACCATTGTACTAGACACGAAAAGGCAAAGACATTCGCATACGTACTCAGCAAATGCGAGATTATTACCAGATGAAGTCGTTTACCTGACTGGAATATTTCTTTAAAATTTGTCTATCATCGGGAATTGAACCTAAAATTCCCGGACTGAAGTCAAGCGTCATAGCAACTTGGTCACGAAGGTCATCGGTTTAGTTAAAGCATTAAAATTTTAGTTCATTTGGGACTCGATCTCTAAAACTCGTGTAGTGAAAAGTTTACAGGCAATTTAATTATAAAAATTATAAGTGGATTTTTTATGAAACATCCTGTTTAAACACGATGCATTTTTTTTGTCGAAATTTACCAATTGTAATATAAAAACTATGAATTTCTACATAACTGTTTTTTTTACTACGGTTACCCCAATAACGCTTAAAAACGCATGTCAAGTAGTTACTAAGCGCCATGACAACAAAAAAATCTGATATAAATACTTGTACTTAAAACCAATTCGGTAACTACCGTAAAATCGAACCTCGATGCCAGCGTGCTAACCTTGTATGACCGTGGCGCCACCACTCATTGGTAGCGAAATTGATGAAATAAAGTTCAAGAAACCTTGCGGATGAAATGAAGGGGTGCCCCTAATACGAGTAGTCCGTCCTTTACTCTATATTGAGAAATCACCATTTAATTAGCTCGGACATGCATTTTGATTCCTAGATATACGCTTAATGAGGATGATTTTTTTAGTAGCTATTAAGGAAATGCGTCTTGTGGGTCTTCTTAGGAGAAACAAAGAGAAAGCAGATATAAAACCGGTGTGAAAAAACATTAACCTGCATTGAAATATTAAATAATGTCACTTTGCAGGTGAGCAGTGTCAGTTGACAAGACCTTAATGAGGCAAGTAGGTCCTGACCCGTTTAAAATAAGAGGATTTATTGTGTTCATAATAACGGATTTATTGTGTTATAGTTCGGAAATTCTAGGATGAGTCCTGTGATAGCTGACCAATTTTCCCCAATACAACTTTATGTAATATATTAAAGTTGATAAAATAATTAAAATTACTGAACATCGTTACAAGGTTGTATTGGGGTAAATTTGTGAGCTGTCACAGGGCTCATCCTAGAATTTCCGAACTATAATAGTAACGGATTTATTGTGTTAATAGTAACGGATTTATTGTGTTAATAATAACGGATTTGTTGTGTTAATAATAATAAAGTATTACGCTTTCATTGTATACAGTACAATCTGTCGGGCTTACTTCAATGTGGCAATCTCTTACAAACAAATAGAAAGATGTTAAAGAGGCCTGAAGGAAAAACCAGACTGTTATACTTTCAAAAAATTGGCCCCAACGGTAAACAAACCCGCTGCCGGTCGTAAGACATACATCTTACCAACAAGGACACGGATTTATGTGGGACGAAGTCGTATCGAATTAGAAAAATAATTACGTATGAAGAAACATTTTTATGCCGTGCTTTTAAATGATTTTGCTACGTTGGTTTTTTTCTCATTTTTTTAAAAAAACTTTTTTTTTCTAGGAATGAATGCGGCTTAATTTATATACGAAATTTCTATCGAAAGTATTCAAACGAAAGTTTTTCTATAACTTACTTTTTAACATAATTTTTAAGGCGTTACAAATTTGGCAAGGCTGTTTGGCACAAATAAATTTATCTCTATTTGTGTAAGTTTTTGCGTCTCGTCAGAACGAAAGTTGTTTTCGTCGCAGAAATGTCATTATTTTTTAACATCTTGTTAGTATAATATTCCCCTGAAGCTTCAGATTAAATTATTAGAAGACATTAAACTCCATTATCAAATTCCACAATCACCTAATTAGTTGTACTTTATGCGACGTGACATGCCCGATGGCGGTTTCAGGAATACAAAACCTCCCAACATTCCTGAAGACCTACCGAGAGAGCATGAGGTATCAGGAGTGAGCTGGTATTGCGGGACGGTGTCTCAGATGTCGGCATAATTAATTGGAAGTGTCACGGGGAGGTTGTGACATCTCTTCGTAAGTATGCGAGCCTGGCATTCTCGAGATGCTCGTTATTAAATAAATTTAATTTACATTACTTATTTATTTTAATTTTAAGTAAGTTATAATAATTGCAAAATAATGCGCGTGTTAGATGTTTTTCATGCAAAATATTAATTCGTTTATTTTATTTTTAAAAAATACGAAAATTTAAAATTAACTTCTAAAACCACAGTAAACAAAATTTAAATTTCTAATACGCTACAAAACAAATCAAACGAAATAAACTTAATGCTAGAGACACTTTAAAGACGCTTTGATTCACAAAGCACCTAAACAACCTTTATCACAAAAGTGGTCACTGTGCATTACATGATATACTATGCGTATCCAGAAAGTAAGTGTACTGAGGCTCTCACGATCGGATGGATTTTATTTTCGACATGTTGGCTACACTTCCGTATAGCCTGACCCTTCCCCTCCACAACGAGACCGGTTCGAGGTCAGTACGTTGAGAAGTGTCAAGGCGACCACACGTTTCGTGAAAAATGTCAATCCAATCTCCCGCCAAGTGCGAAATACGCGGCTTCATCCGTTATCTCGTTTGGAAGGGAAAACCTCCGGTTGAGGTTTATAATGAGGTGAAAACTGCATATGGTGATAAAGCTATGAATCGTACGAGTGTGTACAAGTGGTGTCGCGAGTTTAAAAATGGTCACGTCACACCTCTTCACCCTCCGCCAAAAAGTTCAAAACCACAATTTTAGCCAAGAAAATCATGGCATCCGTGTTTTGGGACTGTCAAGGCATAATTTTAATTGAATATATACCTCAAGGGGAGACCATCAACTCTGCAAGATACTGTGAGACCCTAAAACAATTGCGGAGGGCGATTCAGAACAAGAGGAGAGGCATGCTGACAAAGGGAGTCTGCCTGCTGCACGACAATGCCAGACCACACACGGCCAACGCCACGAAGAAACTGCTCGCCTCGTTTAAATGGGATGTCCTGAACCATCCCGCGCATTCCCCTGACCTAGCACCTTCAGATTAATATCTCTTTACCTCCCTGAAGCTGCACATGGGTGGATAAAGGTTTTCAACTGACGAGGAGGTAAAGGAGGAGGTGGAAAAGTGGACGGAGGGGTTGGCAGGAAACTACTTCGAGGAAGGCATCAAAAAGTTGATACCCCGCTTCACCACCTGCATTGAGAGGAATGGCGACTATGTCGAAAAATAGCTTACATATGTACTACGGTAACTACGTAATTTTTTTGTTTAAATAAAAAAAAATGTAACCTACAAAAATTCAGTACACTTACTTTCTGGATATGCCTCGTACTATAACTACATGATATACTATAAGAACCGTTTATTCATTAAGAGTGTAAAGAAAAGTAAAACAATATACGAACAGTTTAAACAGAACTTAGTAATAACATAAAATATTGAATTAAAAGGAAATTATAATTAACATTTCAATATTTACTATCCAGTTATGTCAACCAATTTAGGACAAAAATGAACAACGTTCACAATAACAAGATTTCAAATTGCAAATAGCCCAAACGAGTGAGCATGTACGGGTTAAATAATTAGTATTGAAATATGTACTTAGTTATAAGAATTGTTATGTAGTTATAAGTTAGTATGTAGATGATTAGTATTTCTAAGAAATTTAAAATAAAAATTATTTAAAAATAAATATTACAAGTAGGAAATAAAAATTAAATTAGTTCATGGTTATAACATATATTTTTTTAGTTTTTAAGATATAAATTTGTGTGTAGTTAAAGCCTTTGGCAAATCTTTATATTGTAAATTACTTGACAAAATAAAACAAGATCTTAAAATCTAAAGCGCAAAAACTTCCAAACTATTATAATAAAATCTGCAAATTAAATAAAAACAATAATTAAGACTATTTTATTTTTAACAAGAAAAGTTAAAAATATGTATATAGTATTCGAGTGAATGTAAAAAAACAAAAAAAATATGTTCATTGCTATAAAGCTATATGTATAGTAATACGAGTGCCATAAAAAATCTTATACCAAAGTTAGAGAACATCAAACCTTATTTATTAAATATAAACTAGGAATTAGTTCGCCCTAAGACTTGAGATGTTTCTTAATATTTTGAGTTTGAATGTATTGTATGAAACACTCTTTCACCAACACCAGTCTTCTCTGATGCTGTTAAGTGAAATTCAGGTTATTAGCTTCAATTTGCTTATAAGAATCCCTAACCATTGCTGTGTCAGCTTTTCCAAACTCATTATTGGATTAAGATAATCATGCATTGCTGTTAGAGCAACTTTATATTGAAACGCATTAATACAATATAAAATTTTAACTCAATATAGAATTTTAACCTACCGACATAATATTCATATAATAAGTTTAGAACCAAAAAGATTTATAATGCATTAATTTCTATTTCAGAAATTGACACTTAACTCCAACGTAATGTACAAATTTACTTCCTAATTTGTCTGCAAAGAAATCGTTAGACATAAAGTTGGGCTATTATTATTATAAACTAATGATCGTCTAAATTCGCCACCTACCTTATAGATAAGAACCATAGTTTCAAAATGAATTCTTTCGCGTAGTACCCTTCAACATATCTGAATCGGTAATTCGGACACATTGAAGAGCGTGACTGGGAGAAAATACGAGTATAAGGTAAATGTTCGCAAGACTACCACACATGTCGCGGCGCGAACACACGCACAGATACTCGGCATGTGCAAGTATTGTACTCGTATAACATGAACTCGTTAACCAGATTGGACCGGTTTGATAATTTTTTTAAGGTCCCATCAGGAATAAAACCCGAAACTCTAGGTGGAAATCAAATGTCTTGCAAGCTAGGCCACGGAGGTATTCAATTGTTGCAAGAGAATAAAAAAATACAAGATGTTTGCATCTTTCATTAGGAATAATATATAAATATATCATCACGCTATTTCCCTTCTGGGGTAGGCAGAGAGGACAAACCGTAAGATTTTCCTTTTTTGACACATATATTTGGCGTTTTCCATATCCATACACCTTATTTTACAGCTTCTACGATTTCCTCTTACTTCTTACATTTCTTTCTTTCAAAATATCCCCTAGTTTGATTTTTCAAACAGAAACACTCAATTATTCAAATATAACTCTCACTAACTTTATAATGTTGCTATGTAAATAAATTGATTTGTTTGTTAAAACTTTATATAAAGTTTTGTATCAATAAAAGCTCTCAGTTTCATTTCATTCAAAATCTGTATTAAAATTTAATATAATTTACATATTATGTTATATTATTTATAGTTAAGGCATTAACATTGTGGAGGTTTAAAGACATTGTAATTTGTTTTATTAAACACTGTTTATTCCATTTTTGTAACGGTATAACCCTACCAGTTTTAAGGCTTTCACCTCATCACCAGGGGTGCACAAACAGGTCTTGTTTGTGCTCCCTTGATGATGAGGTAAAAGCCTTGTAACCGGTAGGGTTATACCGTTACAAAAAGTGGAATAAACAGTGTTTGGTAAAACAAATTATAAATTAGAATAATTTCATTAAATTCAAATTCCACATTAATAAAGATTATCAGTTTTGTTACGAAAAAGGATTTTACTCGGTATTTGATAAAAATAATCTTAAAATGTTAGTTTTTTGTTTCCTGCAAAACAATTTTTTTATTCAAATTATAACAAACTTATTACGCATCAAAATAATGAGATTGCTTCAAAAATGAAGGGACGATCACGTCAATTCTAATAAGCAAGCAAGATCTAGATATTTAACAATTTTAGAAAGAAAACTGGATTGCCATTCCTTGCCTTCAGTTTGCTAACTATTTTCCACAAGAAACATGCACAGACACACACATATATACCCCCCTCCCCACTCACACACACGCATGCACGCGCATACACGCACACACACACACACACACACACACACACATATAAAATCACGCACGCACACGCACATGCAGACACACGCACACACACGCACAACCACACGCACATACACACAAAAAACTAAAACCAAGCTAACAATATTAAGATTTACAAAATCACATCTACTTATCTCAAAATAATCTTCTTACTTCAAAGGGTTTTCCTAACCAATATCAAATACAAAATCCGAGTATAATATCACAAACATAATATTAACAGATATTACCAGAGAGATATCGAGAGTTTTGAATTACAGTGGCTCAAATACAGGAAAACTTTGATATAACGTTTCTATAATATCGTGTTATCGAAAACTAAAAAGTTTTGTTTCATAATTTTCACAATAACCAAGATAAAATTAATTTACTTATTATTATTGCGTAGATATATTTTTTAATATGTAATTGAGCTTATTTTTTTTTCAAGAATCGTACGAAATATTTATTGACGTAACATTTTCTTATAGCTATGTTTTAGTTGATTTTTATATTACATCGCGTGTTTTCAGATTAAATGCCCTCCAAGTTCTGAGAGACAAATTGAAAAAAGTTAAAAATATTTGAAATTGACGGCGGTTGTGTTCTCAATATCGGTTTTAAAACTTTTTTAAATACTGCATATTATTTTAATATTAAAACAAACATAAATATTGTCAGATGAAACTGATTAGCATTATAATGACTATTAATAACGATGAGTTCTTTGACACCGTTAAGTGACTTTGAGCCACCTCAAAGACGTCTTGATTATTTAATAAATCGGAGTTAAAGCAGTGCAAATTAACGTTATAAAAAGTACAACAAAGTTTTCGTTATAAAAAGTACAACCATGCATTGACTATCCTTCCCCACGAAATCCATAAACATATACGTGAGCACATGCCCACGAACCCCACAAAGACGGACAATCACCCGAACATTTTTTTTCATATAAAGTAAGATATCATCAATCAAAAGAAAAGGAAAGGATGATGAAGAGGAAAGGAAAAGAAAAATCAGGAATGAAACACGTTATTTTACTGACTAGAAATTAAGAGTTTTTTCAGTCGCTTCTTAAAGCATGCCAAGGACGGAGCGAGTCTTATATTGGATTGTATTGCAGAGGACTAAGTAACTTATCTTCTGATAAGTTACTTAATCCTCTGCAATCCAATTTTATCTTGACATGGAACGACATTTGAACTCATCAAGAATACTGATGATATCAGATAGGCTATGGACAGTAGACAGCTCACTCTCTTGACACTGCTGGACTTTCTTAGTGCATTCAATTTATATAATTTTAACTTGCTCATTGAGTACATATGCCATCTGAAACTTTCAGTTCACGCCTTGCAATTGTTCAAAAACAACTTGCATGATCGTTGACAAGTGAAATTCTCACACCAACTGTCCGAAGAGATTCAGCTAACTGCTGGTGTTCTAATTTTAATCTCCATTGACTCTGTAACTAGACAGTTGCGGAGCAAATATCATCTATACGCAGCCGATTTTCAATTGTACCCTAGCTTCCATATCCGAGATGTTTTTTCTGCTGTTGATATCCAGAATTATGACTTCAGTTATCCTCTCGTCAATTGTCTAGAACAAAGATTCCGAAAGTGGTCTATATGGACCCCCAAGGGTCGATTTCGACTTGCGTCTATGTCAGCGAGAAAAAAAAATGGGGGTGCACGAGATGTAAATGGGGGTCCACGTGAGCGGATCCCATTTAGGCAGATCATCATTGATATTTAGGCGTTCCGTAAATGTCTTATTACACCTAACACAGATTGTGTGTACATATGATATATGTATATATTACAAGAATAACTGATTGGAATAAGTACAAACGAAGAACCTAAGGTGCAGTTCAGAAAGAAGTGTCAGCAGTTCTGGCTTCAAAAAGACGTTCTTGATGCTTATCCTGCATTATGGACTATTGCAAAAAAGTTTTTGTTTGCTTTTCCATCATCATACATCGTGGAAAGAGGTTTAAGGGTGGTTAACAATAATAATAAGTAAACAATCTTCTTACGAAAAAAAGAAATCTAGTGCAAATCACTGAACGTGGAGATTTAAGACTATACCTTACTAATTTGAAGCCAAATATTGAACCATTGCTATCAGAGCATCAGGTTCATCCCTCTCATTAACATTATTATTTGTGTATTAATTTTATGTAACAATTTAACTAGGTTTTGATTTGTTTCGTTCCAAAGCCAAATATTTACTTCAATTTTGTGTCTTTTCAATAAAGGTATGAATAAAAATTGTACATGTTTTTATTTTTTTACAATTGTCCACTCTGCAAAAAACCTTATCAAGGTGAACGGCACTGTGTCAGCTGTCAAAAATACATTTGAAGTTAATAAGTTTAGGAAAATTCAATATTAGGCAGACAGGGGGTCTACGGAAAACAAAAAAAAATCGACAAGTGGTCTACGGGGCGACAAAGTTTGTGAAACTACGGTCTAGAAGCACAATCATTTCACGTGGGAAATTGAAGTATTTTATTGACGAGCTTTCAATATTTTCCTTCCATTAAAATCAATAATTCAGTGATCCCGTATTCATTACATGTAAAAATTTGAGTATTCTTTGAGTTGCCGTAATAACATCTCAGAGTTAAGTCGCAAGATCTTTACTTAACTACATTATCTTATTATTAATGGGTATGGGTAGTTTTCTGCATATTTTGAGTCGAACACTACTGTCCTAATATCTCACGCTTCCATTACTTGATTACGGTTACATATGTTATTTGGATTATAATAAGGAGTTGTTGGTTATGTTGAAGAGACTCCAAAAGTATCTATCCGATTTATATTTAATTTAAGAAAGTACGACCATGTGCCAGAGTTTCGCAATAAACTTTAATGACTTAAGATCGGGCAACGAAGAAACTTTCACGTTCTGTCAACATTATTTTGCGTGCTTAATAATCCCAATTTTTCTTCATATCTTTGTGAAAATGTCTAGTTTCTTCCTGAGCACTGACGTTCTCTCCGATCAAGTGATGAGACATCTTTGCCACTCAACACATCAGACCACATTTTCATTGATAGTTCACTAGGTATACAACCGTGGAACGAACTTTCAAGATTCATCAGATGTGCGCTATCCTTTTTAACGTTTAAAAAAGAATTTTTAAAATGTTACATTTCTCAAAATACACTGTCATCCTAATTTCCCTTCCTTATCCTTGAAATAAAATGTTTTTTTGAGTTCTGTCATTATTGATAAAGATTAGTTTTTTGCGTCGTTTATTTTTTACAAAAATTTGAACGAATAAATGTTTATTTTGTTATCAAATCTATAATATATTAAACAGTTTAATGTATCCAAGATAAACTCGTCGATTGGGAGAATCACTGTATAGCCACGGGCCCTTCAAATATACAGTATTTAACCATGTACTCGTACATAAAATAATTATAATAAAATTAAAATAAAGATTGTAACGAGGTCTGAAGTATAAACCAGGCTGAAACCTTTTTAAAAAAGCGGTAACAACGAGAATGAAACCCGCAACCCGCGGGCTGGGAAATATTGTAGGTGTGTTACCAAATATTGTAGGTGTGTTACCAAATATTGTAGGTGTGTTACCAAATAAGAGACGGAGGTCATTAAAGAGCTTTCGTTTATAAATTCAATAATAGAATTCTATTAAGGTTGAGATTGTAGAACGAAAAAACATTATATGATATACGATGCGTCATCTTATTTTTAAAACATTTAAAAAGTTTTTTTATATTTTTAAAATATTTATAAATATTTTATAAAATCGCAAAAAATCAATTGTTTTTAAAATTAAAGATATTCTTTGGCATTCTCTTAAAAAATTTATTTTAAAATATTGAGTCCATGATTTAATTTCCTTAATTCACAAGATAGTGGTAATTAAATACGCGAATACTTACCTCTATTTAATTGCTATTTTTCGTTTATCTGTTTTTAGAATTTGATTCGTTGAAATAATAATTATTTCATCTCATAAGAAAATAAAGTCGTGACAAAATTTACATTATCTTAAAAAGTTTTTAAAAATTGCTTGCTTTTAAATAACATAAGAACCAATTTTAAACATGAGTCAAATAAGGCAAAGAGAAAATAAAAGTGTACATAAAATCTATTTAACGGAAAAATGTGTTTGCGTATTTTTAATTAAGGAATTGAGTAGTTTGGTATTGATACCGCAATACATCAATTGATCACTTGGTAGATATCAATTTATATTTCTAATATTTCAAGCATATAAATTTAGATATCCTGTAGACCAAATTTGGAGAGATATGCCTCAGCAAGTACAAAACGGTCGATATTAGGCAACTAAATTTAGTGAAATGGCACAACATCTACTCCAGTACTAATATAAACTGTATATTAATCATCCTTTGGAGATATTTCATTTTGTAACGAACATACATTTGAATGTTTGAATTTGAAATCTCGACGGATAAATCCTGGATGAAACGGAATCAGCCCCACCCACGGTCGACTTTATGGGGTAATACTGTTATTCCATCGAAGATTTTGTCTCAAAACTATGTAAACACAGAAGTAAAGGACTTACTCGATCCCTTATATAGGGTAACCAATCGAAAGGCTGAATAAATATTAGAAAATGGATTATATAATAAGTATGTTTAAAACACTTATGTTTTAGTTACTTACAACCTCCGTGATTCATTTGGTAAGACGCTTAGCTTCGAGCTCAATTACCAATAGGATCCAAAAAAAATAAAGGAAAGGGTGTAACTTTGGTAACATATTTCATATTGTACAATAATCAAGTACGCTAGACTTATGTTAAATTTGTTGCACATTCACTGCGGTAGTATTACTGACTGCCGTTCTAAAGCCTGAGGCCTCGATTAATACTGTCGAAAACAGTGTTATCTATAACATAAATGAAATAAAAATTATTATGTATTTGTTTGTCATTAGAAGTTCTTTTTGTGTGTGAATTCTTCTTTTTCTCTTTTTCTTTTTCTGTTAAAAATAATCAATAGTTTCTCACTTCACAAAAGGTAACACTAAAAATTTTGTCTGTTTTGAAGAAGCGTCTCAAAATATCATTCACTTAATCCAACAATACTTTCCTTGGTATTTCTCTACCACGCTTTCCACTCACATATCCACTGTATTTGAAATGTTAGTCTTTCTTCTTTTATCCATTCTACGTGCCCAAAGTTTTTCTTCACCATAATTGAATCATCAGTCTTAATTTCACATTCTTCCATAATATGTTATACGTTGTCACTCAAGTATTTTTCTTAGTACACTCATTTCTACAGAACTTCGTCCTCAGTAAGATACAGGCAAAAGCCTAGTATACTGGGAGCACGACAAATGAAAGGCAACAAACCCAGATCCATAAAAATGGCATGACCATATTACACTGCCTGTTGGTTTTTTTATAAATTATGTATTTATAAAATATCTTGTATGTAAATAAATAAACATATTTATTCGATTTTTTTCATTATTTTTCCACAAAGTTAATACAACAACTGTTGTGAATATAATTTTGATAACCTTCTTTATATAATAAATACTATAGTTAAATTATCACATTATTTCAGATTACATTTTTGAACTTATTTCTTTAAAGACAAAAACACCTTTTTAGCTTATCAAATATATTCAATAACGGTGAAAGTTAAAGAAATCTGTTTTCTTGAAGAAAAAAAATCGCCCGTTTATCAATGTCATAATATATCTTTACAACGTATTGAAAATCTGAATTAAAGTCAGTGTCTTTGTACTTTTATTGCCATTTTGTAAGAAAAAAACATTCACCTTTATATTTAAATTATACCAGCCCATAAACCCCACCATAAAAATACTCTCCATTAAGCCGTTCGTGAAGATTTCGGTTTCTAAAAATCTTTTCGAGCCAAATTTATTATAAGTATAAGATGATATTTTTAATTTGGATTAGGCACGTTCTTATGTCAAGTTCCCAGGTAATTACCGTTTACTCAAGGGTAAAAAAGATTTGCAGCCCTCCCTAAAAGCCTTTTATATCGAATTTATCGATATTTAGTTCGTAATATACAAATTTATTTCTTTTCACATAATTCTGTATTAACTTTTTTACTCAAGTGGAATAATGTAGTTTATCTTAAATTTATTTACAGCTTTAGTGTACTAAACTCGTATGTAATGTTTAAAATAATACACAAACTTGATAAAAGAAAAAGTTTCACAGTTTAAAATCATGATAAATTCAACAAATATTTTCAAAATTAAAGGATATTTTTTACAGCACCGTTTATAGTATGCTCCCCTCAGGGCACTTTTACTCGGAAATCAAACTCACTATTATTGAAAGATTAAAAATATTAGCAAAAAAAGTGTAAGAATAGGATAGTGGCGGCTGCGGTTAGTATATTGGCACATCTGCATATGTGCAGTAAAAAATGAAGAATTATACCAAGGTAGAATAAAATATTATTACAATTGTCTAATGCGTACGATGTTTTTCTTTCTTTCAGATTGGAACGACCAAGAGTCTCGATATTATGGAATTAAAAAACGTTAAAACTGATGGGCTTGAAACTCATGCGTTGAATAAGATGAAGAAGAACACTCTGAGATGGTTTGACCATGTGGAAAGAATGAATGAAGAAAGGCTAATAAAACAAATACACAATACGTCAGTGCAAAGTGTCCTAGAAGAAGACCAAGAAAAGCATGTCTGGATTAAGTGAGTGATACTTTGAAAGAAGGAACAGTAATAAGTAAGAGACATCGTATGAGATATGTGATAATGTGAAATGGATCAGAAAGAGGTGGAATATGTGCATCGAGATATGAAAGTCTGGCGCTTATTTTCTTCGCCTACTCCAGCAGAGAAACGGCGTGATGGTAAATAAAAATGAATTCAATTGAAAGATGAACATTTTGTTTTATTTCATTTTGTCACTTTTTAAAATCTATAATATTATACGAGTATGGTTCCTTTTTTAAATTGTATTTTGAAATTATCGGTTACGTTCTTTTACTCGTTGGGTATTTTACAAAACAGTTAACCCCACACAGTTTTTTCCAATCGAGTGTTTTACTATACAGGTTTTTGTCATCGAGTTTTTTTTTGCCATAGTTTTATTTGTTTCGTTCTAGATAGAAGCGCACAATTGGTTGTCCAGTGAGGAGAGAAATAAGCCGGAGATTAAGAAGCCCATATCGTTTTCCATTTGTTATTGAAACAAAATGTAGTTCCATTGTGTTAAGAAATTGTCTTATTAAGCAAGATGGTCTTGTCTTATTAATCCTGAAAATTGTCTTATTAAGCCTGGAATGAAATCTGAGCGCTGAAAAATTTTATAGTACGTACATAATTAAGTAGTGATTTAAAAATACCAGAATATAAAATGAACCCTTCTTTTATTAAAAGTTATCTCTCTGAACCTCGAAAATGAAATTCGGTTTCGAAAATGTAATGAATTAACAAGTAACCACATTAGAAGGGTGTTTATCTACATCGAAGGGTTTTTATGTTATTTATAAACAAAACAAATCAAGAAAATATTTTGATTAACACTTAATTGCCGGTACTGAATGTGATGTTATGAATTTGCATATTGGGGTATATAAGTTAACCCTATTCCTTAACGGGAAAGTTTAACTTACATACAGCTGGTGTCTCCTGTTTCAGTTAAGTGAGTGCGGTACACCGTAATAGCGTATCTCTCTGAAATATATTTTTTCCGTTTCCGTAACATGTAAGTATAATTACATATTACATTATTATCGTTAAATTAATATTTATTTAAAACAAAATTTAAAAAAAAAACTTAATTCTTCCATTAAACGAAACGGGCTTGTCATTGTTCATTTTCTATTTAAGTTCATTCACGTTTCAGTGATTCATAAAATAATCTTAACGACATATTTTACTGAACTTGAACGAAGAGTATAACGAACTTTTTAGCTTTGCTTCTGATATTATGTTTTTAAATAATGTGTTGATTTGCATAATATCCCTGAATGTATTGCCATATGATAATCTCTTCCAAATTACAAAGATGAGTAAGAAAATATTTAAAAACAGAGACGAACCCTTAAAAAAATATTACCAACCAGAGTCGATTGCATTACCCCACTGGAAGACAGCCGTCTTACCAAGGTATTGGAGGGCGTTATGAAAAATGAATGATAATCAATGTCATCATCATTACCATCATAGCATATCCCTTTTGAAGGGTCGTGTATAGTTTTCTATAATAAAGGCTTTTCTTTATTTTCCTTAATGTAGCTTTAGAATTCAAAATGAGTTACGTTTTAATGAAAAGACGAGATTTTGTGGTGACATTAGGTCAAACAAAGGTGTGGATTCTTAAAAAAATCACCATATATGTTATCTTATATGTTCCCCCTTCCCAGCGTTTATACTATACAAAAAGTCTTGTCTATGTATGATGTAATTTTTATTTCAAATTTACACAAACATTTGTCATAATATAAAATAAGTAATATACACACCCTATAGAATAACCCTAAAGAAATGTCCCTAAAGTTTGCCTATAATCTTATCTCACGGACCTTTTGATGTAAAAACAGACTAGAAAAATACTCAAAAGCACTCGTATTAAAGGAACGGAAATAACGCAACCACAACATTTATCTAACAGATAAAATAAAGACCGTTAAATAAATACAATAAAGAGAAATAAAAATTATATTTTTGATTAAAAATTTAATCTAGTTCACAGTTAAAACCGTAAGAGAATTTGATTTTCTTAAAGTTACCATCATAGAAATAGGTATTTTTTTCAAATTGGACATACTGATACTCAGAGGATTTTAATTTGAATTAAGATTTTAATGTCATTTATTTAAATCAGGCCTGGCCAACCCAAACTGCCCCACGGGCCGCATTGACGACCTAAAATGTTTCAAGGGTCGCACATAAATAAGAATAATTGCAAATTTTGTTTCAATATTTTTATCGATATCTGGCTTTATAGGTGGATTGAGTTGGATGCAAAGGTACGCAGAAAGTGTTGAATCAGTGTAAATCTGAAGAAAAAAAAACGACACTACAACTAGATATGAAGAAAAAACATGTATAGAACAAACAACAAAATGTATTTGTATAGTAGTATAATGACTTAGAATTCTAAGTTTTTACTTCGTTAATATATTTGTATGGTAAAAAACAACCTAATTCGTCATATATGACCGCAGTTTGCACATAAGGGCGCCGCGGGCCGTGGGTTGGCCAGTCATGATTAAAGAGTGTTTATTTTGTATTTTTGCCGTATTGCGTTAACGCTCGCGTTATATAAGGAAATGAAAAAAAAATTACTATCAGGCTACATTCTTTTTGGAGCAAACCGTAACGACAAATATCCAAAACCTTCTGTGCACATGCAGATTATGGCTTATCACATCTATACATCTATAAAAACCTCCGTGCCCTAGTTGATGAGAGACCTGTCTTCTAGCCCGAATGTTGCGGGCTTGATTCCACGTTGAGAGGGTCTCAAATTAAAACTTTTCAATAAAGGCTTGTTTAAACACCTTTCTGGTTGTTAGGAAAAGGTGCCCCTTAGCAGTAAACTTGTTAGATTCCACTATAAAGCAAAGTTACAATACAATTCATCTCGTCATAAAAGCTCTTCTATTTCTTAAACTTTATTTTTTCTGCACAAATATAGAAAACATGGATATGATATATGATATGATAGAAAACATGGTATTACCATAACTGAAAACAAAATATTATTTTTATCATACCACCATATACACGTTGAAGTAGGTAGAGAGAACGGATCGAAACAAATTAAATTTTGGTTTATTAATTGCATAAATCTCTTGCTGTTTGTTTTTATTTACATATCTAATTGAAAAAAAACGACGATTATTTTGACCATATTGGTAAGCTCTTATTACTCTAGATGGGCTCAATTTGTCAATTTAACAATAAAAATATTTCAGTCTGATTTTTGACACAAATACCATTCAATATATCTGAATGATAAAATAATACAGATTAGTCTGGCAGGTTTGTTTTGCCAAGGTCTGTATTACTAAGCTAGCGGAGAAAAAACAATTTAAATTACTAGACTGCGCTAGCTAGGATATTCATATCGCATGCAAGACATTGACCCTGCTAAGATAATTCTGTTCAGCTTACCCAATTAGTTTAAATACGGATGCAGGGAAGCCCTCAATTAAATAACCGCAGTCTCTATTTAATATTATATCAAAATACCCAATAAATAACATTTAAACTTTTTTTTTCATAAATAATATTTTTTATTATTTATTAACTTGTATTCGATTACCGTTAAAATCATAATTATAAATAAATAAATAAATACAGGTTTATTGATAGCAAACATAATATATACATAATACATTTAGACACATTAAAAAGAGAAAACATTAAAAAACAGAAGCTATCAAAAGGTCTGGGCTCATCTAATAACATCCCCCCAGCCAAGATAAACCCCACCAATATAGGGCGAGCCCAGCCACGGGGACACCAGATGCTTTTCAGCCCAGACCCTTGAACACGTAGAACAAGAAGACAAAAACACACAGAAAATAAATAGATGACAAAAAAATACATTCAAGAGAGAAGACATTAAAAGGTCCAGGCTCATCCCACAAACATTCCCCCGGCCGAGATACACCCCACCAATGTAGGGCGAGCCCGACCGCAAGGGCATCGGGGGGCTTCCATCCCACACCCCCGCATATCTAGATTAAATAATAAATAAAAAAACAAAAAAAAAGTAAACCCACATATACCACATCAGGTTAACTGTCAGCAAGAACGAAAAAAAGAAAAGCCTCAAACGAGTCCAAATTTTATAAAATGACATGACGATAAAATGAAGAAAATGACTGATTCACCCCCAGCGAAAAGAGAGAAAAGAAAGAAAAAGAGAGAAAAACAAATAAGAGATCTATTAACCACTGAGAAACCCATTAACCACCCAAAAGATAACACTTTAGAGCATCTCTGAAGGTACAACTATTCACCCGCTACTTCAATGCCTGAGGCAACTCATTCCAGCATTTGCTGGCTGAGTATGAGAAGGATCCTTTGAATAGTGTTAGATTATGGTTTGGGATAAGTAAAAGAGTTTCTCTGCTTCTAGTTTCGTAGCCGTGAAAGTTTCTAGCCCAATTAAGTTTTTCGAAGAGATAAAGTGGCATTTTTGTATTGGTAATTTTATGCATAAGTACGCTTAAGTGAAGAAACCGTCTTTGTTTCATGTCAATAATTTTAAAAGCTCTCAAAAAAGGGGTGATGTGTCCTCTGGGGAGAATGTTGAAACAATACCTACATCAAGCATTTTGTAATCTTTGCAACTTTTTTTGGTTTTCTTTAAAAGGCACGGTCCATAGATGCAATCACCATACTCGACTATTGGGATTATTCTACGTCTAGCCTCAATCGACAGGTTTTGACGGATGCGATAAATATTTTTAAGCCGCGAAAAAGCCCATTGTAATTAAGTTTTAACGTGAGCCTCGAATCTTAAGTCATATTCCATATACACACCCAAATTGCGCCCCACGCTCTCTGTAGGCACAGTCGCGTTACCAATCTTTATTTCCAAAGGCTCGTTCAACTTTTCGACTTGTTGTCTTGTACCCATAACAATCATAACCGATTTCGAAGGGGTCAAGAGAAGCGCATGCCTCTTAGACCATATCATCAGCCGCTCGAGATCATCATTTATGTATTGAGTGGCAGACTGAACCTCATCACTTCCAAATGAATAATAAAGTTGAGTATCGTCCGCATACATGTGGTAGCTACAGTTCCTTATAACACCTGGAAGATCGGATGTATATACGCTAAAGAGTAGGGAACTCAGTATTGACCCTTAGGGGCATCCATTTTTAAGGCTCGTGAGGTGGGACAACACCCGTAGTCCAGCCTGGTTTCTAGTAGTAACTCGTTGACTCCTTCCAGTTAGGAAACTTTTTAGCTACTGGCATGCACTCTCTGAGAACCCCAAAAAGGATAGTATAGAGACCAGGAGATCTGTATTGACAGTATCAAAAGCTCTTGAATAATCCAGTAGAAGCAGAGCAGTAACCTTTCCCTTATCTGATTCCCGTAATATGTCATCCACCACACAGCTCAGTGCCGTCGTTGTGCTATATTTAGACCTGACGCCAGATTGATACTTGGGCAATAGGTCATTGGATAGAAGATAATCTGATATCTGAACGAACACCAATCTCTCCAAAATCTTTGATATGACTGGGAGAATACTTATTGGGCGTAGATCCTTAAATTCAACGACGTTTTGTTTCTTTGGAATTGGGACGACTAGAGCAGACTTCCAAACATATGGAAATATTTTCTCCTGAAGATGTATTAAAAATTCCCGCAAGTATGTTTTTAATAAATAGCAAACAGAGTCGTATCAATTTTATCGGAATACCATCAGCACCCACTCCATTCGATTTAATAAATTCAAGAGCTTTTTCGACTTGTTCGGGTGTGACGAATGAGAACTCAAACGTTGAACTTCCTTCCCTACGACTGTTTGAATAATAGTTTAAAAGAGTTGTGTCGGGCAGATCACTCTGACTCGCTGACGCGAAGAAATTGTTTAAATAATCAGGATTGGTCAAATGGGGTGGAACTCCACCAGACATTCCTTTGTTTGGATTTACCAACGAGTTCAGGCTCTTCCACATCTCATTTGGGTTTTTAGCATTGCAGTTAACAAAATTAGAGAAGTAAGCCCTTTTTTCACGTCTTATGGCACTATTCGTTTGATTTCGAAGTTGTTTATATTCATATTCATGTAATGGGTGCTTTGCCCTCTTGAATTTATTTTCCACCCTGTTTCTCGACTTGATTAACATCCGTATTGTAGCTGTAAACCATGGACCACGCGAGCGGTAAAAAGTTTTCCTTTTGAGTGGGAAATGGCCTTCCAAAATGTCATGCAATAACGAATTTAGCACCTCAACCCTACCACCTACGCTTCCCTCACTAATTCTATTTTACACAATTACAAAGTTTACACTGCAAATCTCACTGTATGTTGGCTATGCTAATTTTAGTGTTTTGTTCAAAGTGAAGAGTTGTACAGTGTTGTCAGATAGAAGAAAACTGATTGACCTCACAACATTGTTTAGATCGTCTGCTCATATTTGAACAATCTGGAAATAATGCTTGTCAGGTTACACGTTCCTTGTAGGCCCACCGGGCCGAATATTTTATTCTACAATGACGTACTTCCCAGTCATTATTTAAAAACAAGACTACTCGTTATTTTATAACAAGATTACTCAGATTGGGCAATCGTCGATATAACTTTTACTCCTTACTGAAGAACTGTGTGAAAAATGAAGAACTGTCCAAGCCGGAATTAATTGAATATATTATATTATATGAGTTTACTTTTTTATTATTTTGGTCTTGTCATGTTCTTGGCTTTTTTTCTTCTGCTATAACACTTATGTGTTAAGATTATTTGAAAAAATGAATGCGTGTTTTAGTTTTATATAAGATTTTCTCTGTTTTTGTAAAATGGTGGCGAAGGTGTGGGCTGAAAAGTATATGTAATGCCCCCAGTTGGGTTTCTGTTTCTCTGCTCTAGGATGACGACCTCCGCGATCCTGTTGGAAAGATACCTGTCTCTCTGCCCGAGGGTTGCAGGTTCGATTCCCGTAGGAACCCATATTAAAAAAAAAAGAATCCCAGTCTGGTTTTCTCTTTAGGCATCTTTACCATATTTCTAGTTAGTTGGAAGAGATTGCCACATGGCAATAAGCAGGCCCGATTATAATGTAAAAATCAAAAGTGTAATACAATACCTGGTGAGAGGGTCATGCAAGTTGAGACCAAGCTTTTTGATGAAGACTAGTTTAAATTTTATGTTGGGAATAATATGAAATATTTATTAGTCCGTATTTTATGTTGGGAATAATATGAAATATTTATTAGTCCGTATTTTATGTTGGGAATAATATGAAATATTTATTAGTCCGTATTTTATGTTGGGAATAATATGAAATATTTATTAGTCCGTATTTTATGTTGGGAATAATATGAAATATTTATTAGTCCGTATTTTTTTCATTTCTTGCTTTCTTTTTGCTGTCAATAAACGAAATTATTATTATTATAAGGTCGACGCTGTCAGCAGTCTCAATATTTTATTTTTTATTATCATCTTAAATTTAAATGAAACGCTAAGTAAAATAAGTTAAACAAGAAAAAAATTGACAAAAGCAAAGCGAGACGCGAAACACTTTTAAAAAAAAACTTGTTAAACTGTTCAAGAGAAGAAGTTTCTTACAAATTAGTTAAAAACGAATAAGCGCCGAGTCAAGACAGGCGTTAACTCACCAACAATATTTTATTCCCCGAGGAGTTTAACAGGAACTCGGCAGCTAAACAACCAATCAATACACTCCTCGGTTCCCTGCAGGATAAAAATCCAGAATAAAAATAAAAAGGAGGCTTTTAGTAGCAACTTCCCGACAGCAGAGTGAGGTGTTACAGTTGCCGGAGCTTACCGAATGAATAACGAATGAGGGAATAACTTATAGATCCTTCTTTCGGGCTCGCACTTGCATGCCGTCATAAATATGTCAATGGTAGGGTTGAGAATTTTTATTAGATCTCGAAAAAGAAAAATAATAATTGGTGATCTAGAATAAATTCTTAAATAAGGATATTATTTTTATATCAAAGTTGACCTCAAAGTGCTGTGCTGTATTAGTATTACACTTTCGTCTACAAAAAAGTGCCTAACAGCTATTAGACGATATCATATTAAAAATTGATGCTAGCTGCATTGTTTGATGACAGCATTCATCTTTTTTTCACCCTTTAATGTTTATTTTTCTTTCTATATTTCTGATTCCTTTTTATATTTAAGCATATTGTAAGTCGGTCGAAATTGACTTTAAAATACACTAAAACTACGAATAGGTTGATTTTATTGTTATTATTTTATTGAGATGTAATTGTATTTTTATTTCGACACGAATTTCAAGTGTGACGCTCGGTGAGGTCTACTGCGAGTTACCTGTCTTGAGATGGTCCTGTGTCATATGAATAACTGTGTATGTTGTTAAATTTTTGTATATTCGTAAAAATGTTGGCGTGTGTACTTACATATTTTTGTTATTTTCTTGTAATTGTATCGTTATTTGATTTTATTGTAATTGTTTTATTTATTTTTGGAATATTTGTGTTATGTAATGAATGAATCACTTACTACTTACATTTTTTTAAATCTTTGTAAGTTACATTGTACCATTTAAGAAATAATTAATAAATATTCACATCTCAGTTAAAATGCTAAGTCCGCCAAAAAGAAATTAACTGCTTGGTACATTGGAAGTCAATCTAAATTTATCGCATTCCATTTTCTTTCATGATAAACATAAAGGTTTTAAGCAATTTTAAGTTAATCTACGTGTTACATTGTTATTAAATAAATTTTACAATTTTTTGTATGCAGTACGTATGCTTTTTTTGTATCTGGCAATCTCTTCCAACCAACCAGAAAAATTGTTAAAGAAGCTTTAAGGAAATCAGACTAGATTTTTTTTATCAATCGGCTATGAACGGGGATCGAACCCGCATTCCTCGAGTTTGAAAACAGGATCTTCCCACTAGATCAAAAAGATCATCACGAAGATTGAATATGTTGCAAAAAATAAGCGATAGGATATCTCTCTACCTGCATAGTAATTTTATTGTATACGAATCAAGAAGAATGAGAGAAAAAGTAAGTTGTGTTTCGTTATAATTCAAGAGCACCATTGCGTATATTGTATGATGAATTTACACCTAAATTTTGTGACTTCAAGTGCTGACGTTTTGAGATGGTTTGCAGCTTTCAGCTTCAGGGGTTGTTGATTATCAGCTTAGGGGATGGACACTGAATATCGCTAACTAAAAACTGAAGCCTGAACTATAATGTGAGTGCTAGAATATGTTACTTCTCACGATCGTGATGTGACCATCCGAGCCCGTTTTGGTTGGGGACTGCAATGTGAGTACACAGTGCATTTCAACGGAAAGACAATTGCGCTGCTTCAAGAGAAGCAGAAATGATTCTGCCATTTATATTTTTATTTATTTTTATATTGTTTGAATTTTATTATGAAACATCATGCAGATTTAAAATTGAGTCTTCGTCTCATTTGACATTTTTATCGCTAGAGGTATAGGAGTTTTGTTGGATTCTCATGTGCTGTAGTATTGCCAACACGTGCCATGACAAACTGCGTCTTCCGTGCCTACTGCAAGGCTTTTAAATATGAAGGTTTGATTTGGATATGCTGAAGAGTGTGAGATTGGAAATAAATAGTGATTGAATATGGTTTTCAGCTTTCCTGTGGCTAATAAACGCATGTGGGTCGCTTACTTAGCGTAAATGCTAACCATTAGACATTGGCCGCTAACGTTGAAGAGTCTTATAAGATTAACTAAATAATTTATTTCTAATTCATTGATTTGGTATTTATATTGTTATCCATTTTTATACACTTTAATGTGGATGAAGTCTACACATTAAACTTAAATTAAAGTGAAATACATATTTCACTTTTGCACTATCAAACTGTATTCAATACGTAGCTTACCAAGTTTATATACTTAAATGTGGAAAAAGTCTACACATTAAACTTAAATTAAAGTGAAATACATATTTCTTTTTTGCACTATCAAACTGTATTCAATACGTAGCTTGCCAAGTTTGTATACTTAAATGAGGAAGAAGTCTACACATTAAACTTAAATTAAAGTGAAATACATATTTCACTTTTGCACTATCAAACTGTATTCAATACGTAGCTTGCCAAGTGTATATACTTAAATATGGAAGAAGTCTACACATTAAACTTAAATTAAAGTGACATATATTATTTCCTTTTCGCACTACCAAACTGTATTCAATACGTTACATACCAAGTTTACATAGCAAAATATTTTACACTGTGTATTTAAACTAATTAATACATAAATAATTAATAGGAGCCGATTGTTCTGATAAGTTGCTAGCCCTGATAAAACTTTATTACTGCAATACTGTATCTTTAATATTTGATGTTAAACAAGATGACAGAGATCAATTTCAGTTAAAAGGGTTTTCCCAACAAATCATTTGGATTTTTTTATTTTCTTATCCAAAAATGTGTTTCGGCGATGTTTGTATCCACCAAAAAGGTTTCGTGGTGTATAGTATATTGTTTGTTTTGGTAAGCGCATTATATTATCTGAAACTCATTATACACATACTGAAACTCATTATGAAACAAGTGCACATATCACTTTAATTTAATTTATTGTGAAGATTTTTTTTCTAATTTAGGTGTTAAATCATTCTAATTGATTAATTTGTTGTTTTCAGCAAATATATAATACCAATGTAACGTGAACTGTTCTTTATTGAAACATTTGTGTCCATTAAAAAAAAATCCAAAAATAATAATGATTTTGCACAGCCCTGAAGTTGCCATCATAAAAACGTCAATATATGTTCACGTCCAAAGCTCCTTGCTTAAGCTCTCAGAAGAGGTAGTCAAATAGTATTAGCCGAAGAACTTGAGATAACATCGGAACTCGTTTTTAGGAGGTCAAAAATATTTTATCTTTTGTTTTCTAAGTAAATAAGGCAAGTATATACACGATCTGTGGCGCAACACTTCTTAACTGTCGTATTTAAGATAAAAACTGTCATAAAGTATGGATTCTTTTTATTTTTGAGTGAAATCAAGATGACATCACTGTTAAATTATGAAAATAAGTCAGTTATATTTTATCAAGAGACTATGTAAACAGTGTTGAGAGATTCAACCAATTGACCAGCCCCATATATCCTTTGCATAGCCACAAGTTCCCAATCCTCTGGTCAAAATCCCGATATAGGTTCAATATGGTCATTAAACTTCTAGAACAATTACCTACTATTGCGAGGATGAACAAGTGGAGCAAAACATCGGCCTAAAGGGGGTGGATTTTGCATGGAGAATAATTGCTTCTTGGCTCTGAACTGCGTTAGAGAACTTGGAAGACTTTCAACGGGTCTGAAAAAAGGAAATGGGTAAACAAACGACAACATTTTACGTGATGTGTTAACTCTTTGTATACAAGGTGAAGAGCAATTTAAGAGACACTAGCTGCAGTACCCGAGAAGTTTGGTTTCTCGCACCGAAGAGAACTTGATTTGTAAAACGCCCAGTGCTATGCAAGTGGTAGGATTCTGGGCGAAAGTAGTAAAAATATCAATAAAGGCCAGAAAAAGATCGATATGTGGTGTTGGAGATGATTACTGAGTGTTTCATAGACGGAAAGATAAACCGATGCCTCTTTTTGGAAGAACTTGTCATCTCAGTTAGGCTTTCAAGTCTGTGAACTAGTCGTATTATTTAGTTTTTATGTCATATTTCATGTAGGGAGGACATGGAAAGACTCATGGTCGATAGAAATGTAAGAGATCGCAGGAACAAAGATAGAGCACCTATTTACTGGAGCGACCAAGCGAAAAGTGTTACGGGTCTGTCCATGTCACAGACTTTTCGGACAACGGATTACGAAGAGGACATAATAAGAATGTGCGCCACTTGCAGCAGTTTCAGAAAAAGTCACGTTAATCATGGTTCAGCATGGAAGTCACGACGCAGAAGAAGAAAACAAAGATTTTTTTGTTTTTATTTGTGCTTAAACTTTTGACAAATAATTAAATTCCTAGGCTTAATTTGAAAAAAAATAGCCACCATTTATAATGAAACGACTATTTCTGATTTTTTCGAAGCGTATTTTTATGTTTATTTAATATTCCATTTCACACAGAACGATCGGTGAGTTTGTTGCAAAGCGCCAATCTCTTTTCATCAACCAGACAAGGCTGACTCAGGTGTATGTCACGTATTGCGTGTATGTCACTTATATTGGTTACAAGATCATTATACGTAGGCAAGGTAAAAATAGAGGCAGTAAAAATCAAATAAAATCGGAGTACTTTATTTTTAAAACTTGATTGTATAGTGACCAACCTAGCTGGGTTACTGCCAAGTGGTAATCTCTTCTAACCGTAGTGAAATTGTTTTAACAAAGCTTTGAGTTTATTTTATTGGTAAACAGAAAATGCTATGCAATACCAATATAATTAAAACACATTATAAAACACACACAAATTTACAACGTCATCGATGGTCTGAAGAAGTAAAGGAAGATTAGAAAAAAATATGATAGAAAACCAGGAAAACCACGCCAAGCCACTGAATAAATTTTATAAGACTTCTCAAATAGTATTGTCTTCAAGTGCTTCCTAAAGCTGCATACGCCACTTATATATCTAACTTTTGTTAGGAAGGTCATTCCATATCACAAGATCAGAATCAGTAAAAGCTCTGTTAGAATACCCCATCCTTTTGGATCGATTCTAACAATAAATAAATTTACTGTGTACAAAAGCGTAATCAAATCAATAGTATAAATTCCAAAGTTTTCACTAAAAACTTTGGCTGGGAGAGATTACCACGTGTCAATAGAACCAAGATATTACGTAAATAAATACAGTGCAAAATAATATTTTATTTTTATCTTGGAATAACCTTAATTTAAACATCATACTAAGACAAATTTAATTAGGTTTTAGAAACAAATATGATTGTATCACTAATCAAATCTGGAAATAAGAATTTTTAAGCAAGAATCGAACCCATCAATATTGTAAACAAGACTATGAGTATATAAATACAATAAAGAGTTTATAATAAATACAATACAATGAGGAACAATAAATTAATAATGCACTGTACAACAAGATCTCAAATACAAAGACTCCACGTTATCAATTCAAATCTGACAGTTTATAGTTCGAGCGTTTAAACTTCTATTTATCAAAATCTCATAACCAGATAACGTAATAAACCTATGTATTTGCGAGCAAAATACACATATTTAATTCAATCCTCTTGAATATTCTATAAGAACAGAGTGTGATTTTCTCACTATCTCTGTAGAAGGGGAGGAAAATGGGGGAAGAAAATCGATTGATCGGGTGGGTGACAGAGAGGTTTTCTATCACCCTTCCTCTTTTCCTTACAATGCTCTTTAAAAGAGAGTTCTGATTTTGCGAAGCAAGGATATGAGACTAAAAAGATAAATTTGGCAGATCTGTCTTATAATTATTATGAATTATATTTCAAAAGTAACTTAATGCTCTTTTATTTCGTTAAAGGAGGGTAAGGACTGTTTGGGCATATGGAGAGAATGAGTGATAAACGAGTGAATGAAGTTAATACATAATACAAGTCAGGAATGCATGGTGTGCTTAGAAGTGGTACACAGAAGAAAACGTGACTGGGTTAAGTGGATCAGATTTTGAAAGAAAATACATACATACTATCATGCCGTCTCCCTGACAGGGTAGACAGAGAGAGGAGAGCGCAAAACTTTTCTATTGCGCTATACGTATTTCGCCTTTTCTACATTCATATAACTTTTCACAATTTCTTCTTTCAAAATATCGTCCACTTGCTCCAACCATACTTTCCTTGACATTCTTCTAAAACGCTTTCTACTCACATTTTCATTGTATATTTATTTTTTTAAGGATTTCTTCAATCATTCGTTCCATATGCCCAAACCATCTCAGACTGGTCATCTTGTTCAACACATCAGCCTCACACTCATCCCTTATCACTTCGTTCTATATTCTGTTGCACATAGTATTATTCTACGTGTACGTTTTTATTATCTCCTTACTCTATGCCCACGTTTCACTTCCGCGCATAAAAGTTGGTAGTAAAATACTATTGTGGACTATCATCTTAGCAGATTTCGATACAGTCTAGTTTGAGTATGTATGTTTTAGTACCTCGTTGATTTTGTTTATTTTCCATCATCTGAGAAGGTAGTACCTAAATAGCAGAATACTTAACCTCGCACTTATCATTCATAACTCGCCCATATATCGCATTTACTTTTCCTTTCACACTTTATATCACCATGACTTTATTATGCAACAAATGTTTCAATGAAGATAAAGTAAGTAATATGAAAAATATAATATTATGTATGACGAGATGTATAAATATGAAGATGGTGAAAGTTGCATGCATGGATAGAATAGTGTGGAAATCTGTTCTCTCTGCTTATCCCGCAATAGACATGGCATGATGGTATATACCATATGTTTTATGTTTTAACACACAAAAAAAAACTTTTAAACATAAATACTCGTAGTAATAAACCGTAATATTCTCTTTCGCTACTTATTTGAACCAGACAAAAGCGAACTAAAATTATGTGGATGAGGCGGTTCGTTTTTGGGATAAGTGAAGGGAGGCCACCGAAAAACTGAAGAGTTTGAAAAAGTCATAACTTGTAAAAAAAATTTGCAGGTTATAAAGCATCCTTTGGAGATTAAAATGGCTACTTATAATGTCTAGTAACGAGTAAAACGCATTGAGTTTTTCTATTTCAGTTAAAGTATCAAGCTGTTCTAAAACTTTTTGAACAACTTGATAATGAGTGATGAGGCCCATTTTCATTTAAACGGGTACATTAACAAACAAAACTGCAGATTTTGGGGTACTGAAAATCCTAGAGAATTACATTAGCATCAATTGCATCCCCAAAAATGCACTGTTTGGTGCGGTGTTATGGCTGAAAGAGTTATCGGCTCCTATTTCTTTGAAAATGAAGAAGGTCAACCAGAAAGAATCACCGGGGTCCTGTATAGGACAATACTAGATTTTTTTACGCCCAGCGGTCGAAGATAATTAGGAGTTATGGTCTCAACTGGATGGAGCTACTGCGCACACTGTCAGGGTGACGATGGACCTCCTGCTAGAAATTTTCGGTGAACGGTTCAGTTTTTCAGTGACCACCTTGTAGTACTCTGAGAAAAAGTTTGTCTCAAAGTTAGAACTAGTGTTGTGAGAATTGAGCGAATTTCGTCTAGTCAGTTTTTATCAAAACAACAGTTTTAATAATGGTTTTTTATTACATTTCTCGTGTAAATTGGTGCAAAGTAATTTCTTGATCAAATTATTAACAAGTACCAAACGAATGGATAAAAAAATATATGATTTTACTTTACAATCAAAATTCATGAAATAATAAGACATTCAAACCAAACAATATGAAGATTTGCCTAAAAGATTATTCATAACAGCGTATTAGTGACAATATTGATTTATGGGATAGAAACATGGACGTAGAAAATGAATCAAAGGAGCCGAGTAAATGCAGTGAAAATGCGTATAGTGATGAGAATATATCCATTGTAATATTGTATTATATTGCGCTTTTGTTATATACAATAAAACAAAGCGAATTCAGAATTATCCAGAAAGATGTTCCAGAAGTCTTAAGTTTTAAATCTTGGTTGCAACGGTAATCAAACCAGATACATCCATGCTGGAAGACACACGTCTTGCCAACTAGGCCTTAAAACATAAATAAAAAATGTTAAATTAAGGATATCTTGTTAAATAGGATACTGACTAAAAAGCACGAAGCAAAAGAAAAGGAAGTAAGACAAACGGAGGGGACTGTGTAAGAAAATGTAGTAAAGTAGAGGAGGCGAAGGAAGTACGTCTTGATAGAAAAAAATAAACGCTCTATCTTCTCTGCCAGTCCTAAAAGATAATTGAATGAAAGTATTATGTTTGTATACCATATGTCAAAATATTTCTTGTAATTAATTGTTTTAACATTATTATCAAATTAGACTAAGATATTAACCAATTATCCCGAAAACATTATTAATAATGGACATTACTTGTAGTAAACAGCTCGGAAACATTTATCATGGCATTAATATACACGGATGTGCATTTACTCCGTGCTACTAAACCTTCCGGATTATGTCACTAGAGTGGAAATACATTCATTATGCAAATTAGAACCAATTAGCAAATGTGCCGATGCAACCCGACCCGAAACGATGACGGCTGCAAATAAATTATTTGCCTTTTTAAAATATATTTACTATTCCACATTTTAACCATTCAAATTAATACAGTTACTTTTTAATTCAAAATTATCAGCATTTTCCACTTTATTGCAGGGCCAGACGGTAAAATATATTGGTGCTCACGATATATATTTAACCGTTATCTTTGGCTTTTGGGGTTTTGGCTGCAATTATTCTACGGTACTCTCCAAGGAGAGTCTGTCTTGGGACATCTTTAAACAGTTTTCCAGTCCAGCTGAAAATCTTACATCTCAATATTTTACCTGACAGTTCATCTCTCATATACAGAAGAAAATCATGGGTTTCCTATAGACGAAATATAAAAGTACTCGAAAAATGTCAGTAACGGTACCTTAGACCCAAAATGAAGAATTGTTGGTACCATAGAGTGTCAAACAATGAATTTTGAATAGAAAAAATAACTCCAGAATCGAAGTTTTGGTGTTGCATGTTTGCCTGCATTAGTCTTAACACGTAGATTGTGCGATTGACTTCTAACTCCCGATAAATAACCTATTTAGTGACCGGATGGAAAGCGGAATAATACACAGTTAAAGACGCTCATAAACCTAAATGCTCAGCATAATTTGAAGAAAACAGCAACTGATTGAGCTAAATGATATAGAAATGTTGTTAGTTATCACGGATTCAAAGTAGAAAGACGACTCGGGCAAGTTACAAGTAATGAAACTTTTGTCCTATGTGCAACAGGATAACTCTATCACAAATTAGCTTACATAGTTCATATCCGATATCACCTACAACAATTACCTTAACCCGCACTTTTTATTGTACCTTATTTTATACTCATCACTGCTGACGGGCATTCAATTCGTGTCTTCATATTGGCTGGCCGAGTATGTAATTTAAGTTTTTTTCAATTATTAGTAATTTGTCTATCTTTACACATGTTCAAACTATTTCATGTGGGATTTACAATCCATTGTGAGAAAAAGAAAATTGCGATGCAAGAATTTGCTTTGATGGAAGAATATCGTAGAAAAATATAGTGGTCACGTCATCAATCTTGAAGGAACGATGAAGAAAAAAAAAGCATCTGGTTTAAGGTAAAGTAATTTAGTATCTCTTTCATAAAGCATCTTCCAAAGATGCTGGATATCTCGCTCCAGCTATTATACTTCTAGCCTCACCTTTTAGTTTAATATCCAGTACATACGAACTGAGGATCTTAAAATAAGCTGTAAGCTCCTCACCACCTAGCAACAACCGACTCACGATTCAACTCGAGTCAACTATATTTACGTCCATCTAGGACAAAATGGACCCCCAAATATTAAAACTTATCCTTTTTCTCAGGTTCTGTTTCCATGAACTTAATATAGCATTACTTTTGAACACACTCAATTGTCATCATTTTTGTGTTAACGTACCAATATTTTTCTTAATAAATATACAAACTTTTTTTAGATACAAACAAAAAGAAAAAAAAGATACGCGAATCCAAAGTACTCGTATTTATATTTTTTCTTAATTTTATAACAGGAATTAATTGTTTATCTTTCACCTTAAATGCATCATTAACAGTCGAAAGGAATAAACTACTGTACGTTGAAACATATCAACCACCCAATTAATAGTTTTAATTGCCTGAATATACATTATTAATTAATTGGTTCTTTCCTAGTTATGCTTTATTAATTTCATTAAAATTTCATAAAAAAATATATTTTGATATATGTTACATATTAAAGATCTGAGAATTAATGTAACGAAATCCAATGTCATGGTGGTATATTACCAAAAACACACCACCTTGAAGAGTTCACATAAACCTTTGCTATAAATGATCCCTCCCGCAAACCCAACCACTCAAACTCATGTCGCAATAACAACCACACTCCGATTCATTGTACTACATACACACCATTACATAATTTCTCTGTTAGAGTAGTCAGAGATCACAGAGCATCAGACTTTTCTGTCGCGACACATGTCTTACGCCTCCTCTATATCCATACACCTTTTCATAGAAATTCAACGTTATCTCGAACTTTTAATCTTTCTTTCAACGTATTATTAATTTGTTTCAACCATTTTTTCCTTGATCTTTCTCTGCCACGCCTTCCACTCACATTTGCACTGTAAATATATTTTTTTTAGTATTTTATCATTGATTCGTTCTATGTATGTGCCCAAAACATTTGAGAGTAGAATAATTGTAACAAAACAAATTTATGAATGATTTGCTTAATCCATCATATAATTGCGTCTCCCAATGCAAACTTTGGAATCAAATTAATATTTCTGAAAGCAACTCCAAGTTTATATCTCAGTGTCTTAAATATGACATCACCGTTAGTGAAGCATAAATAACAATTTTCAACGTGGCAAATTCCAATTAGCATTTTCAATGAACGTCGTCTAGTTCAGCCTTAAGGGATCCAGTTGCAAACAGTGTACATTGAAATAACTCCCATTCCGGTTCTGAAACAATCGATGCATTTTCAGTATCGACGCAATTAGAACATACTGCAAATTGCTTTGGGAATTCAGTGAGTTGTCAAAACGAGCAATTGCCTAGCCAACTAGTTCGCATTTTTGCAATCGGAAAAATGCAATTATTAGGCGTTTTCGAGAATATTTCTGTATGAAAGAGCCTTTGTTACCAATTTGCGTATCCTGAAATATGATTGCCGGTACAACTAAATATTCGCAGTGTACTTGACAAAACTTTTTGAAAAATGTTATATGAGTAGATTACATATAAATAAAATACAGAAAATAGTTTGTTCAAGTTATTATGAGTAAATTTATATCAATGTAGATTTGGTACCGAGATTCTCTTGTTTATTTTTATTTTTTTAGTATTAAAATTTTTAAATCAATATAAAATTAAGGGTGGCCCAGAATAAAGTGTGCCTTTGTTTCCTTTATTACTCGAGAATGCATGCAAGAAGAGGGAGGGGAGAGGAGACGTGGAATATCCGTCGGTTCTGGTAATTTTAGTCAGTATGAGTCTGTTCGCAAGAGAATAGCGCGCGTTTTGCGTCCGTACGTTTTACGAAAATAATGGTTGATACGTAACTGTTTGACGATTATTTTGAGTTGAGTACCAATTTACAAAGTGTTAGACAGTGTCTGCTTGTTCTATGTTTGATTTTGATTGTAGTCGTATGTTTATGGTAATCGTTATATTTGCTTGGTAGTCAATCAGATGGGGGGTCTGTCGAGCATTTATCAGCATTAAGTATTATTCTTATGATACGTATATTTTTTGTCACGCTACCGAGCTATTGCAGTATTTTGATTGAGGGTGTTACCATGATGTGCTGTATCTGTCCTTCTGATGAAAGATGGTGTCGCGTCTGGTGAAAGAAGGTCTGCCGCTCGAGCTTAGCGCTTCTCTCTCGGATAACTGTCTTATCGTTGTGTAGTAGTTTGAGTATTTTGATGATTCTGTGGACAAAGTCATCGGAGAACATGTTTTCTTAGTAGGGTTTTCTTAGGCAAAATGGTTCCAAGTAAAAATTAAGACTAAAATAATCCACACAATCCAACAAAATTCTCAATACTGGAACAGCCACTAATATACTATTCAGTACAATTGGAAAGCGGACATAGTTTTCAATAGCTTTTATCTGTTTAATCGATGGTCTTGAAATTTCTTACCATCAGAACCTCGGTTTTGATCTGTCAAGATTGTGTGTTTGTTGAAGTACAGCAGCAAACACACATTAAAGCAATACAAGAAAAAGCGTCTTCCACCTTTCGTGTCTCAAGATTCACCGCAACGTTGAGTAGCAACAAGAGTGTAAGCTCTGGGAGCATCTAGTCATGGGTTGGCTCGTAAGCGGCAGGTATATAATTCGGTCACTATAGTTCAGGGAGATGCAGATAATCGACCGTTTTGACTGCTACACCTGTAACCGAAAATTAATATTAAAGATCCACTCTGTTCATCCCACGAGGGAAGGGGAATAGAAAGGGTAGTACGTTTCTGGGTAGCCGCGTCTAGAAAAATCATCACACATGGTCAATACATTAAAAAAAACGAATACTAATAACTATCATACCCAATTAAGCACCAGAACGCTCATGGATACGTAAAGTAGTAAATACCTGAAAGAAGAATAGTTCTTTTAACACGAAAACTCAGGAGGCATAATAAAGACATTATTGTTTTATCAGAAACGCGGCTTGCCTGCAAAAACGACAAAAAAACAGGTTGGGTGCACTCTGTTTCCGAAGGGCTTGCCCGTCTATTCGACGTCAGTGTATTCGATGTCAGTGTATTTGTCAACAGTGTATTACACAGTATGTTCGTCAACAGTGTATTACACAGCGTATTTGTCAACAATGTACTCGTATTACATTGTGTATTACACTGTGCTGGTTTTGCTATAAAAAAAAACAGCATTATAAACAAATTATCAACTCCGCCTATCAGAATAAATGAACGACTATAATAATAACACTCAAATTTCATCTAAATAACAATCGATATAAGAGCTTGTGCATTATCTTTGTATGCAGACGACACGTCCAAAGATGAATGATACGGTTAATTGGGGACGTGTTAAAATATTCCTTAAGCAGGCAAACTCTTTCTCCTAGGTGATATCAATGCGAGATTGGGAAGAGAAACATCGGTCAGGGGAGAAATAACAAGACAGAATGTTATTGGCAAGGTCAACTCCAAGGGGATATTCCTTCAGAGCAAATGGCTGCAATATGACTTAGTGATAACGAGCACAATCTTTTGTCACACGGACGCAGCACTGAACTCGAACCGCAGACATTCGGCACAAAATTATCGTGCGGCTATGAATCTCAGATGAGTTGTATACAAGTATAACTAAATAAATTACCTTGATATATACATATCATCATGCCCTATCCCTTGAGGGGTAGGCAGAGAAAATATGTTTCCAAACTTTTCTATCCAAATATACAACTTTCGTCTCTTTCAAATCCATACATATCGTCATGCATATTATTACATAATACATACTTCTCACTTTTATCTCTTTCGTAATCTGGTGCACTTGATCCAGTTATGTTTTCTCTGGTAATTGCTTTGATAATTAATAAATGTATGTTCGGGGTTAATGCAATCGCACTCAAAATAGAACCCAAACTTATATGAGATATTCGTACTCCATTTTGCTTTAATCAGAACATCTTTTTCAGCAATTCCGCATGTTTCAACTTTGTTCTTCACCACTTTTATCCATCGACGTTTTAGTCTACCTTTGAATTTAGATGTCAGAGAATTGAAATTTAATTTAGCATTTTCTGTATGTATTCCAGAAGTTTTCTTTAAACATGTCTAAACCATCTCACCTAAATCACACTCCAAGACTTCAGTTTAGTTCGATCCTACCATCATTCACGCTGTTATGGAAGACAAAATAAATCCCAATCCAGAGCAATCAACACTAGAAGATAAAACTTATGTATGGATAAAAATAAAAATGAATTTCAAAGAATTGCATAACCTGCAGCAGAATGCGGCAAAAATACAATATAACAGAGAATGATAATTGTTTTGCGACAATTTATTTCAAAATTCTGGCGCTCACTAGGTCAAGTGTGCTTTCGAAAGCCGAGTTTTGTACTGCGTCAGGTTGCCTCTGTAAAATTGTGTTCGCATAACGAAATCAAGTAAATTTCAAGCATCTGCAAGGTGCACTGGATTTATTGATGAGGATTTTAAAATTTCACTTCATTCATATGGTATATTTATATGTTCGCAAACTAGTGAAGCGTGTGTATTGAACAACGTGGCAGGAGAAAGCACTGTATTCGACTCTATAATCAAGAACCATTGGATTTGTGTAAAGCTCACAGTTCATTATCTTGCGTGCTGTTTGACGACCTTCGTGACCTAGTTGGTAAAACGTGCTTGTATTACGACTCGAAGATTGCGGGTTTGCTTCCCGCTGAAACTCAGTTTTTACAACAAAAAGACTTTTTAGTCTCATAAACGTTTTTCTAGTTGGTTGAAAGAGTTTTTTATATGATAATAATCTTATAAGTTTGTACTGTATACAAAGAAAATGCTATACATGATTCGCTCGGGCGCTACTATATCTGCCAGACGTGATTTGTCCAATGGGTTCGAGTCCCGAGCTAGACCGCCCTTGAGGAGAGTTTGCCCTCTATGCGATGCTATATAAAATTGTCCTTTGAATAAAAAAAAATAAAACATGCCTTGTGCATGTTAACAGTGAAATCAGACGAGCTCTTATTAAATTGAATTACATTATGATTGCTCTCAAAACAAAACAAGCTGGCGAGTTTATTACAGTTCCAACCAACCAAAAAAAAATATAAAAGAAGCAATAGAAAACCAGACTAAAAACTTTTTAAGAATCGAACTTGTAGCCTCTAGGTTGGCAGACAGGTTTCTTCACAATTTAGCCACAGAGGTCTTTGGAGGGAAATGTTTTAAATGTGACAGTGTTCTCTTCTTGCGTTATTGTATTACGCTTTCCTTGAATACACTATTACCTATAGAATTTATTGTTATGATACGCTCTCTTCCAACCAACCAGAAATGTATTTTAACAAACATTAAGAAAAAACAAGACTCAAGTTATTTTTATAAAAAATGGATAGCCATGGGAATCAAACCCGCAACAACCAAGCTGGAAGATAGAAATCTAATTAATGAAGCCACGGACGTTGTCAACAGAGTTATAAGAAAATCGTAATTAAAGAATCGGTTTAATTATAAATATTGCCGAAATTCTCCCAAGAAAATTCTTGAATTTTATAATTAAAGCCAAGATATTCTCAAGCTATATTATACTTCTTCTACGTGAGAATGTGCTTGATTAAAAAACGATATGGAATAGTCTCACGCCTTTACCTGGAAGAAGATACCACTGACAGTTATTTAATTTAAAAGGCATTTAAATGAAAGGCATTTTTTCTGAAACCCCCACCCTCTGACACAGACGTCCGTGAGACAGGGCTTCAGAAGAATTTGGTCGCCTGTTTGCAAAAACTGATAAAATATTCATCAGTTTTTTTTTCTATAAACCTTCTTAACTGAATGCTTTTGTGCCAATATGCAAGTGAAATAAGCGTGGATGTAGAAAAATATTTAAAGGAACTGAAAAAATGCTGTAAAATGCTTGCACTGAAAAGAATACGTGGGGTGAGAATGCATAATATAATAGAAAATAAAGTGATTAGGGACGAATGTGAACGTAAAGCGGATGGATATAAAGTAGGATGAAGAAGAGTCCTCTGAGATCTTTAAAGCATGTAGAACAAATGTATGAAAAAAGACTAACAATACAAATATACAGTGCAAATATGAGTGGAACGCATGGTAGAGAACGACCAAAAAATGTATACTGAGATTTTGAAAAAAAATATTTTAAAAACTCATTTAAATTGTAGAAGTTGTATGGATGCAGATGGGGGGAAAGGTGTGATGTATTGATAAAGAGGAAAATCTGGCGTTCTGTTTTCTCTACCTACCTCGATAAAAAAACGGCGTAAAAGTTTGTATGCAAATACATCTGGTGGATTTATTTCCTTAGAGCAATTTCCTCAATTCAACCAGCTTGGGTTTGATATTATTATTTATATCCATGACTGTGTCTTAAACTAATGAACGAAACTAAGCAACCTAAGCAACAAAAATTACAATAAAATATTAATCTCAAGGAAAATATGGATAAGGGTGGATATTGGATGGGAATTGAGAACAGAAGATAAATAATGCTCCTTTATTTTTTTTTCTTGAACACCGATAATGATGAAACACATCTGATTAATCTATGAATTGATTTCTGATGTGTTAATTTCACTTTCTTTAATACGTTGATACTTCATATTTTATTCTTAATGCACACATCTCCACAGTCTTAATCTTACTTTCATCCTTATTCTGTCACGTCTACGCTATACTTCCATACGCCAAAGTGGGCGCCATCAAAGTATTTGTTATTTAAAGTTTTGATTAACTTGATTTAGGACGGTCGTTTTATTTGAGATCGAGTGCTCCGTTTACGTTTTCCTTACCACTACGCTTCTTTCAATGCCACTTTCAACTCACCCATAACCAGAACATACTGACTGGATACAACTCACACCACTGCTACAGTGTTTTCTGCATTCATTCATACATTTTATCACGCAATTTTTTTACAACATCTCTTTCATACCCCATGACCTTTGATTTCTTTACATTCATTTTCAAACCATTTACTAGGCTTCTCTCATATAGTTCACATATCATATCTTATGAAGAAAAGCGCTATGCCATGTTTAAATAAATATTTTTATATTTACATAAATATTTTTTTGTTGTTGTTTTTAAATATATAATATTTATATGCATACATATACTCGTATATGTGTACGGATGACCCTGCACAGAAGCCTATAAAGATTAACTAGCACTTGGTCCCCCTTTAATCCAATTCCCAGCTATATCCCGGCTAATCCCACAATCCAATAAAGGGGTGGCTTTTAAAAGTGTTACACGGCGACCAAGTATTTCTAGAAAACATGGCAGATTTTTATTCTGCACGATTGCAAATACGAAGAAAAAGAGTACGAGGATGTTTTGTCAACGATACAGCAGAAAACCAAGATTAAGGATTCTGGAAACAAGTAAAGGCAGACTGTCTCTTAACATTTTTTTTAAATGACGTTCAGATGTTTTTTTGTTTTATTAATTATGCACCTATTTTAATAATTACCTTTAAAATTATTTTTAAATTACCAAGAGTGTCACTTAAGTTAATTACTTTGATGTAATGCACGTGGGAAAGCTTACAGTTAAAAAATGTCTTTCGGAGTGTTGTGAAGTGGTTTTTTTTATGTCGACGTTTCGAAAACGTCGGAGTTTGCATCTTCAGGGTTTCTTTGTTAAAACATCGTGAAAGTTACATATTTATATTCAAATGGCATTTATTTATAGAGAAACATGAAATCTATTGATGCGAAGAATTTCCATTCAACGAATGAAAGTGGATTACTTACGAGTATTTTTAACATTGTGGAACTCCTTATAAGAATATTTAACATGGCTTCATTTTTAACATTGTGGAACTCCTTATAAGAATATTTAACAATAATTTACAATACTTTGTTATTCCACTAATTTTATTCATTTCCTCAACACGTGTTTCTCCTTCTTATCTAGAGGCTTCCCTTTTGCCTGAAGAGAGCCTCGAGATAGGAGTTAGAATCTCGTTCCGGTGGGAGTAATGTTATTAGTGGAATAAAAAAGTAATTTATAATTTAATTTTCGATTAGTGAATGTTTAAGTGAAGGATTTTTTTAAAGAATAGATATGAACAAAGTCATAATATGTATCTTTATATCTCCAAATACTAGGCAGAAAAAATGCCTGTGCCATTCAAGCGGAGTAACAACGAACCGGTGAATGTCCGCACGGAAGGCCGATACATTATAGTGCGGCCATGCACTCCTATTTTACATAGCATTAACATAAGAAGGTCGATGTACGCGGTTTTACTTTACGCGTTGGTTTCCTGAAACCAATTACTCGCAATCCGAATACATGGTGTATAAACATGTGCATTGAGAATAATACATGGGGTGACAATGTATAACAGAAGACGGAACGAAGTAATTATGGATTAATGAGAACTTAAGACTGCTGTATTAAGTAAGATCCTGACGAGCACTCGTCGTAGGAATTGTATGGGAATATGTATCACGATATAAAATAATGGCATTCTCTCCTCTCTGTATACTTTGACAAAGAAAATATATAAAGGTGTTCGTGTATGTAATAAGTCGCCTAAATGAAGCGATTAAAACATTTGTTTATAGTAGCAATTATTCCCTGCAACAACAAAAAAATATTTTTCTAAAAACTCCTTCTGTATGAAAAAGTCAATACGAGGAAAAATCTTATCCATTCTGATGTTGAAGCAATAAACATAAATACACCACTTGACTCTAGCACAGTTACATATTTTCTGTTTACTTCCCGCACAAAGATGAAACTATAAGAGGTTGGGAGAGTAGGAAGTCGCACAGTGGGTAGCAAAATGAGCCAATATTGTAACGGGTGGTTTGTCCCATAAAAATCTGTTATCCTTCAAGACACACAGCGAGGGTGAGATCCTCCCCTTGCACTCTTTTTGTCGGGGGAGGAAAACTTTATGTGCGTTGTATAGGTTTGTCGATAAGTTTCTATTCTCGTGTAGAGATATATGAAGTCAAGTTAGTTTGAAATTATCACGTGTGGTAAAAAGGACAAAGAAACGTTGCCTGACCGAAGACTCGATTTGTCGAATGATATTAAAGGCACCGTGGGATCTAGATATTCCGTATATAGTAGATACTCTTAGCTCAGGATAAATACTCCTAGCTCAAATACATATTTTTTAATATACATTATAAAGTTATTTACTCAATATAGACTTTTGAAAACGTGATTTCGATTCTAAATGTCGACGGCCGTCGTTCGATTCTTGGTGGGTTAATTGCGTCAGTTTTACTCTTAGACCATTTTACATCTGAATTTAGGTCTTTATTAATTAATATGCTGCTTATCATAAATTCTTAAAGAGCTATTAAGTAACACAAAAATAGTGTTACGTAAAACTCTGTCTTATGAAATGCTGCAGTAGATTGAACAGGTCGATCGTATTCGAAATAAAATCTCGTTACCGTCGAAATTTTGGGTTTGATCTGTCAAAACCAGAATTGATGTAAATTTGTTGAAGCAGCAAAAGCTGGCGTACTAGAAACCAAAACACGCTTAGACCTATTTTATCTATCAGATGGTTGAAAATCAGATTCAAGAAAAAATCTTAATGGTTCTAAAACCAAAAACTCGATTATTAGCGCTGAAGTTCACGATTTCTCCTGGCCAAACTCTTCAACATAATTGCATTCCGTATGAACATTTTTTTAGGTTTTTAATTTAATTTTTTTATTTATGGTTAACATTGCATTATCCGCAGGCTTGAATGAAAACTTAGAAATATATTTTTAGTTCGATGTGGACGATAAAGAAAATGAATAAATAGACAAACGGAATGAAATTTTAAATAAAAATATGTTTAAAATCAGACAGATTTAGAGAACTGTATATGTAATGTATTGCATAATATTACGCATTCATTGTATATAGTAAAACCTAACGGGCTTATTGCTATATGGCAATCTCCTCTAACCAACTAGAAAGATATTAAAAAGGCCGTAAGAAAAAAGGAGACTGGAATCCTTTTACAAAAATCAGGGGCTGGGAAACAGGCGTCTTACCGAGTTCGTTGTATTCATATGTAGGTAAAAGTATGTAACATAGACGAAGTTGTATGTTACCATAAAAACGATGGTCCTCGGTCCTCTCTACGTACTTCAACAAGGAAATAGTACAACAGTGTTGATGTAGTAAAAGTTTAATAAAAGTTTCATCTTCATTTGTTAACTGTATGATTTTTTTTTTAATTTTAGATTACCACGCGTGAATAAACTTTTTGAAAAGGTGTTATATAAATTTGGGTTAAAGGGATAGAATTGTGATTGGGTAATGGACAGGAACAAATCGGGATTAAAATAACAGTGTATATTATCGGTTAAGTAGGGATGGGATAAGTGGGGAAGATGAAGTAGCACATTTGATAGAAATGAATGCAGAGAGATATATTTTCCGAGTTAAAAAACATGCTTTTCCAAGATATATTTTATATGCAGTTTTTTTAATGAGATAAATAAAGTCTCGAGTTAGAACGCCCTTTAACGGTGATCTGTAATTTTTTTCTTTTATTTTTATAGTACATTAATTTCAATAATAATAAAATGACAATTTATATTTGATTGTTCAGAGAGCACACTTTTCAAGGGCGCTTTAATTTAGGATTCGAACCTACTATTATTGACAGATTATAAATATTACAAACAACATTTAGTGTAATAATAGGAAAATGGTAACTGAGGCTATAAGATTCGGAACTTGTCCTCATCTGTACATATTTAGAAAAACATATGTGGTTAGAAATTTGCAGAAAACTTACCAAAGGAAGACGGACTACAAAAAACCGATATGTGATAGTAACTTATTCTGTTGTAGGTGGAGTGTAGTTTTCACATATTATCATAAATTTTGGTAAAACCTCCCAAAAATGAATGTCTTTAAGTGCTTTCTAAGGCTGCATACGCTACCTATCGCCAAATCTCTAACACTTTAGGCAGATTATACCATGCCACAAGGCCAGCAACTGCAAAAGTACTGTCATAATACCCCGCTCTATTGAATCAATGAGGAACAATCAATTTATTCAACGAAAACGACGACATCAACCTCAAAGTTCTTCTTCTCTTCGAAGGTACATCTCTTAGGCACATATTCGAAAGTCACAATGATAACATCCCACCACTTCATTCGATGAAGACGAAATGTACTTCAAAGTTCTACTCTCCGACGGAACTCCCAAAAGCGGGTGATTTGCATTAAATTCATGTATTATTTATTTAAAAAAAAATATCCCATTTTCCATCCACTAATAATGATAAGTTTATTGATTGTGCATTTTTACTTTTACTTTATTCAAAGCTTCTATAGTCTAGTTGCTAGATCTGTCTTCGAATTCAGGGTTGCGGAATCAATTTCCGTAAGAACGCAGTTTCTTTAAAAGGTTTCAGTTTGGTATTTATTTAAGGCTTGTTTGCTTATCGCTCCAAACCAAAAATCTTTGTGATTGATTTGGAGAGATTGCCACACGGTGGTACAACCGCCAGGTTAAACTGTATAAAATGAAAGTGTGAAACAATAAATTTAGAACTCCTTAAAATATATTTTCAATACAAATTGATGTATGAAATCGTGAAATATAAAAAAAATCGGTTTAATCGGAATATCGAAAAAGAGAATATATTTTTTTAATGAATGACAATAATATTTAGCCGATGAAAAATTTCATGGCTAGATTCAATCATGAAAAGTTCGATATATATAAACCTTTATCTGCCTTTCTCCCATTTCAAATATCACAAAATCTTTTTATTATCAGTTAGATTATTTTTGCGTGCTACAAGTAATGTATCCAAATAATTTGTTACACAATCAAATATTATTCAATTAATTCATGATTATTGTAATTGGTTAAGTTAATCACTGTTTATTATACTTTGTGTAACGGTTTAACCCTACCAGTTTCAAGGTTTTCACATCATCATCAGAGGAGCACAAACAAGAGTCTTGTATGGTAGGGTATACCATTATATGGGAATAAAAAGGAATAAACAGTATTTGACAAAAGAAATTACAATTTATTTAAATCTTCACATTGTTCAATACCTTAACTATAAATAACATATAAAATTATAATTATGCTAAGGAGGAAAAACAGTCTATAAATAACATATTTGTAAAGAATAATTAAAACCTAATTGTCATGATTAATGATGTCGTCAATAAGCCAACTAATTCATTGGCGCGCTGATACATGTTAAATAAGTTTCGACTTAATTTGTAATCCATTCAAATTTACTTTCAATTGGATTGACAAAGCTTTTTTCTGTAAAATAGATTCAATTCTAAGAATGATTAAATGAAATTGCTATCCGAAATAGATTTCGAAAAATATGAACATACCAGTACGTCTTTCTTGGCCTAGTTGGTAGATACTTGTTTTTATTACGGGTTCGATTCCTGTTAATATCAAAGTTTATTAAAAAAAATCCAGCATAATCGTTACTTAAAGCTTTTTTAACCTAACACCAATAATTATACCAGGTGTATTATGTTGAACCATGTACGAGTACATAAAAGAATAAAAAATAAAATAAAATCTTTCGGGTTGTACAGTATTTTATACATTTTATTTGTTCTTACGTCACTCTTGTCCTCTTTAACAAATAATCATAAAAAATATAAACATTTTATTTCTTTTATACTAATGAATACATTATATTACAATATTATGATTGAATGTGATTACATTTCTAAATAAATGTGGCCTAATTTGAAATCATACTTCTCCAGTATCTAAATAACGACTCATTTTCAAGAGAACAAACTTACAAACTTTAGAAAATTAAACTAAACTAAAAATACATTTTAAAATAATTTCTAAGTTTTCTTCATAATGATGTTAATACTAAAATCACTGAGCTATTTATATTGTATTTTCATAAAAATCTTTAATAAGATTTTTTTCATTGATCCTCCCATAATCTGATATCGGGGCGATGCCGCTAAGGACGGCATTAACTTCATCTGACCATAAAAATAAGTAGAAAAAGCTATGGCCAATTAATGACCCCGAAATAATTGCTATCGTGTCTTTAATTTCGGGGGAAAAGGACCTTCTCGGCATAAATTATTGCCTCGTGGACGGGATTTTATCTCAAATATTTAATACTTTCACTGTTAATAACGCTGAAAAAGGATGTTTCATATAGTTGTAGTTAATAAAAATGCTTCAAAGAATAAAATTGTTTCTGGAAAATATCTAAACCAGAAATCTTAATTGTTTGAGGTATAAGTAATTTTTATGGTTCAGCAAAAAAAGACAGAAAATTTATATCTTATTCACCGAGTATTATTCACCTTGACAATATAACTTTAATTATTAAGGCAACATGTTTAAGATTATTGATTCAATTTTAACAACTCCTTCGATACCCAATTAATAAGACGCCTGTCTTCCAATTCGGGGACTGCTCGTTCGATTCCCGTTAGAACCATGATTTTTTTAAATATATTCCTCAATGGTTTCGATTTAAGGTATCTTTAAAACCTTTATGGTTGATTGGAAGAAAATTATACATAGAAATAAGCCCACCTGGTTGTACAGTATACAACGAAAGTATTATACAATACAACAAACAGAGGAAAAATAAAAGTCTTTAGAATAATTAATAAACATGTTTTGTTAGAGTTAAGCTCTATGCTGAGATTATGCCCTTATTAGGTTATTATCATAATTAAATATAAGAAGTTATATAACACTTGTATCCCGATTCCGTGTTTAACATGAAAAAACTAGATTTGTGTTGAGGAACCAATGTTTTCACATGATCAATACCTCTTCCAAAAAGGACATATTACTGGCATCTAGGAAACACTTTTAAAAATAATTCAACCTTTTAATGATAGCTTCCTGATACCTTATTTCATGAACAATACCCTAGATAAGGAAAATCTGCAAGAATTGATTTATGATAGAGATTCTAACGTCGCGCCATCAGTGTGCAGTGAAGTGTCAGATCTTGAAGATTTTGTGACATGAATCTGAATAGGTACCAACCAATTATAGTCTCCGAGTCCAAATAGAATTAAGGAATTCGCAGAATCCTCCAAACGAGTTTTTTTTTAAACGTGAGTATTATTCATGTATGTTATTTACGTCTACGTTTCACTCATACACCAAAATTAGAAATAAAATACTGTTGAGGCTATCGTCTTAGCAGATTTTCAAACAAAATTATTTTTTTCAGCATATTTGTGATCTTTTAAGATGAATGTATATAATTCATCTCTTTTTAAATTTTCGTCTCAAAAATTTAAATAACGTTCAAACGAGCACCACTTTTACATTTAAAACTGCGAATGTCAACGATTTTCATCATTCTTCCTTCACGAGGGAAATTCCTCATCGCTTTGGGTCCAACATTAAAATCAAAACGGCGCAATGAAGTGCCGTATGACGTTACAGACCTCACTCACGAAGGCAAGACGAGAGGTGATAATCAAGTAGGTTCGCAGACAGCTAAAGTGGGATATTTTGCTTTAGAATTTAATATGCTTCCTTGCCTTCTGACTTGCAACGATGTGCTCGAAAGCTCACTAGCATCCCTCTCTCATGAAAATCAAAGCTCTGAAATTCAAGTACGGAATGCTGCAAGTTTTTTTAATAAAACTTAATTTTTTTAATGAGTAGGTTTATGTTCATATGATGACAATTTTAGTGGTCTAGTAGGAAATACAATCAATTTCCACCATAGGGTACCAATAAACCCTTAGGTTTGATTCTCGACAGTACCCATTTTATTTTTTAAAAAATTAACCATTTTTTTGTAAAATAAACGAATGGTGAGTTTATTATCTTCTAACCAATCAAACAATTACTGGATGAAAGTATGCAACGCAATTTCAAAAATGAAAAAAATTAACATACTTAAAACATTCAAAAGAATAATTGACTAAATATCCATAAATGTAAAATATAAAAAAATTAGAAGTAATATGGTATTATTTTTTAAGAAAGATGTTTTATTTTTTCAGTCGCTTTGTTTTTCTCAAGATAACTTATATTTTTTTAATCTGAAGAGAATTAACAGTTTAAGAATTTCTTATTTTTACATGAAGCTACAATAAATTACAACTGGTGTGCGTAATTGATCGGTATACAATACGTGATAAAACACCTATTAATTTAACGCGTTGTTTAAAAAAATATTTTTATTATATCAAATAAATAAAGCAAAACAATATCTAAACAACGATTATATAAATCAATTGTTGCCTCGCATACTTTAAGGCTTCTCAAACATCCCCTTTTGAGAAACAACTTGTCTTTATCTCCCGCTGATCTCAACCGAAACGTCAATAAATTCAGTACACAGACACAAGCACACATTAGCGATGTACCATACACCACCATCCCCGTGCCCTGTGATGGTGATGAGCACACATAACATCATTCTTGTAACACCTTTAACTGCGGAAACTTCCGGACATTATTGCCACTTCAGGTGGGGTAACATTGGAATGGAAACTACTTCTCTACTGAAGCTATTTACGATTAGAATCCATTCAGTTTGGTTGAAGAAATGTTAGTGAAATAAATTGAACAATGCGGATTTTAAACGAGTAGCTTTTTAAATGACCTATTCATTGTATCATGAATCTTTTCAATAAGCTTTAAAATCAAATTCAAAATCTATGTTTCTTCTAACTCCTATGTAAGAAAAAACCCCTATTTATCTCAAAATTTCCTTCGTTTCCCAATTCCCATCCTCATCCCTTTTTCATAAAGATTTATCTTTATTGATTTATTTGATTTATCTTTATGTTTTTTACTCTAATATTGTATGATAACCGCACGATATTAAAACTTTAACATTTTAAAATATAACGAAACAACACGCAATATTTACTAGGAGTCTGTTCTAAGAAGTTCTGTCTATCTTTCATAATAGAATAACTTAGTAATTATATTACATAATAAAGGGTTAGCATGGCCTAGAGCGTTGTGATTAATAAGATATGTGAAAAAATATGTAACATAAAATAAAATTTTACTTTAAACTTCGTCTCATAACTGTATCTAAAATACGAGTATTTGATTATCTTGACTAACATTTTAAACCCCTCATTAAATGCACATATCGTTTTAATTAACTAAATGTCTCTTAGAAACTGTCCATATTGTGGGTTTATTATTATCTGAACTTTCTCCTGGTCTGGATTTCTTGATCGTGGTAATCCAACATATGTTAGAGTTAGCCATGTGAAAAACCGCGGCCTGCATGTCAATATCGACGTACTCAAATGTTTGTCCTTTCGATATGTTGCTACGCAAGAATGATAATATATTATTGTCAATTCAATAAGAATGGCAATGTCACATCAGTCGGAATCAAATCTAATCAAGGGATGATAAAATACGTCGCAATTACACTCAGAAATGATCTCCACTGTGATAACGTTCCAATGAAGATTTACAAGACTAGCAGGGTTCCATTAACTACTTCTTTTTTTGGATTCAAATTGCCCAGTATCACTCCTTTTTTTACCATCATAACTTATGGGGGCAAACCTCATTTAGTTTGATTATTAAATAACTCAATAGGGTAGTTGATCAAATCATTGCATTCATCTGATATACTGGTAAACGATTTAATAAATTTCTCCTAAGCCTGGCATCATATTAAAAATCTTTTGGTTTCAAAGCTGCTGACTTGTAGACACTACAATAACTCATTTTGATAATTCTTCTTAAGTCGATTTATTCATTTATGTGCCTAGGATGAAATTTATGAGGGCTCATGTATCAATCATTTGTTGTAGAATTTGAATAGTCCAGCCATTATTGATGCATTCAATTGACAAGTACTCGTCCTTGCCAAATTGAAAAGCTTAGTAATTTTAATAATTTACAAAATATTCGTTTTATAAGTTTAAAACCAAAAGGTTACAAATCTATTTAATTCATACTTCAAAGTAAATTGACAATTTTTTTTGTTCATTTTGTAAAAAAGTGAATAAACAAAACAAATATTTTAAATTTTCTATTTTGATATCATCAATAGAATTTTCTATATTCCTCCTTAGCCTTGAGCTGAACGATCCAAAGAGTAAATAATAATTAGTATATTTGAGCTGAGGTACTTGCTAATAATTTTAGGGTGTCAAGGTCTAAAACCATCTCCTCTGTCTATTTGAAACGTTACTACAATGTTTCAGGCCTACAGTGCAGAAAAGTTATGGGAGTCTGAAAAATAATTTTGTCTTGAAAAATATCCAGGAAGAGTACTCGTAAAAGATTGGGCATCGATGACGCGAGTGATCAAATAAAAAAACTGCTATCAATAATTTGATAACAAACTCAAGGACTGTGAGGGATAAATAAAAGTAGTAAATTGTTCAGAGACATGCAGATGATCGGGGGGATAGTGATCTTCAGTTATAAAAATGGATTAAAAAATGTACGATATAATTAATATTATATATTCAGACTAAAAACTTACAGGTGCCACTGCAACAGCTAGATGGAACTTTTTGGTCTCTGTAAGAATTTTTAAAGTAAATTGTGATTTATTAGATTTTTAGGTATTTGTGAAGCCGTCTACAATATTCCACTACAGGCATAGCTTATTTCTTGATTGGTTTTAGCTAATAATAGTTATATTTTTTGTCATTTCAAAGTATTTATTTTGTAATTACAACAATCATATTGTCATTACGTAATATTTTATGAGTTTATGATCTTTATTTTCAGTTTATTATCTCGAGTAAAATAGCAATTGACAATAGGATGTAGATGCGTGTGCATCTTTAAGAAGTACTGGAAGATTATTCTTCTTAGGGAAGTCTTATCAAAATATATAATTATTTATAAACACTACACTCCACCTAAAGCCAAATGTATTATTATCAATTATCGAAAGATGATCAAATGTTTCATTGTAGTTGGTCTTCACTTGGTAAGTTTTTTAACAAACATATTTTCCTAAACATACGCAAATACAGAAAAGTTCCTGATCTAATGGTCAAAGCCACCAATATACTCCGATTATATATATTTATTTTACTATATTTTAAATAATTCAATAAAAGCAAATTCCAATATCGAGTAAAAGCACCCCTGTTCGAAATTTTAACTTTCTAAATGGCATTATTTAAATTGTCCTTCAATTATAATTAAAAAAATTAAATTTTATCAGTCAAAAAAATTTTATATGATGATATATGATGTAAGATAAGAAATAAAGGATTTTATATGATGTAAGGTAAGTAATAAACAACAGAAACAATTGGTCAAATGGTTCAATCACTTGTGAAAAAGAAAAAAAATCACAACTTTTTTTGCGTTGCTTTGACTCACTTGACCCCCCTCCCTACTCCAAATAAAACTACCCCATCGATTGTGGAATTCCACATATTCCCGCATTTCCTTGGGGATGAAGAAAGTTTGCAACACTCGTGAAAAACGTCCATTTGCTATATAAAAACTTGTGGCATCGACAGGGTTTCCTGGTTATTCGTCTTTAAAACCATTCTAAGTCAGTAATCTTCTTGATATGTTCGTAATATTCGTTTTCATTGAGCTCTCGCGACCCAAGCAACTTTTTAATATATTGTCATTTGTTGATATTTTCTTAAAATTTTCAAAACAATTAATAAAAAATTGAACCCGTGTTTTTACAAATTTAACATTCTTTATCAAAACATTTAACAATTATTATTTCTAAAGCATAAAATGTTAGTGGTATTTTAAGAATAACTTTGATTAAGAATAAGGGGAAGATTATTGAAAGAATTTATCTGAAGATCTTGATAACACACTTGATGACCTCCGCGGTCTAGTTAGTTCGAAGCGTTACCTCCTACCCGGGAATTACGAGCTCAATTCCCGTTGTTACTCACATTTAAAAAATAGAATTCCAGTTAGTTTTTAACGTTAAGTCTCTTTAACATATTTTTGGTCGTATGGAAAAGATGGACACATGGCAACAAATCCACCAGGTTGTACTTTATACATCGAAAGTTTAATACAATACCATAATATGCTATATTTTTTTTAAACTACCAACTACTGAAACTTTCAACGTGGAGGTCATGGGTTCGATTTCCATTGGTACCCAATATTATTAAAAAGGGTTCCAATTTTCTTTTTATTTAAGACCACTTTAACATATTTTTGAGTTGTTGAAAAATATTGTCACATGGCAATAAGCTCGTCAGGTTATATTGTGTATAAGTAAAATGAAAGCGCAAAGTCCTGTTTAACGTGCGTAAAGACGACTTACTTCGTCCAACGGTCTAAAATACTCATGTTTTGATGCAAAGTGTCCAAAATGTCTGAATGTGGTCCAAAATGTCTGAATCGGATGATATGATCCAAAGCAAACCTATTGTGAATTGAAATAAATATAATACGGTTGTAGATAGATAAATTGCTATTAGAGATTGACATACGAGTGTAAATGCAAGGGAAATATATACATTTGTGTTTAAGAAGGATTCACAATAGTGCAAAATAATTTATGGGCGAAACAGTGTTCATCTTAGAACACAAACATTATCTAAGTTGGAAACTCTGTGATCCAAGACGAACACTCTGTGACCTTAGTTTGAAATATTTCTGTATTTTTTGTAAATTTATCAAAACAATTAATTGATTACTGTTTGTTTTATAAATTTTAAACACGTTATTAAAATCCGAAAACATATTTTCAAATTAAATCGTATTACAATTAACATTATTAATGTAAAAATAGTTCTCTTCCTTAACTCTCATATAATTTCCATCCTTATCCATGTTATCTTGAGATTTTTCTTTAATTTTTAATTTTATTAAGTTTCTCAGAAATTATTTTCAGTTATCAGCTGTCGATTGGTTTATTGTTTGAAATAATCGATAATATTGTTTGAAATAAACCTCATCGGCTTATTTAAAAAAATATTACATATAGTATCTCTTCAATGATGACATCTCTCTTCAATGATGACATTTATTACTCCATAACTTCTATTGTCTTGACCATGGTGTTCATGTTTCTGATTTCCCATTATTTGGTGAAATTTGCAAATTTTTATCTTTTTTTAATGTTTTATGTATAAATTTTATATTTTAAAATACCATTGTAATATTTTACCTAGCAAAAGGCACTTATCTATATATCGCTTATCTGGTTGGCTGGAAGTGATTGCCGTATGTAAATTTTACAATAAAAAATCTAAAGAACCAAAAAAAAATAATTTGCTTAGCTTAAAAAAGGGTCATTAATACCAATAATAATTATGAAACTTGGGCTGGTTGATTCATAAAATTTGCAATAATGCAGGGTACCCACCTGATACGAGTATACCATATTTGGAAGTATAAAAGACAACATAAATCACCTAATAATTTGTACATATTAAAAATAAATATTCTAAGAAATTCAAGTGCACTTTTTGTGTAAAATATACAAAAAAATTCCTTTTCATACACTCTTATGTAACATAATAAAGTAAGATGAATGAAGAGACATAATTTAAAATTGATCTCATCTCAGAGTCTGGGATAATTCGAGACCATTTGCGTAAGTGGTTAACACGCCTTTGGGTTCTCTGCATAATTGGTGATAAAATTATCCCAAGAATTGTTTGTTCGAAGAAGTGCGAAAACTTAAGAAAGAAAATAACATCTCAAATGTTTAAAAGTTCGTAAATTTACAATGATTAGTTGAAATTGAAAAATATTTGCGAATTTCAATTGTCTTTATTTAATTATATAATATATAAATTAGCTTAAAAACCTCTCCAAGGATGTGCGAAATTAATAACTAAATACTATACATTCCGATCCTTAGAGAAATCCATCGTCTCGACCACATCCATTGTTCGTATCATACAACTCTTTCTATTCTTCATATATTCCAACATACTCTCTTTCAGTAGTTGACTGACGTGCTCCTTCCATGAATCTAAGATATCTTCTTATCCTTGCTTCTCTTTGTTCAGTTTTTTATATTTTTTTCTTAGTCTTCTTATCCTCACTCATCTCTCTTAAATCTACATTATTATTTCTATCGATCTTTGAATAAACATGTTTTAATTTGTCATGTAAAAAAGTACAAAATGAAAGTGTATTTAATAAATAAACGAGCTAATTTAATATCACAATTACCTACCTTACGATTGCCGACTTGTTTTACTTTGATGCATGTGTTTCAAAATTGGAATACTCACGTTACGCAGTAGCTTCTGTATATATTTTGGTTTCATTGGCACTTCACGGTCACAGTACGTTTCGTTTCATTTTCAGTTTCACAGCACTAGGGTAATTATATAATAGATAAATGTGTTGTAATTTTTTTAAAGAACCCTTAGAAAATTATCCATGCTGTCAGACTCTGGATCCAGTTTGCTTGTTTCAAAACTGCCGTAAAAATTTTACCCTCGTTGGCTTGTTTCAAACAGTGACTTAAAAAATATTAGGCTCTCTTCAATGGATAAATGTGTTTCCTCATAACTTATATTTCGTGCCCTTTCCCATTTCTCATTTCCTTTCCCAGATGTCAGTGACATTTGCAAATATTTTGTTTTAATTTTTTTTTTCATTTGTTTTTAGTATTTTGAAGTATTTTTTAGCAGAAAAAACGTTATGATTTTCCACCCAGCAATTGCTACAAAACCGTGAACTTAAGTTTGGTTGGCTGGAAATGGTTGCTGAATAGAAATTAAATCAAAATTTGTATATTTTGTTATCAAGTGTATAACTAAATCATATTTTTTCTTTCTTTATATTTTATACAATTTTGAAATCGATTTTAGTTAATTTTTTTACGTTAAATGCAATTTAAATATATGTAAAAATTTTAAATAACACTACACAAAAAAGTACTAAGTAATCATGAAAAGTACTAAGTAATGATTAGAAGTAAGTAATCATGAAAAGAATCATAAAAAAATATTTGGCTGGAATTTTGGAAGAAGTATGTTTTGCACAAATGTGTTAAAAAACAATTTAATTTCATTTAATTTAAATAACAATTTTATATAACGCTGTTTAGAAAGGAAACCCTTCTATTAAATAAATCCCATCTGGGAGCTATAGCAGCACCCGAGCGAATCGTGCACGAACCTTTTTTTAAGTACAGTACAAACTTGTGTGATTGTTGCCATGTGACAATCTCTTCAAACCAATCAGATTGGTTTATATGGCCTTAAGTGAAAACCAGACTGTAAACTTTTTTTTAAACAATTTGGGTTTTAGTGAGAATCGAATCCGCCACCTCGTGGTCAAAATGTAGGCTTCTTACCAACTATATCAAGAAAGAGTAAAGAAAAATACTGAAAAGAGTAATGATAAAATAATATTTTTTTAAAAGTTGATCATTGTTTTAAGAAAAAAGTTTCCGCCTAGTATTCGGGATTATGAGGATACCTATGACTTCGGTCATAATACTTATAAGGAAAAAATCATACCGGCGTGATTCGATCATCTTAATTCGGTGCGTCCTAGAATCCATTATAGTGGTGTGGCCGTTAAGTTTCCTGGTGGGCAACAATTTCACTCACTTAAAATAAACTCCTCGGCACAACTTCGCTATAAACTGAATTGGCGTTCGAATAGCGCTGGAATGGCGAGGAAATCTTTGACAATGACGCCCAGCAACTATTATTTAAAATATCACTATACGCATTTCCGTGCACACTGTGATCCACAGATGAGTTAATTAAACCTCAAGAATTTAATTTACTCACCTAAGGAATCCATTATGTGTTTTGAAATATGCATAGTAATATACCAAAATGTCTAGTGGATGAAAACAAAGTAAATTTTTATACTTTTATTCTGTAAAATAATATTTTAAATCCACCATTTATGCGAATTAGCAAATTTAAGGTGTCACTTATGTAGTACAATATCAAGATATAAATGAGTTAAAATAAAATCTTTTTTCGTAATAATACAGTACATTTAAGTCAGGCGATCAACCCTCCCACTTCATGCTACCCAGGTATCCAGCAAGGGTTTGTGATACCAGGAAGGCAGAATGCCGGGCGAATGGGCGTAGCAGGCGATTGCCGACCTAGCCGCGGGCGGTAACAGCGTGTCTCACACTTCTTATTCCTTCCGTATTATTCTCTCCTGATATATTTTCCACGATAGCGAGGAAAACGCAAAGTAGGAGGTGGTAAAGAAAGCTGAAAAATGTTTTCTTTTACAGCCGTGGGCAAAATAAAAATACTATATTTACTTAAAACTGTGTAAACTATCGTAATATGTAATATCTTTAATAACTAACTATTTATAAAATAAATATTTATTTAGGTAATTTACTAATGTGAAAACTTAGATATTTGAGAAAATCATTTATCTTTTATATCTAAAACGTACCAGTCGTTTAATTTTCGATTCTTTAACCACAATCCTCCAATGGCCTTATTGATAGAAAATTTATCTTCCACCAATGATTTTGGGTTTGATAAAAAAAAACGTAAAAAAGGAACCAAGTCAGTTTTTGATTATCTTTCTTCGCATATTCTTCACACGAAATATATGCTTCTCAACCAAGACAAAGCATATGCTTTTTCTCTATCTGGTTGGTTAGTTTTTTTTATATGGAAATTAGCCAAAAATATACAGCAAAAGATATAAATTTGATAATATTAGGTGTTAACATAAGTTGCGTCCGTTTTTTTCCAAATTTAAAAATGAGCATCAAAAGTAAAACAAAATGGTAAAGGTTAGACGTCATTCGAAAGAAAATTTTCTGCTCTACAAGATATTGTGTTTGCTTTTATGTTACATATATTATTTTATTTGATTACAAGCCTTCAAAATGGAATGTCAAGTAGACGAAAGTAAGCATTTTCGACATTTCCTTCTGTTCGCGTTCAATCGAGGGAATAAAGCTGCCAAAGCTGCTACAATATCTTGTAGAGCAGAAAATTTTCTTTCGAATGACGTCTAACTTTTACCATTTTGTTTTACTTTTGGTACTCATTTTTAAATTTAAAAAAAAAACGAACACAACTTATATTAACACCCAATAATACATCAGCGGCAATAAAATAAAATTTAACTTTTAAGAAGATCGAGAAATATTTAATTGGAAATCAACTTTTTTCCCCCATAAAATTCAACAGTTATTATTGCCTTTTTTACGCTTGTGAACAAAATTTTTAAAAAATATTGAGAAACGCAGTTGAACAAGGCGAATTTTAGAAGTAAATAGAAATAAACGATTTCAAAAATACTAAATACCAATTAAACTTACCCAAAGATAGATACATCAGGGTCTGAAAAAAAAAAAAACAAATGTCAGTATTCAAATTAATATGACGCGAGATGTTTTTTTACGAAATACTCAGAAAAAAATTATATTTAAATAATTATATAAATTGGTATAAAAACAAATAGTGAATCAATTTTTCATTGAGTAAATATACCAAACACACAAATGTTTGGTATACATTTAAGCAAACTTCTAAAATATTTTGTGCGAAAATTATTTTCTTATCCATTGGAAACCCAATTTGCTATATAAGAAAACCCCTAGAGAGTAATTATCATAAATATTTTTTGCGCCCGTGACTATCTGAGTAACATAAATGGCCAGTATCACGAGAAACTGAAAATTGCATAATGAATGCATATTTAACATCTCAGATGTATTACGATCACATAATTTTCCCTTTCCACACAAATTACAGGTCGTATTGATTATTTATTATTTTTGCTTTCTTTTACGATATTTTTAGATGCTCACTACTTCTGCGTTCATAAGATAAAGCCACCTACATTATTTCCCATCTAGCAAATGATCAACACCTCCCCGCCAGGAGATTCTGGGTAATTGACCTAATTATTCATACAGCCCAGGAATAATCAAGTTATCGGGCCAGGGTAAACAGTCTTCACGGAAAGCCGTTGTTGATAAAAAGAAAAAAAGATAGAAAAGAAAGTAAATTTTTTCCAAGTTTTTATCATCATCGCCATTATATTATATTCACGTTGGAGTTGGTAAACTGCACAGATATTCATTGCAAACATATTTTGCTTCGTCTTACAAACACACTTCCTTTTTCAAATGTAAGCACTTGAAGGATTTCATTAATTTCCAAGCTTTGTTAGATCAAATTTCTTGTCACATTTCAACCAGTTTATTGAAGGCTCGAAATCAAGCTAAGAAAAAAATCTAATTAGTTTTACTAAAAATGCTATGAAAATACATATTGAACTGGGATGTTAAACAAATATTTATAAAACCTATTAAATTGCTATTAAATCCCATCTGTATTGTATTGTAACCGACTCGAGATTGCTCCCATTGTTCTTGCCGCGATGAATTGATTGAATTGTATAGATTTGATTTTTTGTGTTATTCGATTTGTGCCATTTTTTTCCTGTTTTACAGCACCGCTTATTTGTCAAAGTCAAATTCTATATATCACTGTTTTTTATCTTTGTGTCAAATGACTATTTGACCGTTGAAATAAAAAAAATGATCAAGGAAACGAATGAACTTAATAAAGAATGGAATGAATTAATCAATTAATTTAACCCCTTCCCATTTTCTTAAGCTGACACCTCTAGCATGATTTATTTCAAATTTAATTCATATATCCGAAGGAAAAATAATACTCGTATACATAAGTATATTTGTGGAAAATATTAAATTAAATTAAGAAATTTTCCGTTTAGCTAACAAAATTAATGGAAGAGTCGTCTTTTACATCTAAAAGGGTAGTATATCAGTTAAACTCTTTCATATAATCTCTCTCAAAGCTTTTGAAATAAATCTTAAGGACATAGAAGCATTTAAACGTATTAAAGGCATAGAAGCATTTAAACGTACTCGTATATACGAAAACGCATTTCGAGTTCTTTAAATATTTATCTTTTCCATGTAGTTTTCTAACAGTTTTGTATTGTCATAAATAATATTTTCGTATAGAAAACTACATTTAATGTTTTCTGTTCCTAAATTGATGAATGTCAATTTTTGTTTGTTGGATATATAAAAAAAAAAACTCAATTTTCCAATTTATACGGGGTTTATAAAATAAACGTATCTCGATTAGCGACCTAAAGTTTCATTTCCAATTCTCCAGCTCGTACTTCACTATACCATTGTTTCTAGTAAGTTTTTCGAGTCTTCGCTTTTTCGAGCTCACTGGTGTGTACCAGATTATGAGTATCACAGCGCACTTAGATCTTGTAAACTTTAAAACAAAAATCTTCCCAACACTTTTTTATGTTTTATGATATGTTTTTAAAGATGGAAATGTTGTTTTCTTTTATACTGAACATGCCTTATCCGAAGAATATTAACATACATACAAGTAAATACTATCACGTCATTGATAGGTAGAGATAAAATATCTTCATACTTTCATGTCTAAATACACATATGCAATGATATCCGTCTAGTCCGGGGGGTACGAGCTCGATTTCTATTGAACCACAATTAATTTAAAATATGGTTCCACTTACTTTTTGCTTAAGACCTTCTAACTCTAACATATTTCTGGGTGGTTGGAGGAGGTTGTCGCATGACAAGTAATTCACCAGATTGATTGTGTACTATTAAAGTGTTATAAAATACAGCACATAGCATTCGTCTCATCTACACTCATACTAATCTTAACAAATGATCTTTTGTTTCTCACTATCCCTGAATAAAAAATTTAAAACTCTGTTTTTATATTATTTTAGAATTTTCCTTGGCTTATCACAATATGCCCAAACCACCTCAAGATGCTTTTTCAATTCTACTTAAAATATCCGACCCTAACAAACAGTAATCCCTCATCCGATCATTGTTTACTCTTTTAGACATTCTTTGCAAAACACGCATTCATTCCGCTGTATCACTCTTTCTTTCATTCCAAGTTTTATTTCCATACATTTAAGTGAGCAACAACACTCGAATTCATTAAAACTACGGATCATCTTAATTCTTGACAAATTCGCTAAAAGTACGAATCTTTAATATACATTTCTTCATACACTTGTTTATTTGAAGTACATACATAATTCGTGAGGTTATTGCCTCGTAGTTATATCTTCCAAATAACCTAAGAAGAAAGAGTTCATGGTTACAGCGCAGGTTCTTAACGATTACTCGATATAGTTACAGCGTTAGTTTCAAAACAACAAAGACTTCAAACATATTTAAAAGCGTTAACAGCCCATGCTCATAGGGGTGCTGAATATTCTCAGCAAGATTAAAGGCCGGTGGAACCTTTCAATATCTTGCTGAAATACGAGTATATAATTCATATACATACATCATGATATATAAATCGGTGGATGGTTTTTTTGTGTTACGCTTTTTCTTACATAATTTGATATTATCATTTTTATCTTCCTACATTATTCGACAAAGACTCGTTATTTTTTGGTCTCAAAACAAATTTCAATCATCTTGAAAGCATTTATAGTATTATATTATATGAATAAAGCAAATGTTACGATATTTTGGGTCAAGTTATCTAAGTTTTCTCGTCAGTTTTGGCTTTAAGAAAATATGAGTGCCAAGTGTCGCCAATGTAACATTCCATTGTTCACCATAACTCCCCCAGGGGTGGCCATACACTCCACTGCACTGCGACATCTTCACCACTTAAGACCGAAACTACCCCTATAATACCCAAAATATTACCGAGCATAAAATTAACTCGTATTTGTTATGTGTTGAATTATAATTATGCCCATGATTTTTTTTTCCATGTCCATGTTGTAAAAACTTAGGATAGTTTAATGTTTGATATTTAATCTTAAAGCATGCTAAAGTTAAATAAGCACGAAAAAAAAAATGTTCATGCTTATTAACATGTGATTAAAGAAGCACTGCGTAAGACGATCCATTGAGAATGCCATGATGAACGTGGAATGGACAGATGAAAAGGCTCACTTCAGCTTAACTCGGAAATCTTTTTCGACACGAAAAATGAAAATGGCCAAGTAGGTAAGATACCTGTCTAAATCCGGAGTTGTGAGTTTGATTCTCGTTAGTACTAATTTTTAATAAAATGATTTTAGTCTGGTTTTGACTTAATACCTCTTTAATAATTTTCTGGTTGGCTGTAAGAGATAACTACATGGCAATAAGCCCGCCAGACTATGTTGTACACAACAAAAGTGTAATAAAGGTATAGTATAATTGAAATGTTTTGATCATTTAGCAAATAATTTCAACCAACCACTTTTTCAACTACAGTATTAGGAGAAAAGTAAATATATACAAAATAATGTAAATTGAACAAAACAGATTATATAGTCAGAGAAATTGTAGAAGATGTATGGGAATGTGTATGGTCGTAGAAGAGGTTAAGGGTGTGTGTCGATATAGGAAAGTTTGGCGCTCTATTCTCTCTGCCTACGCTGGAAAATGGCGTACTAATATGTATGTATGTGATCCCCCGACAATAGGATGGTGGTCAATTGATAGATTAGATTTTAATCTGGAAATAAAAATGTAATCACATAATATAAATGTTCTGAAAACAAACATTTAAATGTATTATATAATATATGTTACAGTATAAAGGAAATAAATGCGATGTGTTAAATGATGATGATATGATAGTGCTAGTGAATAATTAAAAATTATGACCTTTTCAAAGTAAGTTTTATTACAAATACGAAAGGAAGGATTAGAGATTTGATGTTTCGAAATCCGAAGTCATAAATACACACGTACATACCATCACTTGCTTCTATGCTTGGGTTAGTAGAGATGAAAAAGCATCAAACTTTCGTATCTCGACACACAAATTTCGTCATTTTCACATTCATACATCTTCTCATACAGCTCCTACCATTTCTATTACTTCTTACTTTTCCTTCTTTCAAAATATCATTAACTTGATCCAACAATAACTTTTTTGGTATTCCTCTACCAAGCGTTTCACTTACATGTGCACTGTATATTTATTTTGTTATTCTTTCTTCATTCCTTTGTTCCACGTGCCCAAACTATCTCATGAAGCTCTTCTTTAACCCTACTTAACACATCAGCCTTAAGTTCACATTCATCCCTAATCACTTTATTTCGTGATCTTTTGTATACTTTTACCCCGTATTATCTTCTTAGTGGACGCATTTATATTTAATTATTCGGCTATTTTCAATCTTTTGATCCAAAGTCATAATGGTTGAAACGTGTGAAATGGAAAGTAAATATTATATTTGGGTGTAGAATTAAAGATACGAGAACGTAGAAAATTATGCATTTAGCGAAGTTTGTTGTGAGATGGTGATAAGTGAAAAGGAATGTTGAATCGGAAGTCGTGATAGGAAATAGAATATATTAGGCAATAAGAGATATATTTTGAATTATGAAAAATTAAGATCCACAAAAGTGATGGTAAGCAAGATCCAATTAGTGGCAATATTGATGTATGTGAGTAAAATGTGGACGTGAAAGATGAGTAAAATGAGCCAATTAAATACAGTGGAAATGCATTAAGAAGAATATGTTGTGTGTCCATGTATGAGAAAATAAGAACAGAAAGTATTAAGGTAACTGCGAACTAACAATTGGTGTGTTAAGTAGAGTGAAAAAGAGCATGCGAAGGTGTTTTATTTTTTATTTATCATTTTTTTTATATTTATTTATAAAATATGATTTATTCTCCATAATTTTTAATGGTGAAGGGACGAAAAATCAACTGAAAAAAGTGGGATTTCAGTCTAGTTTTCACTTAGAGCCCATTAAAACCTATTTTTAGTTGGTTGGAAGATATTGCCATATGGTAATAAACTCGCCAGGTTAAATAAAAAAAAATATGGTTGGAACAAGAGAAAATAATTTAAAATGAGAATACATAAGAAGAAAGCAACAATTACATGTGAATAAATGTAAGGTTATGTATCGAATAGGAAACTTTGGTGATTTGTCCTCTTTGCCCTTACCATTATGAAAATGGCATGATAAATAAAACGGGATTTGAAAAAATGATGTACAGTTAAACAGCGACATTTTTAGTAGAAAATTAAAGAATAAATTTACAAATTTCAAAATTAGATTGGCATTGAAAAACGTTACGTAGTTGAATTTCGACAATTACAAAATATATAAGAAGAGGAAATTTTATATATTTTATTTATTTAACACTTAATTTAATTTTGCTTAAAAGTTACCATTCTCGTTTAAGAAAATTTATTTAAATGAAAATTGAATTTGTCAAGTTTTTGATCTTTAGTAATAACAAGAAATTTCAAAAGAAAAACTTTCTTAAAGTTTAAAGAAGCAGAACATCAACAGATGAATTATTATTTATAACATCTCTTTAATCGTATTTGACATCTTTACAAAATAAATCATTAAATATTGAATATTGCATACTTCTTTATCACCTAAACAAACCTAATTCAAAGTAATGAAAAAAACTTTCTGAAACAAAATATTTTAATATTACTTGTTCTTTACAATTCGCCATCTAGAATCGATCTGGAAACTGGCGAGCATATAACTATATGACAGTTTCTTACACCTGATTAGAAATGTATTAAAACACCTGACTAGATATATTTTTTTAAAATCTGGGAACAAACGGGAATCGAACCCGAAATTCCTGGACTGGAAGACAGGCGTCTTATTAAGGCATAGATATCGTTGGATGAAAGGATTTTCTGCTAATTGGGTCACTAAAATCTTACTAAATAATATAACATTTCAAGATCATGTTTCTCGCATCATGTCGCAAGTTCTGTTAAGAAAAGTCGATTGGGGTTATCAATTTCAAACGCAAGATTGCACCAAATGCTCGTGGAGGATGGTTTTTTTTTATATTTTCAGTATTCTCGAAAACCTTGATTTGGCCGTCATCAGTGTTAATCGGATTTCCAGAACGGACACAACCTTCGAGTGTCGTACCACTATAACGGCGTATTTTCAACAGCATTTGACACACCATTTTTACTGAATCGTTGCCATACACTGTAAATATTTTTTCCGTTTGTGTTGCATTTTTTTCTTTTTCTGTAGTAAGAAAGCATCCAGCACTGAAAACAATCATTTCTTCCACTCTTTATAATCTTTATTTAACAATATTCAAAATATGTTTTTTATAATAATATACATTCAGCATACTTGGAATGAAGTTAGTAATGAAAGTTTCCTAACGGCTATCTGAAAAATAAGAAACTTCTTTCCGAAAATAAATATTATTTGTTTTTTCTTTATTGTCTTTACAAAATATGCATTTACTACATTATCAAACACCACAATGGTTTTCAAACGTTATAAATTCATCGCGCCTTTAGCGTATAAATTTTTTTTCATGGAGCCTTAAAAAGACAACAGTAAGTGGAACAGATGAACCTGTTATTCACCATACTGTTTCTCACATCTTGGAATCAAACTAGCCGCAATTTTTCTTATTTCCAGTTCCCCTGTGAGTTTTGAGTGATATTTGGTTTTTATAACAACTCAAATACCTATCTTCGTTGATTTAAGTCCTCGCAAATTGAACCAGGATTTGCTGAGCTTTAGCACTCAACAAAAGATATTTATCCTTTCCTGATATAGTAACATATAATATATTATAATTTCAAATATCCCGCATCATTACTGGAAAATAATCGCAATGCTAAAGGGGGCCGAGGCGTATACTTTGAAAACATCTAAAATACGGGGATGTTCCTAAATAAAATTTACAATCCATATCTCCAATCCTAAAAATTGACACTAGTTTTTTCACCCGGTGGTTGCGGAATCAATTCCCGTTGGTGCTCATTTTTTAATAATGTTTTCAGTGTGAGTTACACTGTAAGCCTCTTTGAGATTGCAACATGGCAATAAATTGCAACATTAAACTTTATAGAATACAATATAAACTTTATGCAATATACAAACTTTTAAGAATTCTATTTTTATTTATAATGTTTAGGTAAGGCGTTAACACTTTGGAGGCTTAGAGACATTGCAACTTGTTAAGCACAGTTTTCATAGTTTAGCATAGTTTTAGTATAGTTTAGCATAGTTTTACTAAACAAAATACTATTCAGGCCAAAAGTCACAAATGGGTTTCAATATTTAATAACTTCTTTATTATTTTTATAAATCCTTAACTATTTAAAAAAATATTTTAAAAACTTAATTAAACTTCAGACTCCTTCCAGATTTTTGGCCCACCATGTTTTTAAATAATATTATATTTTATATTTATCATGGGTTTTATTACCCTTTTCAGTGATTATTTATTTCTTAAGCGCTTTCAGACTGAGTTATCTTAATCAATTGAAGTCGCTATAAACATTTTTTTATGTTATTACATATAATATTTTTTTTTTATTACATATAATATTTTTATGTTATTACATATAATATTTTTATGTTGTTACATATAATATTTTTCTCTATTATATCTATCATTGGCTCAGAAAGTTTTCCTAGTGGATTAAATGATATAAAAAAAAAAAAATATTACATCATTTTTAGGCAATTCAATTCAAAATACATCATGCCAATTTTTTTTGTCACATCCAAGGTTTTAATTCTTAGGTGATGACAAACTGTTCTAAAATAGAACAAACTTTTAGCTTCAAGCTCTTGGTTACTGTTGAATGTTTTACATTTATTTTCATTAGAGGAATGCATTCCATTTCATTTCAACCCTGCACCTTGTATGATCTCCTTCTTTACTCGATGGTTGTAGGGGGGTTAAACCACCCTGGAATTCTGCACTTCTAATAGTTACGTATTAGCCTCATTTACTGGTGTACGTCACACGGACATATTTCATTCTGGTAATGAAACAACAAGTAGTCGGGGTCGAGATGTGTATGTTTCACATCAGGTATTCTCAAACTGAGGAAATGCAGTGATAAAATATATATTCTAATTAACATCTTTCAGAAGACATTTATTTTTCATAACGTAATTTTACTATTGAATTACAGTCTTCAATGTGGTGTGAGATTGCAATATACAAGTACGTACCATCAGTATATGTAAACTATATAAAAAACAATTTTTAAAAACTTACACTTTTAGTAAGATAAAAATATATAACACAATATAAATTGAAAAGAATTTTGAAAGGAAATAAAAAAATATATAAATTTTATTAAAAATCTTAAGCTAGTATAGCGTATGTTCTGAAGGTTTATACTTATTTTAAAATTCAGGTTTCATATTAAGTAAAAATTAATTTAGCATTTCATTACATATATTTCATTAAAATCAATAATGTCAAGTTTTTTATTACACTGAATCTCAAGCCAAAAAATCATAATTTAGTGAATTTGTTACGTGTACTATTAATACGAGTATAATAAAATATAGACATTTTGTATAATTCAAGCAAAATTAAAAAAAAAGTTTTTTTATTGAATCGAAAGAACTTATTTTCAAAATTACTTCCAATTTGCTAAATTAAATAAATAATTGTCACGAACTTTTACTTAGGAGCCAGTGCTTTTCACTATACTCGTATAGTCTCACTGATACGACAATCGTGTGTCTCTTTCCCCGTTGATTAAAACCCTTCAACGAGGAGTGAGGCAGAATAATCTCAGACTTTTTGTAAAATGCTTTGTTTACCCCCTGCCGACTCAATGGGGTTAAAAAGAGATTTACTTGAGGGCAGGAAGGTTTATTAAATTCCAAGGCGCCGCGAATGTTTTAGAGACAAATCGTCTGTGCAAACATATTGGGGTTTAATGAGGTGAAAGATTGCTCTCTCAACAAGCCATGTCATTATAGGGTTATTTTTTATGATTTGATACATGGTTGAATTTTATTGATTCGATTATATGTTATACGAAAAATTGTACGCAAGTGATTGATGTATTATTTTTAACACAATTTGGTAACAATTTATCATCATTTTGGTAACAATGTATCATCAATTACTGTTATCATCGTTTATGCGATTTTTTTATGCATTAACATTAAAAATGGATGTATGCAATGTTATTCCTATTTCGATTTAACTTTACATAAAGTTTTATCATATAGAGTTAAGAAGTTAAAGCTTATTTTGTTCTTTTGAGTTTGTTTTTTCTACCTAACATATCATATATAATGGAACAATTTTATAAATTAAAATTGAAATCAGAAATATTAAGTAAATTATTATGCAGCCCACTTTTTTGTCAGATATAAATAAATCTATTTTTCATTAGTTTTTTTTTTAATTAATAACATCTTAAATATTTATTCTAAGGATTAAATTAAAAATAAGGAAAATTAAATAATAAATAAATTATTTATAGTTTTTTTGATAAACATGTATTCAATATTGACGGTAAGATAACTGTTACTTACTTAATTGAATTGTAACCATCGTCATCATCAGCCCACATTCATCCACTGCAGGACATATCCCTCTCATGGTTATTTCCAAGAAATCCTGTCATTTGCACATTGCTCCCACGTAATCACTATTTACGTGCGTATTTCATTCACCCAGCGTGCTTTTGGTCTTCTTACATGCCTAGTTCTGCCTATTGGATACTTCATACGTCCAACGATGGTCCGTTGTTCGAGCGACGTTTGTCTTTTTGCGATCTCTATAACATCATCAACTTTTGTTTGAACGCATAGTCACTCCTTAGGTTTGCGGTAATTTCTGGTATAACCTAGCATGCACTTATTCATGATGCGTTGTGTTGTTTCATTCGTACAGAAAGAGTCCATGTTTCGCAACCATATTAGTATTGGTACGATGCATTGATTAAATACCTTCCATTTGAGACGAATTGGGAGATTGGTCTTGACAATATAGTTCAGTCGTCCAAAAGAACTCCAAGCTAACCTTACTGTTCTTCTTGATTCATAATCGTATTGTATCGCTCATTATATCCAAATTGGTGATACAAATATGTTTTATGGTATGACCGAGAGAAAATATTGACTTCGGCCTCAATAATCACACCTGGTTAAGAACTACCGGAGTACGCACGTAACACATAGTTCACTGTCGTGCATGGTTGAAATACTAGCGTACGTAGAGATACAACAAATCTCGCATACTCATATTGCACACGAGTATTGTTACCAGACGAACTCTCAAACCAGATTGGGACGCTTTTTTATTTGGGCAGCGTCGGTAATTGAACGGAAGTAAAGCGTCTTACTAACTAGGCTACTGGGATATTGTATTGTAAAACTTGCGGGTTAATTGCTATGTATCGATACCTTCCAGCCTATCAATAAAGATGTTAAAGAGTTTTTAAGTGAAAACCAAAATGGAACCAGCCAGGCTCTTCTGTATAAAAGGAGAGCCACCTGTATAAAAGGAAATCACCTTTTTGACAACCTAGATTTAAGATTTATTAATATTCAAGTGGCAAATTATTCATAATTATTCTAAAGCAAACGTTATAAAACAAAAAAATGTATGCATTGACATAACAAAAGAAAGAGAACTTACAAACCAAACAGTTTAATTACATGACAAACGTAAATTAACATTAATACAATTTGAATAAACAGTAGTCGTAACATCTCGCAAAAGTAATTAAGCATATTTTTAATATGCACATAACAAAAATATAAATGAGCGTTGACATTATATTCAAGTCCCTTAATAAGATGTCTTCATTGTATAATCTTATCTTTCCAATCTGTGTCTGAGAGATGTTCCTTCGAAGAAGAGTAGAACTTTAAAATTGATTTCGTCTTCATTAAATAAATTGATTGTTCCGAATCGATCCAATAGGGCGAGTAAGATGACATAGCTTTTACCGTTGCTGTATCTATGGTGGGGAATGCTCTGTCTCTAAGAGTTAAAGATATGGGTGATGTATGCAGCATTAGGAAGCACTTGAAAATAGTCCTTTTTGGGAGGTCTCATCAACATTATATTAGAACACTAGACACATACGCTAAATTACACCTAAAGCTGAATGTGTTACTAACATATTTCGAAAGATCTACATAGGTTTAATTGTAGGTTGTCTTTCTTTGGTATGTTTTCTGCAGTGTTCTTATCAAATATGTTTCTTTCTAAACATTTTCACATGCGGGAAAGTACCTAATCTAATGGCCACAGCCACCAACTTCCTCTTCTAATACTCAACTTATATTTATTTTGTAATATTTCTAATCTACAATAAAAGTGGGCTCAAATCCCTTGAAGAGAGTATGCTCTCTAAACGTCGCTGTACAAATTGTTTTATTATTATTATTGACAGAATAACACGAAATATTTCTAGAAATACTGTGTATAATTAAGGTTAAGTTATAACATGACTGCCTATAACTTAATAAAATGACAACCGTTAATTAACATTAATATAAAATGACGAAACGTTAGTTGTAACAACATGTCGCAATAGTAATTTAGCATATTTCTTAGTATGCATGTACAAACAGCATGGCAATAATTTATATAGGAAACAATAGGCCGCGGGAGGCCGCCTCGTGATCCCATTCCCTTAACGCATTAACTGTTGATTTGACATTTACTCGTAAATCTGTCAAACGTAATTGCTGAAGGATTCGAAAACAAAAGCGGTAAAAACGTTAACGATACGTTGTTGAGTGAATATTGCAAATGAGATATTTAAAACACTCTATGTGTATAATTGATTTTCATATGGAGTCGTGAATCATAGAGAATACGACGTATTTTTATAGTCGTTTTTTCAGTAGTCTGTAAGAGGTTTATACTTACAAAGAAGACTACTAGGATTTCCTGAAGGAATTGTCGTGTAGTGGTAATTATCCAATGACCTTAAAATAAATAATTACAGCAACTGCATGTCAAATGCAATTACTTCAAACTTCGAACATAAAAGCATTGAAACGTTAATGACGAGCCATTGAATGAATATTGGAAATGAGACATTTAAATACTTTAAGAGTATAATTGGTTTCTCTTTGAGATCACGAAGTAAAGAGAATGTAAAGTTAAAATAGTCTTTTTCAGTAATCTGTAGAAAATAGATATTCGCAAATAAAATTACTGGATGATTTGTCCTTAGGATTTCTTTGAGAAGTCGTCCTGTGTTAATTCTCCAAAGTCCTTAAAATATACAATTACATCAGCTGTATGTCAAACGCAATTACGGAAAGCCTTAAAAACATAAACATGCTTGGATATACCTCCTTGAGCATTGGCAAAGATTTACGCAACTATTTATAAAAAAATAAAAATCTTACAGAAAAATAACAAACCTATTTCGTTATTGTCTGATACCTTTTACTTAATGTACCGGACAATTATTTACGTCATCGTAAATTAAGAGGGTTTTCTGTTGCGTATTCACGAACTTAGCTCTTAAGAGCATCACTACTCGCACTCGGAATGACCTTGTTGAATTAATTTACCAATATCAACATCTAACATATATATCGGTGGCTTAATTGAGTACTGACCTCCTTAATAAACTTTTTAGGCGTACTATTGGGTTGATTGTATTTGATATCATTACTATTTCATTGTACACAGTACAATCTGGTGGGCTTATTGTCATGTGGCAATCTCTTCAAACCAAACAGAAAGAGGTAACGAAGGTCATAAGTAAAAAGCAAATTGTAAAATTTAAAAAAAAATGGGTACCAATGAGAATATCTTTGCAGCCAATGAGCTGGAATTCAGTTGTCTTACCAACAAGGTCATTCATTCCCAATCCTTCAATGCCTTTAATATAAACATCACAACAATCATTGTCACCTTGGATCTGGTTCAACCACTGCTTCAAAGGATGTCTTCCGGGCTTTAGACCGATTTGGATGTTTTTTTTATGGCAACCTAGTGGAATATTTAAAAAAAAATTATTTGAGTAAACTGTTGAAAACGATTTTCGTATCCGTGAAGATGCCCCAAGAGCACGCCCGCAGAAATTTCTAGCATTCTGTCCAGATAATTTAAGCTGCAACTATACAACATTTTAGCCAAATTACTAGTCACAAGTGGAACTCAGTTATAGACAACAAAGGACAATATAAATTTTAAAGATATCTCGGTTTGTTCATGATACTTGATTGTAGACCACGCTACTACTAGATTGTAGATAAAATATTGTAGATTGTAGATACTAGATTGTAGATACTTGATTGTATATACTAGATTATATACGAGTATACTAGATTATAGATACTAAGACAACGATCAGGAATTTCAAATATTGTGTTGTTGTGGTAGTTACTTCTGATATGGTTTATTTTGTCTTACAATGTCTTTAAACCTCCACAATATTAATGCCTTAACTATAAACAATAAATACAGTAATAATGAGGTTTTAACATCTCAAACTCTTAAATTGGTCTTTTCCAGCTGATCAGAGTCCAATTGTCGGTTCGAACCGAGTCGAAGTAAATGTTTATTAGACGAATGAATCCCGAAGATATATAACCGTAATTCTTCAATGTCACACACAGCCTGGTTCAAAATGGCGGAACTGCCTACCACGTGGGGGGAGGCTGTAGAGCGGCCTAAAGGGACAGGCCTAGGAAAATCTGAGGAATGTTATTGACGCTAGAATTAAACAGTTAGAGAAACATTTTTTTACAGCAGTATTACACGTTTTGTATTTCGGTCATATAATCAGATGAGAAGACAAAATTTAGAGACTTGTGATCCAAGGGGAAATGGAAAGGATCCGATCATGGGGCAGAACACCAATGTAATGGGCATACCTGCTTAGAAATGGAACCAATAGCTCACTCTAAGAGCGTAATGCAAATGCAACTAATTATGAAAAGTGGAGAGGTGTTATTCTTTCTGCAATACGGACAATTCACTCGCAAGATCAAGTCTTTTACTCACGACTGATCTATAAAGAGCACAATAAACTACAAAAATTGCACACGTTAAGAACACTTGTCTTTTTGAGATATAAATAATAATTGTCTCATATCCAAAGGTTATCTTGAATAGGATAGTAGAGACGCCAAATCTGAGATAATTGGATGGTACAGTGGAATAGTGACTTACCCTGTGAATAACTGGTTTGAATAGAAAAAATCTTGTATATAGTCGTGATATATATTTTACGTAGACAAGTAGTGATACATCTTGTATGTAGCCAAGGTGTTGTAAAGGAGCATAAATTTGAACTCACAATTTCCTATTAGAATGGGAACATTATGTTACTTCGTGTCGAAAAATTAAATCTCTTCAGAACTATCTGGATGAGTTACAACTGAAATAAATACAGTAAACTATATTTTTACATTCAAGCTGCATAATAAAATATGTTAAGTGATTGAAGTCACTTAAACACATTTCGATTACATCACTATCTTTCTGATAGCTGATAACTAAGTGATTTGTAATTTAAGGAAATAAATCAATAGTCAGCGTGACGCCCTCACTTGATTACCATCAGGAGTTGATGGACTAACAAAACGATGTTTAGTTTCACTTGTTTTCCCCAAGGCGTAAAAGGCAGCAACTACTAAACACCAGTGGTACAAAAAAATCATATGAAAGAGGCTTCCAGAAAAAAATATATTGCAAGGCAATCGAACCCTGGACGCTCTGGTACTAAACGATTATAAACGCTGACATATGCTCGTCCATATTTGTGAAAAGACATCATTTTTACTTAATTCACGTTCAAACACTGTATCGCCATAAATAATTTTCTTTTTCATTCTAATAATAAAAACAGAAAAACTTACACAGTCTAGAGAGCAGACTCTACATAAGGGCGCGCAAACTTTTTTCTCCATATGATTCACGGGTTGAAGTAAAGAACTATAGAAGAGGTTATGGTATGAGTAAATACATATCTGTGGGCTTCAGTATTCAAATTATATATTTGACTTTCTGAAAATGAAAACAATTTAAGGGATGTGATATATGAGCGGTATGAAAGATGCCTAGCGAAATGTTAGAAAATGGATGAACATATGAATAAAGTGGATATTATAAGAAAGATAAAGAAAGGAGCGTTTAGATAATTTGAATATGTGGGAATAATGAATGATGAAAGAATAACTAAGCGAGTATACAAGTCAGAAATGCATAATGTGCGTGGAGGAGATACTCGTAGACCGAGAAATACGCGACGGAACCGAGTGAAGCATATTTTGGTAGAAAATGAAAAGTATGCATAATAGAAGATTATGGATGGCTGTATTAATGTGGAAGAAGTAAAAATGGTCTGTTTGAATAGATAAAATGTGGAAATTTGTTGTTTCTGCCTTCCCTGCAAGTGGCACGATGATGTGTATTTACTTTTTACCAATAACTGTATCAAAATTTTCTGAAGTTTAAATTAACTTGTTTAAAATATAATACTTACTAATCCGACTCTGTATTATAGTAGGGGCCAAATCGATCAGTCTATCGGTCATTGTCATCCCTAGTTATCAGGAGACTGACATACCTGGTAAATGCGTCCCGGTATTTTTTGTGCCTAACGCACTCGGTCATTTGTCATGGTTTGTGCAACCGCTGCACCACTGATCCCGGTTGCGGCCCTAATACAACGCCTGACCGTTTTTACTACGTTATCTTTTAGGAAAAGCAATTAACTACTATTGTACATTCCCCATTTAGAGATAGATTACTTTTCTCGCAAACAGTAAATACAAATTTCAAATATATAATGTATGAATATAAAACTATATAACTGGAATAACCACATTTTCTTTCTTTCTTGTTGTTAGCCGTTATTCACTCATTAATAGTGCTCTTCGGCATAATAGTCATAATTAATTATATTTTAGATTTAACACTTAAAAATAAACATTAATATATTATTTTCCCATATACGAGTAACATGAAACATTAGGTATTGAGGAAGATGAAAAAGAGCAATTTAAGATAGTTTGGGCATAGATAATAATTGAATAAATAATCACTAACAAAAGAAATGTATTGTACAAATATGAAAAGAAGGCGTTGTAAGGAAAGTGTGGTTGGATGAATAATATTCAGAAAGAAATGAACGTTAAAAGTCACATAATTTGTAGGAGTTATATGAGAAGGGGAGACGGATGCATGTCGAGATAGGAAAATTAGACAATCTTTCCTCTCTGCATACCCTTACAAGGAAATAGCGTGATGGTATGTGTATGTGTAAATGAAATAATGTAAATAAGATAAGAGTCAAGAGAACCACAGTTGAAAAAAATGTGATTGAAGTATTTCTCATCCATAACAACTTCGCATAAACAAGAACCATTAATCTTGAATAATAGTGTTAAAAATGAAAAAAATTCATGACTATTTTCGTTGAATTATATATAAATATATATATTTGTAGAATCTGGCGGGTTTATTGTTACGTGGTAATCTTTTTTAACCCACTAAAAATATGTTCAACATGCCTTAACTGAAAACCAGACTGCAGCCAATTTCTAAAACAATGGGTAACAGCGAAAATTAAATCTGAAACCCCTAGATTTGAAGACAAGTATTTTACCAGCTTGATCTTTAGAGATTAATACCAAAAACGCGTATTTTTTTAAATCTTTTAAAGTATTTCAACAATTTATTTGGAATACATCCAGAGAAAAATAATAATTTAAAAATAAAAATAAAACTTCTTATTTTTAAAATTAGCTTTAAGGCATATGAATTTATTTGTTTTGGGTGAATATAAATGTCACTCAAAGGATGTAAATAATAGGTCTACGAATTTTTCAATTCATCGGAAATTCTTCGAGTCCTATATTTGACCTTCTTTTTTTAAGTGTCTGTAACAAATCTTGAGCAAAAAATCTCACGGTTCACTCAATACACTTCTAGAAGCTCTTAAAGCCTTTCTAGCAGAATGTATTCATTCACATTAGACATTTCTCGACAATGTGATACATGGGCTGCCTAGCCCCCAAAGGGGTACAACGGTCAATCAACCAGTCCATACTTAAGAAAGAACAATGCACAGCATCCTTAGCTAAATCTAATGTGATTAAGGGTGCACTAGTGAGACCCAGAGAGGGATGATGAACCGTTTTGTTGAATGATGTCGTCACTTAGAGATTTTACGAACATGGCGTACATATTAAGGTCACGGATATAAACCCACAATAATAACTTCTGTAACTGTTAGAGTACTATTAAAACATTTATTTTCAATCTAAATTTATTTTTCTAGAAGACATTAAAGGAACAAAATCTTCAGATAATTTTGATCAAGATATTTGTGCATTCCAACTCATTAAGACAATTGTGCATTCTCAACATATAAGAACTTTTGTGCATACTCAACTCGTAAGAACTTTTGCTGTATACTCCAACTCATTAAGACAATTGTGCATTCTCAACATATAAGAACTTTTGTGCATACTCAACTCGTAAGAACGTTTGCTGTACATTCCAACTCATTAAGACAATTGTGCATTCTCAACCCATAAGAACTTTTGTGCATACTCAACCCGTAAGAACTTTTGCTGTGTATACCAACTCATTAAGATATTATATATGTTCATTCTCAACCCATAAAGACTTTTGTGCATACCCAATTAATAAATTTTGTTGTGCATTCTCAACTCATAAAAACTTTTATGGATACTCCACTCGTAAGGGCTTTTGTCGTACATAAAGCCTTTTTACATTCTTAACCCATCCAGATATTTGTACATATTCAATCCATAAAGACTTTTGACATGCATACTCAACTCATAGAGGCATTGGTTGTTGATGGCATGGTAGTAAAAATGGAGATTGAGAAGGGATTACAGAGTCCGATAAGATAATTGTGTGAGAAATGTGAGGAGAAAGATCTGAGAATGAATATTGCGAAATCTTTAGTCATGGTGATAGAAAAGTGTGAATGGAAAAGTAAAGACGATGTATGAGGGAGTAATGATTTAGGTGGTATTTTCTAAAATGATGGAAGAACAACGAGAGATATTGAAAGGTGTGTAGTGAAGAGAAACAAAGTTAAAAGGGCACTAAAACATGTACGAGTATATTTGAACCGGCCAGTATTATACCATAATATGCTAAAACAATATTTGAATACTAACTTTGATGTATGCTAGTGAAACGTGGACATGGAAAAATACTGAAACACATGGAGTAGCAATGTATGACAGAATACGGAATAAACTGATTACAGATGAATATGAATTAAATATTTTTGTATTAAGTTAGATAAAAAAGAGCAATAATTTGGGCACGTGAAACGAATCAATCGAGAAAACTATCAAAATAAATATACAGTGGAAATGTGAGCCAAATGCGAGCTAGAAGGGGACGAATGAAAGTGTTGGATCAAGTGAATAATATTTTGAAAGAAGAAAAACTAAGAAGTAACAGCAATCGTAGAAGCTGTGTGAGAATGAGTATGGATATGGAAGAGGTGAAATATGTAAAGCCTGGTGCTCTGTCCTCACTGCATACCCAAGCAGGGACAGTGTGATGGTAAGCACCTATGTCTACATATATGTATGTCAACTCATAAAGGCATTTGTGCATTCTCATCCCATAAAAAAAAATCGAGTTCTCGCCATCCAACCACATTATGAATATTTGAAAGTCACAAATTACGGTTTGTTAATGAGAGAAGAAGAAAGAGTGTGTGTGAAACAAAAGTGGCAAACGAAATATTCGTACAGTACCCGGCGGTAAGTAATACACATCGGGCTTAAGAAAGAGACTATAGGCCATAATCGGCTAACTTCGACTTTGTAGAGCGTCATCTCGGTCATTCATACACGTGTTCTGTCGCGATTTGTCAGTCGTTTAGCTCTTTCTAGACACCGGACTGTTATCGCATCGTGCGACAGAGACGACGCTCTACAAAGCCGAAGTTAGCCGATTATGGCCGACAGTCTCTTTCTTAAGCCCGATGTGTATTATTTACCGCCGGGTACTTGTATATGTTTACATTGAATGGCCACATGAAGTGGCATATTGAAAAATGTTAAATTTAATAAGTCTAGTATTATAGATTGAATTAAACTTTTTTTTTTTACATTCTATGTTGAACTTATCATTGGAATTTTTTGGCAATTTTTAATGATATGTTTTAATTTGTTATAAATTGTTAATTTGTTATATATTATGAAGGAGAATTAAGTGCTGTTAATATTTTTAATAAATAAATTAAATGGATCTCATATTTAACGTTTTAAGTTATTCACTTTTTTATCATGTGATACTGATCAATTATTTTCACGGGCATTAACAATTGTTGTATGCTAGCTCATGTATACCTGGCTTATAGAGATTACACACATACTCGTGAATTTTACTCCTCTAACACAATCAGTTACCTTCAGATTAAGTGACAAACGTACCTCAAGGCTTTCTTAATTAACGCTTTCAAAAGTACTCCACCCAAATTGACTCCAATCAATCTCTTTGAATACTTCATTTAAATATGGAAATATTTTCCCTTAAGCAGAGTCACTGCGCAATAAAATAAGCAAGATAAATAATAAAGGGGATCTTTCTTGTAAATATGATTTAGTAATGAAGAGAACTACCCTTACAAACGTTGCTTATGTCAGAATTTTCTTCTGGCTCATAGTAATTTATGCTCACACATACTGATTATTTACACGGATTATTTCTCCAAATTTAGCACTTAGCGAAATTAATATGAAGTGAGAAAGCACTCATTCGTTTAGTCAAAGGCGGCAAAAGGAACTAATGATAAAGCAACGCGTGGAACATGAATGTGTGATAACAGAAACGGTGAGGGAAAAACCGAATGTAATAAATTCATGAAACGTATATACCAAAAGGCAAATTTTTTACTCTTAAAGAATATTTTACTACATTTCGACTGGAAAACCCTGTATAGCATAGATAATATTGACGAAGCCGTAGAGTACTTCTATAGTGTCATTTACGGAACGCTAGATATCTGCGTCCCACAGAAACATAATCTACCAAATTTGCCCAACTATCCAGTTTGGTTCAATGTCGATATAATCCGAGATCTCAATAATAAAAACAAACTTCACAACAATTATCTTCAAAGCAGAAACCAGGCTGATTACTTAGAATACTCGAGGCTGAGAGCCAAATTAAAAACTCAAATAAAACAATCGCGCCATGAGTATTTAGCCAAGATAGAGACCGACATCCGAGGAAACCCTTCGAATCTTTGGAATCATGTAAAAAATAGAAAAACGAATAAAACTAGCTTCAAATCTATGAAACTGGGAGACAGTATAACCGAAGACTCCCAAAAGATTGCAGAAAACTTTGCACAATATTTTCAATCAGTTTACGTAGATTCAGCGGCCAAATATGACACAAAAAATATTTTAAACAGTTCGTCAGACAGCAGAAGCATATCGCTCCATTCCATTTCTAAGGAAGACGTGCTGAAAAGCATAAACTCCTTGCAAACCGACAAAGCAATCGGACCAGATGGGTTATCAGCCGACACTTTCAAAGTCTGTGCGAAATACGTGTGTGATCCCATCTGCTACATATTTAACTTGAGCATAAATACCAATACATTTCCCGTAAGCTGGAAGACAACCAGGGTCTGCCCTATCTTCAAATCGGGAGACCCGTTAGACTCTCATAATTACAGACCTGTAGCTGTTCTCTCTTTGCTTCCAAAAATTTTCGAAACTGTACTGTGCAACCAATTGACCCACCAAGTATCAACAAGACTTATTGGAAACCAGCATGGCTTTTTGCCAAAACGATCGACTGTTACTAATCTTCTCTCTCTCACACAACAGATTGCGTCAAACTTAGACGAACTTTCACAAACGGACGTAATATATACAGACTTTCAGAAAGCTTTCGACAAAGTTGATCACGATATATTACTTAAGAAAATGCACAAACTTGGCTTCAGCGATAATCTAATTGGATTATTTGCATCTTACCTAAAAGAAAGATCTCAATACGTAACAATCCGTAACAAGTCTTCTGTGGAATTTATCGCAAGATCTGGTATACCACAAGGATCCAATTTAGGTCCCCTACTATTCCTCATATTAATAGACGACATTCAAAATTCCATAAGTCACTCGACATGTTTATTGTTCGCTGACGACTTGAAAATATTCAAAAAGATCAATTCACCTCAAGACTGTGCACAGTTACAACAGGACCTAGACTCCCTAGTCTCCTGGAGTGAGCAAAATCATCTTCTGTTCAACATTAATAAATGTGTCTGTGTATCTTATAGTCGATCGTTTTCACCAATCCACCATCATTATACTATACAGGGAGTGGCACTAAACAGAGTTTCTGAATTCAAGGATTTGGGCGTAACCTTCGATGTCGGACTCACGTTCGTTAACCATGTCTCACGTTTGATATCGGACTGTTACAAACTACTCGGTTTTGTAATGAGAATATCAAGAGAATTTAACAGCACCGATATCCTCCGAAACTTATATAATTATCTAATTAGAACCAAATTAGAATATGCATCTACGGTTTGGGCTCCTCACCAGCTCAAATACAAAAACAATATAGAACAAATACAAAAAAAATTCCTCAGATATCTATGGTACAGAACAAAGGGCGATTACCCAAAATATGCTCACCATGCCGAACTTCTCACGGTGTGTAACTATAGAAGCCTTGAAACAAGAAGGCAAGAATCCATTGCGATATTCCTAATAAAGGTTTTCCAAGGTTCCTTTAACTGTCCCGCGATTCTAGAAGCACTAAGTTTATATGTACCCAATAAATATATCCGTGCAAGGAATCACCCTCTGTTCTACATACCAACTTACAGGACGAATATCATGGCTAAACACTCAGTCACCCGTGGTATAGAGATATTGAACCAACTGAATGACACGGTTGATATATTCTCGGTACCGTCTAGCAGTATGAGAAGAATCCTGGCTGATATTATTCCTAACGAATAAGCTAACGCTAGAAGCAAACCCTCTTTGTGTAACAGGAGAAATCCGTGCAAAGTGGATAAAAAAAAAAAAAAAAAAAAAAAAAAAAAAAAAAAAAAAAAAAAGGTGCTGTGGAAATTTTCGGACGTTGTCTAAAATAGAAAGTTTATAAATAATGTTCTCTGAAATAGTGGGTGTGTTTTTATTTTGTAACCAGAATTCAAACATTGATACTCGACGCTACAGCCTTCACATCGGCCCAATTCACGAGTTTTTCAAAACTTATTTTATCGCAATGTAATCGTCTATCAGTTAAGTCTTCTTCCACTTTGGTTAACTCGCAGATTATCTATGCTATGATTTGTTTCGATATGTGGACAGTATGCTAAACTGAGATTTTTGTATTCTCGATATTTTCACGCAAGGAGGTCATGGAGAGAATCATGGTCACTACTTATATGGAGGAATACAAGGCCAGAGATAGATTACTTGTGCACTAGAGTAACTAGGGTAGAGTACTTCAGGTCTAGCTTTGCCACAGGCTCGTCATACAGTGAAATACCGAGAGGACTGGAGAATAATGTGTACAACTTACAGCAATTTCAGTGTGGGTCACATTCCTCAGAATTGAGGTTTGGCTTATGATATTGTATTATATTACACTTTTGTTGTTTACAGTACAACCTTATTAGTTTATTTCTGTGCAGCTATATCTTTCAATCAACCAAAAATGTGTTAAACAAGTCTTAAGTGTAAACGAGACTGCGCCCTCTTTTAAAAAATCTGAGGATTAAGCCTAACCGAACCTGCAACCTGCAAAGTCATGAAATAATGTTCTAATTAATTATGTTTTTATTTGAACTTCGGAACTCAGACATTGCTTGTCGCGGTGTTTTCGGTATATTGCTTGGGCTTTCCTCAACGCCTCTGTTCGACGTTAAAGTCCTTGTATAGAACTAATGAACATCAAGTTTTTTTCCTTATAAAGGCTATCATATTTTTTACTGGTATTTTTGTGCTTTGACTTTAAGATCACCTGTGATGTAATTTATTTCGAGGTGAGGAAATGAAGTTAACTCAACTGAGATTCCTGTATTCTCTTTATTAAAGCATCTTAAGTAATGATATTATATTACGCATTCGTTATATCAAGTACAAACTAGCGCATTTATTGCCATCTAGCAATATATAACCAAACCAAAAGTTTTGGGAGAAACTTTAAATGAAAACCAGACAAAAACGTTTTTAAAGAAAAAAACTGGAAATATTGGACGATAGATACCGAGAGAAATACAGTAATCTGGTTTGATCCAAGGATGCACAAATATTTGATAAATTTTACGAAAAAGATGAAAATGTTCCTTTTCATAAAAGATTCACATAACTGAGGGTTTTGACTGATGCAACTTATTATTATTTAAATATTATTTTTATTATTTAACATTATTTAAATATTATTATCGACTTATTATTATTTAACATTATTTAAATATTATTATCGACCTATTTAGACATAATTTAAGAATGGCGTATTCAAATGGTCCTTCTAATTTTCGTATAGTAAGTAGATCCATCTAATAAGTGGATTCGTGATCAAATTTTGTTTCCTCAATCTCATCAAAATCATCATCAGTATCACGCCATGTCTCTATTGAATTAGATAGAGTGAACATATCTCCACTTCATTCTGTTCTGGTACACATATTTCGCTTTTACCACATCCATACACCTCGTGATTCATACTCTCCTGGTATAAAATAAAGCCTTTTCACTCTTTAAGAATTTGATTTATTGAGTCGTACCATATTTTTCTAGGTCTTCCTTCACATACCATCTATATAACTTGTATAGATAAAGGTTACGAATCTTTCATCGTGCATTCTTTCTATGCAGCTGAAACATCTCAATACTCTTAAATTTACCATAAATACTGCATTCTCTTTCAAAACACATTTTATCCTAATTCCTTGCCGTCATATTTTTTCCCACACATTCTAAGCAACTCTTTCAATTCTTCCTCATTTATCTTCCTTTTAAAGCTTTTTTGTGCTATTAAAAAAACATGTATAATTAGCTCACTTAAAATAAAGCTATGCAAAAAAAAAAGCGGTTAAATATTCAACTTGAATAATCCCTGTAAAATCTGAACATTAGGAATTTTATTCAAACAAACGCTTTTTTACAACGAATTGTTAAAAAAATATTTATCTTTCGTCGATGTGAAAAATTCGACATGATTTTAAATTGTATCAAATATTACCTCTCTGTCTATCGGATTTGGGTCGGTTATTCCACATCTGTGCCCATCCTCTCAGTTCAACCCTCAGATTCTCTGCACATTCTCTGTCCTTTTCTCCTTCTCTCCGAACTTTATTCAAATGGTCCAACCTTTTTGAGGTTTCGAAATATTTCATTAATTAAGATTATGCATGGACGCGGAATTTTCACCCAAAAACGAGGCGATCCAGCGCGGAAACTTCGACTAAGTTTTCGCTGTATATTTAGATGACCACACTTCGAAGAGTTAAGGGAACAGTGCGCATGAACCAAGAAAATATTGTGTCCTAATAACACGATACTCTGATATGAGTCATTTTGATCTGTAGCCTTCTTTATGTTTGACAAAACTAATAATCAACATAAATAATTATTTTCGTTTGTATTTGTTAAAACCACATAAACCAAAACAATCTAAAAATAAAATACTTTTAAAAGTAAGTTTTATTATATTGACTTATTTAATTGCATAGTGACTTCATTTTTGCATTTTTAATTTATGTATTTTTTAAATTGTAAATATTATCATTGGTTAATTTATAAATAATTAGAAATGATTTAATATCCAAAAACATCTTTATTTTTCCAAAATAACTTAACATCTGCCTTATTAATACTATAATGTTACTCAACATTATTCAACAGCTGCCTTCTTAATACTATTATGTTACTCAACATTATTCAACAGCTGCCTTCTTAATACTATTATGTTACTCAACATTATTTAACAGTTGCCTTCTTAATACCATTATGTTACTCAACATTTCTTGTCGGGGAACTTTCTTTGAAAGAAATCCATGCGCTGCACAAAAAAATATTATCACTATGCCAAATATTCTTGTTTATAATAATTTAAAACTACGGACAGTTTCGTATTTGGCCGACTCATTATCGTATTGGCGATTTACTAATCAACAATAAGAATATTCGTATACTTACAATAAAATTACAATTTATAGAGCGCCGTTTAGAAAGCAAACTCACCTCAATGGAGCTCTTACTCGGGATTCGAATCTGCTATAATTGAAAGATTTAAAATGTTAGAAAACAAATATATGTTGAGTGTTGAGGTATAACGGTGAAAACTGCGGTCATTAGATCAGGTACCTACTTCCCTGAATCTGCATTTATTTATAAAAGTAAGTTCGGTAAGAAAACCACTGAAAACTTACCAAGGAAGACGAACTACTAAAAAAACTCAATAGATCTTCCGATAGCTGCCATACGCCACCCATATCTCTAATGTTTATGTAACATCAAAAAATTTGAGAGCAGAGAAGAGAGATTACAAAAAGGGATGTCTTTAAGTGCTTCCTAAAACTGCGGATGCCACCCATATCTCTAATATTAAAAGAGGTAGACCATTCCACACCATAAGAGCAGCAACGGCAAGAGCTCTTTCATAATTATCTGCCATAAGTTCTACTCCTCTCCGAAAAAAACATCCCTCTTTCGAAATATAGAATAAAGACATTTCAGGGACTTGAATAAAAAGTTTGAAATTAATTTGTTCGCGATACTGGCTTCAATGTAGACTTTGAAGAAGCGGACTAAAATTACAATATTTATGTATACCATATATCAGCCTAGCAGCTACATTGAAAACATACTATTAATACATTTTATATATACGAGTATGTATTCATTAAAAAAATTATTTAGTAGGTTTTTTTTATCATCGGCCATTAAACTTGAAACTTTCTGGAACAAAATAAACATTTCCACACTATGCCATATAGTTTTCTTTCGGTTTATCTTACAATACACGTTAATAAAATATCAAAAATAATTTCTGTCAAAGATTCTGGTCACCACAATATATAATATTATATAAGGCGAACTAATAAAATTATACGATTATGCGGCGACCAGCTGTTATCAAAATTTCTTAACTAAAAAGTAACTTTTCAGCTCCCTCATCCAGAAACGAGGAAGGACGAAAAAAGTAATAAAAAAGTTTCCCCCTTTTTTGGAAAAAAAGGCTTATATACCCGGGGCGTTTTTCCATAAAAAGCAAAGGTAATTACGTAAATTTAAGCATTACCTTTACGTAAAAGAATCGTTTATTGGGAAGATAATATTGTTCTTAGGCCACCCAAAGAATTGAAAATCGGGAAGTTGACTCGGTAAATTTACGCACTTACGCAACTTGAGGTGTCATTCGGGGCTTAAGTTAAAAAATATAAGACCGTGAATAATGTTCGACTCCTTCACTCGATTGAGTCATTGGGAGGGAATCGAAATTTAATGCTCGAAAGATTTTGTGCAGTAATTATGAATAATGATTAATTTTTCTTTACATTACTGATATCGAATTTAATTGGTAAAATCACAGGTTTCAAAAAACCTTTTTCACCTGGTTACATTTTTACACAATAATACTCTTCAAAATATTTTTAAAAAATCTGCATTTGAAATATAAAAAATAAACCTACTTTCGTAGTGCTAAATCCGATACAAAATATTTTTTTCCATAATGTCATGTATATTAAACAAACACTATCCAAAGTAAAAGTAGATTGTACAATGAATGTAAAATATAACTAACAAATGTGTACCGTCATTTAAAAATCAGTGAATGTAATATAGAAGAAATCGTTCGTTTGAAAATAATAAATCCGTATTCACAAGTGATTGTTTACCCTCTCTAGTATGTAGTTGTCAATCTGTACTCACTCTGTTTGAGAAAATATGTGTTAAATGAAACCTTTTGATTACAGTTCGTATTTATTGCCTAAAGTGCCACTTGTCTCGTATTTACACTTCAAAATCTCGCATTTAAAATTGCAAGAATCAGCGCATGAGAATGTTTATATTCTAGAAAGTTCCCTAGCAATGAACATTGGAAGTGTACTTTCACTCGTTAGAATGAACATTTAGTACACATTCAAAGAATACTAAGGTGCCTCTTCTACATCCATTTATTTCTTATACAATTCTTACGACTTCCCCGACTTTTTATATTTACTTCTTTCAAAATATCACTTGATCCAACCATATTTTGTTTCACTCACATTTTTTAGTTTCTTCAACTCTTTGGGAGCCTGTCCATTCGTGAATATTCAGTAACCAAGGCAGGTAAATTCTACCGATTGCGCGTCGTTCCTCAAGGAACTGGTATTTTCTTTATTCTCAATATATGACCCAGATATCGATTATTTCGTCGTTTTATAAGCGTTCATCTGAGTTGTATGCTTTCATCACTTCTAGTTACTCGTATCTCTATTCGGACATTTTTTTTTCAAAAACACCATTGTTAATATATCAAAGAAGATAAAAGTAAATGTAGTATTTATCAATGCAATAAAATATGCAGATGATATAGTGATCTAAGTGAATAAACCTGCATAGCCTTCAGTTTTTACAGAATGAAATGAATAAAGTGGGCTCTGAGCGATGACTTAACATTATTATTCAAAACAGAAAGTTCATCTTACTTAAAACACCTTTATCCATGCGTTCGTTTCTGAAGTGTTTACACTTCAAAATATATAGATTATACAATATTTTAATGCATTATAATCATGCAGCTTGTTTGTGAACAAACATACATTCGTATCATAATAACATTTTTCTCTTGGATCTCACACCAATACATTCTTATACAGTTCTGTTTCTCTTACTCCTTCTTTACATTGCATTATATCAAACTTTCATTTATTTAGTCCAACCATATATTCTCGTTCGTTCTCTACCATCATTTCTACCCATGCTTGCATTACAAATTCGAAGTCAGCATTTTGCCACCCGTCCGGTCTACTATATACGAGTATGTCCAAACCACCTCACCATGCTCTTTTTTACCCTACTTAACACATCTCCCTTCGATACCTTTGATATATATAGTACTGGCGTGTTTATTGCCATGTAGCAATCTCTTTGAAATCTAAATCAGATTGGAACTCTTTTTTTTTAATATTACCAACGGGAATCAAATCCATAACCCCCATTTATTGAGGTCGTTAGGACTCTTCACCTTTTTAATTGTATTTTGCTTCGATTTTAATCTAAAATAGATAAATATGTTTGCTAAGAAGTAATTATATTCACATTTTTACTAACAATGATGTTTCAAACTATATCAGAAAAATAAATGTATTAATGTTTTAAGTATAATTAAGGAGATACATTGTGCTGGTCTGGACATAACAAAAAAAAAAGATTGCTTACAGGTTTACAAAACAAACCTCACTTACAAATATAAGAGAGGAAGGCTGAGAACATTACGGTTGAATCGAGTTGACAATATTTTGAAAGAAGAAAAGTAAAACAGGAAGAGTAATCGCAGAAGCAGCATGAAAAGCTATATGAGTTTTGTAAATTTCTGATGAGCTGAAAGGTGGTGGAAATTTAGCATCCACTCGTCACGGTACTGATCCATGGCGAGTGTTGCACTCAAAGAGGAACTAGTCATCTTTTCGATTTGGTCTATCACCTTGCTGAAAATCGGCATCCCAATCTGTCTTCTTCACTTCCAGTGACATATCCGAAGTATGACAATATTCTCTTCCTGCCATTCTTTGACTTGTTGAACCTAGAGGATGGACACATTGGTGCGCGTTGCAGTTAATAAACATTTTTTTTTATTTATATAAAGAACTTATAAAACACATACTCAACATTTTTTTTATTTATGAAACATACATTTAACACTTTATTGTAAAACAATCTGGCGGGGCTATTGCCGGTGGTAATCTCTTCCAAGCAAACAGACAAAAGTGAAAAAGGAAGTTACTTGGCCGCGATGATATTCAAATATTTATTCATCAACACAAAATTCATAAACAATATGCATAAAAAAATAAAAGTGAGATATCATCAACCAATGAAAAAAGGGAGGTACGATGGAGAGGGAAAAAAATTGGGAATGAAAGACGTTATATCATTGACTTGAAACTAAGAGTTTTTTCAGTCGCTTTTTAAAACATTCCAATGAAGGAGTGAATCTCACATTAGTTGGTCACTGGTTTCAGAGTCTCACAGCATGGACAGTAAAAAACGACGTAAAAAATTAAGGCGGTGAACTAGGAAAGTCAAAAAATAATCTTTGTTGGATCGTAGCACAAGTCCATGGTCGGAAGGACGCTATATATTTTCAGGTTCGAGGGGATGGCGGAACAGTTAAGGATTTTATTCAATATTATATGCGTGATTTGCGGGTATTTCTCAAGTTCAACTAGCTCTGCTCTTTCTCAGGTTGAAAACTAATCTCGGACAAACATTTTGAATACGCTGTAATTTATTCAGCCGTTCCTCCGTAATAACCAAATAACAGACGCCCGCATAGTCCAAATCGGAAAAAGTAGAGATTGCACGATGTGATAAAAAAGTGATGTAACTTATCTCCCTACACTAACAGAGGAACGATGGTTGGTTTATATTTTTAAAGCTACAAGTTTTATATTCAAAATATTAATGACAAACCAAAATTTGTAGCATTTTGTCAGCATCATAATATGTACGTGTAAGATATTGTATATTTTCCTCTATCCCCTGTCTCTCTTTACAGTTTTTTCATCCCTTAAGATCCTACCCACCTTCCCATTACACCCTCAGGCAGTCGGGAAACTCAAAAGGATCAAACGCTTACCTCTGTTTTTTTTTCCTAAAACAGTTTTTACAGTCGTTTTCCTAAATCTACGATGGATCAAATAGATAGAGTTCATTTGAATAGATACGTCTCGGAATATAAAGTATGCCAACATTTAAGAGTAAATGGAGCAAGAAAATATATTTTATAAATAAGAAGCTGAAAGATAATTTTAAACATCTTTTTCCATTAATTTTGATTAAATTATATTCTACTGAAAGAAGGTTCTAAATGGTACCGAAAAGGTTTTGACAATATTATCTCTGAATATAATATGATGATAGGTTTTTCTTCGTGATCGAGTATAACTAACAGCTATCTTGTGGATGGAACACGCCCTTGCGTGTATTGGTTCATTGTGAACAACTGTTGCACTTCAGCACATAGTCTTGACAGTTTAAACCTAAAGGAAATCAAAGTTCCAAGACGACAGGTTTAATTCGCTGCAGTATTTTGTTAGGCAGAGTTTTATAGAGCGCTATTTTAGTTTCATATTATATGATAGTACTATAAGAATTTATGATACGCAGCCTATAAGCTACAGGTAAATATAAATTCAAACGTATAGCGGTCTAACAGTATAACCAGTTCGCCAGGAATCGAACCTGAGGCACCCGATTTCTTGGCGTGAATGCTTATCATTTGACCATGGCCGCCGTACGATTCTATGGAATAAAAAAAAATTGTAAAATAAATAAATAAATATAGGTTTATTGATAGCAAAATAGTATGCACATAATACATTGAAATATACTTCAAGAGCATATAAATTGCAGAGAATACATTAAAGACAGACGCTATCAAAAGGTCTGGGCTCATCTAATAATATCTCCCGGCCAAGATACACCCCACCAATATAGGGTAAGCCTAGCCACGGGGACACCAGATGTTTTTCAGCCCACACCCTTGCACATGTAGAATAAGAAGAGGAAAAAAAGAAAACACAGAAAATTAATAGATGGCAGAACAATAAACAAACCCACATGTACCACCTCAGGTTAACTGTCAGCAAGAACGAAAAAAAGAAAAGCCTCAAAGGAGTCCAAATTGTATAAAAGTAAAATGACAAATGGGAAATGATGTTCACTCATAAAAAAAACCACAACACAATACATTGAAATAGTTAAGCAGTAATATAAAAATTAATGAGAAGATAACGCACAAACACGCACGTACAATCCCCGATTCACCAGCAGCAAAAAGAGAGAAAGAAAGAAAAAAACAATTAAGAGACCTATTAACCACTAAAAACCCAATAACCACCTAGATTTAGCTAAATGAACCAGTTTTTTCTAGACTCCGTTATCCATCGCAAATATTGTAAATCTTAGGTGTTGACGTCACAGATGAAGCAATTAATATTTCGATGGATTTTCTTTTCAAAAATAGTCATGAAGTTTTTCTGTAATCTGATTTTCCAATAATCCGATTTTCCCATACGTGTATGACTTCAGTCCTCATTAATGTATGGTAATAATAATTATAATAAAGAAAACATATATAGCTCCGTTTAGATAGCAAGAGTGATCAAATTCGAGATTTAGATTCACTATTATTAACAGATAAAATTGACAAAAAAAAAATTGAATGTAAGGATAGGAAGGTGGTGGCTGCGGTCATTAGATTAGAAATTACTTCGCATCTGCAAATGTTTAAAAAACTTTGAATTAAAATGTGAATATAGAATTTATGGTCTTAGAACACGTTGCAGGATATACTAGTATAAGTAATTATAAGATATAATTTCTGACTTGATGAAACTGTAATCCCTCTCAAATAATCGTTGTCCTTTGATATAGAAAGGTCGTCGGCATCTAAAGCCAGGAGGAAGAAGCAGAAAATACCCACATGCATTCATAGCGTGGAATTTAAACAAAACGTAATTATGCCAAAATATCATCGAAAGTTTTGACAAATGAGTGGACATCTGTGGAGCTGCAAGAGGTGGACATTTGGCGGATATTGTTTTTTGTGTTTAAATGTCATACATCATTATAATGGACCAATAATTTTTTTTTGAAATGAAACCAAATTGTGTTTTATTCAAGAATTAAAAAAACCGCTTAATTTGAAAGTCCCTTTAGTTAAGGCATTAACACTGTGGAGGTTTAAAAACAATGTAAATTGTTTTTAACAAACACTGTTTATTCCACTTTTTGTGACGGTATAACACTACCGATTTCAAGACTTTCCCCTCATCATCAGGGAAGCACGAACAAGCCTCAAGACTTGAAACCGGTAGTGTTATACCGTTTAATAAACAGTGTTTGATAAAAAAAAACAAATTACAATGTAAATTTAAGGTTGATGTATTGAGTAAAATGAAGAACACTGTGAGATAGTTTGAGTAAATAAATTAATAAAAAAAGGTTAACAAAACAAATATACTATGCAAATGTAAGTGGAAGGCATGGTAGAGGAAGACCAATGAAAGTACAGTTGAATTAAGTAAATTATACCTTGAAAGAAGGAAATTTAAAAAGTCAGGTAAATCGTTAAGATTGTGTAAGAAGGTATATGACAGAGACCCTGACAACGAGATGGTGTGATGGTATGTATCAATGTAGTTTTTTTACGGGCATCAACAATCGTTGTGTGTATAATTGAGGAGGTAATATTAAAAAAAGAACATGTCCATCAAATCAGAATTTTGGGAAATCGCAAAAAACTGTTTGCATTGAAAATACATGACGTAATAATTCATTCTAAAAATATCTGAAATCCTTAAAATCGCTTAAGGTGGCTTGATTTGTTATTTAAAATCGAACCATAATAATTAAAATAGTTATAGTTTAAAATATGGACATGATCCTTTTTGAGTGAACAGTTCTACTTTAATCTTTTTTTTTATTTAACAGGTCTGGGAAATGAAGTTTTTTGTTCGATTTCAAAAATATTATTGTATATAATACAAAAAATAATTGGGTAGAGTAATTTATTTTAATTTTAATAAAATAAGTGTTACAAAATAAGAAGAAATGTTACTATGAAACTATAAATACATGTAAGTAGATAAAGCTGTATAATAACATTACACTGTACGTACGATATAAAACTGACAGTTGCTGGTGAACTGGTATGAAGTTAGACACAATCGGAAAGTTATGATTGGTCAATTCGGACATGATCTTTGTTGATTGGTTTGAAGCCTGGACAAGATTCTTTTTGAAAAAATACTGGTTTTTTATTATGATTTAAAAATTATTTATGTGCTTTTTTCATTTAAATGAAAATGTTTAACGGCTCTGTATCATCGATAAGAAAAAATCTGCTTTATCAACTCATTTTTTGTATCCGATGAACATGATCTTTTTTTAATGTTACCTCCTCAATTATGCAAACGTGCCTTACAAATATCGTACCCGTAGATATTTCAGAAATCTAAACATTCCACTGTAAAATGGAAACCATTCAAGAGTAAAAGAAGAACTGACTAATTTGAATCGTACTATTGTAACTATTTTTTATAACTGATCAAAGATCGTAGATTGTAATTAATAATTTTTTTTAAACTCACTCCGTGGCATGTTTTAAAAACCCACTAAATCCACTTAATTTCAAGTCAGTATTGTAACATGTTTCATTTCCGATTTTCCTTTCCTTTCCTTCACTTCTTCTTTTGACTGATGATATATCACTTTTATTTATATTATTCGTGAATTTTGTACAAATAAATTATTTGAATATTTGTTTAACCATATAACATATTTTATTTACTTTCATCTAGTTGGTTGGAAGATATTGCTACCTGGTAATAATAATAGAATGAAGTGTTTAACTTAAAAAAAACAAATTGGAAGAAGAGTGTAGTTCTTGTAAATGTAAATTCTTGAACGGCACTAAATATGTATTTTGCATCATTAATTAAATTATGATGAAATTTTCCAAATAATATTCAAATTAACCGTACTCTTATTAACATAACCTCATCGTAAACAGAACCTTAACTATTTCCGTTCACCGTATGTGATCAAAACTTTAAAATCCCGTATTCTCAGATCGTCTGCAGAGAAGAGCCTTAAGGGGCGCGGACACTGGGAGCCCGACCCTCGTAATTTATAGTGATTACAGCGGGGATTACAGTTCGCTACCCTGGGGTCGCACCCTTGCCCTTAACAACCAGGCAGTCTTGGTTCAGGGGTCTCCTGTAGGATATATTTTTGCTAAGACTAGCATTTGTGTACTTAAAATATTAAAAACTTCAATAATGATACTTTTTTGAAATATTTACCTTTTCAATAATTTTTAACAGTTGATCTCCAATAAGAAAACAATTCTGAAAATATACTCTCGTATATTTTCAAAATTGTTTGCTTATTGAATAATTTTTATCTAAATATCTCAAAAACACGTAGAAAATATGTAATCTCATCTAAATATTTGGTTGATAGCCTTATTTATCAAGTTGGTAAATCACCTGTTATCCGAAACGGGTATTGCGTGATTTATTTATTTTGGAATCAAATAAAAAGGTTTTCAATCGGAAATAAGACCTCTTTACCATATTTCTTGTTAGTAAGTGTTTTACTTAATACATACAACATCACATACAATTTTACTTTAGAAATCGTATATTTGGATCAACTCCAAACGCTCTGTATATAAACTTAAAACCAAAACTCCTGAATTCCTCATTCTGGCAATGCCCATTATTTTCATAGATGATACCAGAATAAAGAATCCATAGTCTGGTCCATCATTTTAGTATATTAAAAAATGAAACCTTATTTTTTTTGTTAATTAAAAACTTTCTTGTATAGTATACAATATGGCAAATCTTTTTAATCAAATATACAATTATTTTATAAAGTTTTGATTGAAAGGTGTGTGATTTACACTATTGATTATAATATATTGTATTACTCGATCAATGTATACTGTATACTATACAACCTTACAGTTTTTGCCCTATGTTAGTATATTCTAACTAACCACAAAATCAAACTAGAACAATTTAAAAATATGTATCAGTGGAAATCGAACACGCCAACTCCCAGAAGACAGGTCAAAATCTTACCATCTACTCGTATGTAGATTGTGGAGACCGGATTGTAAGAGCGGAGAAAAAAACTATACAATAATAAAAGAAGAAGAAAACGAAGGGCAAAAAACAACTAAAACAAATTAAATAAGGTTATCGATGTTACTGGTATTCAAAAATATAGCACAGAAAATCAATGTTATTTAAAAAAATGTAAAAATTTGTTGATATTTCTTGAAAAGACAAAATGTCAACATTATTAGAAAACAGGCGTCAGAAAAAAGAAGGTAATGGAGGTCAGATTGATGTATGAATATAGAAAAAAGCTACGCAATAGCAAAATAAAAAAAAATACTAGGATTTTAGGGTTATTTATAAATTTAAGTGCAAAAAATATGTGTTAACATACTAAAAAAAATAATTTGAGAATATTTATAAAGACGACGAAAAAGTCTTAAAATGGCCACAAATGGGATTGTGTTTTTAATAAATAACAATTAAATGTAACTTTTAAGAATCTTTTGACTTCAAAGCTTCTTTATCAAAGCTTCTTTATCAAATTTTTCAACATCTTTTAGCTCCATTAGTAGAAATGCCACACAACATTTTTAATCTAAACAGTGTTCCGGTTCGTCCTTTAGTTAGTTCCTCGCGGACATCCGGAAGTGGAGGCAGATAGCCTGCAGAGAAGCCTTTGTGAGAGGACCGATCGTCCCCGGAACCGGAAGATGGGGATGCAACAAAAGGTTATACTCAGATAAGGGTGCCATTGATGGCTAATGGTTACCCTTGTGGGATTCAAAGTGATGTGTTGCCCGTTATACAAAATGGTCAATGATTTTTCCTTAAGCCGTTAGACTCTATAGAAGTGTCGAAGCAGATTTTTTTTGCGAGAAACTATTTTTTCCGAATTTAGACGAACTTTTCCTATTTTATTTTCTTACTTTCCTACGATTGAATTTATTGGTCAATAAAAAAAGTAATATACTTGTATAATAAATAGTAAACAAGGTTTGATGACACATTTAAATTCGCATATACCATATAAATTAAATTCGCATATACCATTAAATTCGCATATACCATATTTAACAGATGTTTAGGTAAGAAGTATCCATTAAATTACGATAGACCATCCATCGTGATAGAGTATGGTTGTTAGATATTTTCTGGATGGAAGACGCATATATGTTTTGGTTTATTGTATACAAGCTGTTACACTTCAGCAAGCATACATTCTTGACATATCAAATCCAGTTCCGATGGCAAGGAGATCAAAGTTCCAATACGATCGGCAGGTTTAATCTACTTTAGCCTTTCATTGGGCAGATTTTTTTCATAGCACTATAAGGCATAGATGTAGTGCTATAAGAATGTATGATAAACAGCACGTAATCTTTATAAAAAAATAAGGATGCTAAATGTTCTAAGAGTAAACCAGTCCGTATGTAAATCCAACAGAAATTAAACTTTGAGCGCCCGCTTGCTTAGCGTAAATCTAAACCATTAGACCACGGCCACCGACTATGTGGCATCATTCTGTATTTTTGTACATTTCATTGTAAATAAGACGGATTATATTTTAATGCATATATCTAGGATTTTTCATACATACATAAACTGAGAGAAAAGGACAATCTAAAAAAGCCGGCAATTTTTTTTTCAATTATATCTACTGTTGTCTTTAATGATATATTTTTATTTCAAAGTTATTTCTTACAGAATATTTAGCACGTTTGAAATAAAATCGTGTTATTCAAATACTCTTAACTCAATTTGAATATGAAATGTGTACTTATTTTACCTTTTTAATTTAATATAAATCATCTAGACGTGCCGGCAATTTAATTTAATTAAATCTGCGGTTTAGTTATTTCTTACAGAATATTTAGCACATTTGAAATGAAATTAAAATCATCTTGAAATGCCATATTCTATCGGAGATTGGCTATCATCATGATAATTATCAGATTCACCGCAGCCCTGAAAAACTCAGTAGAACTGCACCTAAACCAACCCCGCAAGTTCTTAAGTCAAGAAACGAGGCGTCTTTTTCTACTTCGTTTGGCACTTATTACACGCTGGATGATCAATTTTATTATATAATAATATATCTAGTGCCTCTCATTATTTGACCGACATACTACAACTTACGAGCATTAAAAGTTTTTAACAGATTACCGGTCGTTGTACAAGTGCGCACGAACAAGCATTTCCAGAATTGTGATACGTTCTTATAAGGAAATTTTGATGATATATCTGTAAATTCACATCTCAAAAAAATAGATCGTAATTAAAATATTTAGTAAAATTATTCTTAAAAACATTATTTTAAGTTAAAATTTATATTTTTCAAAACACAACATCTAAAAAGGAGGATAATTTCTTTAAAAACGATAAAAAAATATTCCAATTTATTATTATTTAACGTCACGATGAAACGATAAAACTCAAAAGTATTTTGTTGCCTGAATAAATATTTTCCTAATCTATTCTACCTATAAGACTGTCCTCAGATTATCTGGAAAGAAATTATATTGAAACCCACGAACCATTTACTTTTATGTTTTCCCCAAAATTTTTTCCATTCGTATTTATTTTTTTTGGGTTTTACCTAAAAAATATGGTTATCTGATATCTATAAAATCTGAATATTTTTTGGTTTCTGAGAAACGTCTTAACTAAAGTCCCAGGTGTTTCGGAATACATGTCATGGAAAATGTTTTTATTGTATTAACAGAGTTACAGTGAAACGGAACCTTTGATTTATTTTTTCGAAGGTAAGAAAATTAAATTAATTTTCTTTTGATATTATTTTTATGTTTCTAATGCTTTAATACGTACATACTTTCAAGCCTTTTGTTCTTTTTTTATTTAGTTAATAAAATTGATTTTATGTTATACACAAATATATTTATCAACACTGATTAAATTATCATTACGAGACCATTACCAACATTGCTTGCAAGCAAAAATGATTACAAAGATCATCAATCTTTGGAAATAAATATATAGAACATAAAATCAGTATTTTTTGTTTGTATTGAAAATGTTTCGAGGGATTTCTATAGTCTTGATACGATTTCATTTAAATAAGTATATACATAATTTGCGTCAATTTCATAGTCTTTTGACACAAACAAATCAATTGTTGTAATGAATATCCCATAGTTAACTTTTTATTAGAAGAAAATGTGATGTCTTTATTTTTATGAATTTTCCAATAAAAAAAAACTGTCCACTTTAAATGTAAGCAGTAAAAACAATTATATCTCAAAATATATTAAGAAATAAATAGTTTTGTAATATCTGATTAAAAATAATTGCATTTCAATATACTTAAGAAATAAATATATTTTTAATGTCTTAATAAAAACCAATTGCATCTCAACATACGAGTACTTTAAACATAAAAAACTTTCAACTAAACTAATTGCATCTCAACATACTTATAAAATTTAAAAAAAGCGAATATCTCAATAAAAATAATTGTAACTCAACATCGTTTAGAAAAAAAATAAGGTGTACATAAAATCTATTGTATCAACATAATTAAGAAATAAAAAACTTGCGATTGTCTTAATAAAAATAATTGAACATCAACCTAATTTAGAAATAATCATGGATTAAAACAGTAATGCATCCGAGATGAACTGGATGGTAGGAAGAAATTGCGGTGCATAACAATAAGCTCGTTAGTTGTACCATTTTTATTCGTGTATCCAAAATAATGAAAGCTAACAAATATGGTAAATGAAAACTTTTGCATCTCAATGTATAATACTTTAGAGCTACATAAATAGCTTTCTTGTCTCAACAAAAATGATTGTTTCTTCACATACTTCAGAAATAAATAAATGTCGAATACCACCTACAATATTGGCAAGGAAGACCAAGGTTTGAATGAATGTCATAAAATACAAGTAACCTGAAGGAATGGGCATGTACATGTTAAATAATTAGTATTAAAATGATTAGTCGTAAGAGTTGTTGTCTAGTTTTAAATTACAAAGTATGTAAGAATTAACTATTTCTAATAAATTTAACATTAAGATTATTAAAAACAAAAAATAAATGTAGGAAATTAAAATTAAGTTAGTTCATAGTTATAATATATGAATAAGATTAGTTATTAAGATTTAAATGTGTATGTAAGTTTAGCCTTTGGCAAATGGTTGTGTTAAGTATTATTTTAATAAATAAAAATAACTCTGGATGCCTCAATAATAATTTTATCTCAACATACTCTGAAAGAAACTATATGTTTATGAGGTTTGATGGAATTTATGAACAATATTTTGGCTAACTAGAGTACAAAAAGAAAAATATTTTCAACGTTAATCTGGCGTTACTAGAGCTTATCTACTGAAAATCCCTCTAACTCACTTGGCGTATCACTCTCAAGAAATAAACACGATTTGGGTTTAAAACACTTCAAAATTTTCTTCACGTTTACAGAAGTTTGTCTAGATTTGTATTTGTCTCTCGACACTCAAGCCGCAAGTGCTCCCTACCTACCACATCCACTCCTGAATTCCTTGTATTTAGGCTCAACAATCCTTGGAGGATCCTTCTAAATTCTTCGGTGGAAAGACGAAATTCGTAGAGCGTTAGAGAATCAGAATTTTAATGAAGAATTTCGTGGTAATTTATTTTCGGTGTATTTCAATTTAGGTAGGAAGTAGAGAATTTTTCAAGTATTTTTCAATCAATTTTATACCTTATTGTCTCGTGTTCGGTGATATCTGCTTAAAATTTTACAGAGATAGTATACTTCTATTATTTTATTAATAAACAAAATATAAAGGGTAAATAATAAAGAATCTGTCAAAATGTTCCGTTATTTTTCAAATTATGTTCATTTTTTGCGGAAAAAAATAATAAATGAAGAGCTATTTTTATTCGTGAATTATCTGTAAAATAAAATAAAAGTGGAAGAATTAAAAATATTAAATTTGGAGGGATCATGTGGACCGCATGGAGGATATAAGACGCAAGAATCGCTAAGACTGAAAACCCTAACAGTAGGAGATTACCAGTAAAGCCGCCGAAAAGGTGGAAGGACAGCTGGACGTCATCATCCCAGGACAGCCTACCGTCACAAACAGGTCATACGACCTAAACCAAAAGGAAGAAGAAGAAGAAATTTGGAATGTAAAAATCATCGAGCATGAAAATATATTGACGTTGAGAACAAACATGACATGAATATTTAAAAAATATCTTTAAATTAATTTAAACAAACAACGACTGGTTTCAAGAACTGCGTTGTACGAGTATTATTGAATGAAATAAAAAAGCTGATTTTTTATTTGATCATTTATTTTCATTCTTACAAAACGGATAATCATTTTGACTAGACCAATGTCAACAATAAAAATATACAGCAAATCTCACAATTTGTATGTTCAGTTGAATATTTTTGCTATCCAAGAGCAGGGTAGTCCTGTTGCATCTCTCACTTGATCAGTCTAACGCATTAAGGCTCTTATTTTTATATGTCGTCTTTCACGCCTCCAGTGACAATATTCCTCTTCAATCTGTATCCCTGGCCACGAGCAACGTGTCCAAGGAATCGGAGGACTCGTCGTAGGCATATTGTGGACAATCTGTCAGTAACATTTAGTCATTCAAGAAAGGATCCATTTGTTTACCTTGATATCCATGAAGTTTGTAACATCTTTCTAAAGCTTCACATTTCAAATGGATCTATTCTACGCTTGCTTTCAGAGTCCACGTCTCCACACCATACATAAATATTGCAATGACAAGATACTGAACATACGAATTTTGGCGGTGATGGTTCTATTCTTCCATATATTTTCTAGCTTTTACGTGACATTCTTTGCAATTCCAGTTCTTCTTTTCCCCCCTTTCCTCTCATCCTACATTGTTGTTAATACTAGAGCCTAAGTAAACAAAATCAGAAACCACTTTGGCCAATGGTCCACATTATTATACGTCAGTTACTGCGCTCTAAAATTACCAACTTGGTTTTTAACGTTTTGATTTCCAGGCCCATACTGGTGTCGTTTTCCACCTTTAGAAAGGGGGGGGGGGGGGGCATTTCTTCTTCTGATCAAAGTCGTGGAAGCTACATATCTCAAATTTGAGAGCTTTGTTCCACAAATGGCAATCCAGCAGTCCCAGTCTTTAAGTTTTTTCCTCATAACATATACTCCATACAGGTTAAACAAATCAGGAGAGAAAATGCAGCCTTGTCGTACAACTTTTTCACTTAAAACTGTTTGGACTTGATATTTTTAACATTGCAGCAACAAAACTAGCCTTGTCTTTTTTTTACAATTCACGTAAAAATATTCGTTTTCCGAACATTCTAACAATGACAGTGGTTGTTTTTTTTTCATACTAAATCAAGCTTTTTAGCTTTTCACTTATTTCGAGCATTTTACGAGGTCTTTTTGCAGTCTCTGAGTCACCAGCATCTGCTTTACACCTATCGTAATTTTACACCACTCAGTGAGTTCTCCATTTACTCTTTCACGTGTATTATATTGTAATTAAATTATAATTTAAGTAAGATACTTTCAACCGTTATTTATCTGTAATATAAATAAAATTGATCCAGTTTCAAAAACAATGAAGCAAAATATCGTAAGTTTCATTTCAGAACTGGATAAAAATAAACAACGGCTCTAGAGAGCTTAACAAACAGAAACATCATCAAGTTTCCAAATAGAAAATCATATTCAGCAAGAAGAAATCTTTGAATTTCTACAGATCAAAAGAAAGTAAATAAGAATTGGAATAATAAAACATATTTGTTTGTTTACGAATAAGGCAAAAACACTAAAGTAAAGTTTATTTCTGAAAAATATATATATTACATGTACTTATGAATCCATTTTCGCTGGCAAATGTCCAAAATAATTGTACAGGTATATATATGCATATTTACATACCATCACGCCGTTTACCTTTTCGAATAGGTAGAGATATCATAGTGCCAGGCTTTACTATTTCGAAGAACACATTTCCCCTTTTCAACATCCATACACCTCACCTTACTAAGAAGGAAGAACTTTCACTTCTTTCAAAATATTATTTACTTGATACAACTATACTTTCTATGGTCTACTTCTTCCCCCTTTCCACTGTATATTTGTTTTGTTTGTCTTTCTTTATTCATTCAAATCGTGCAACTTAAGTAAAACTAGTAGAAATCCATCGGTCATGGTTTAAAAAAATCTTCCCCCATATTATATACAAACAATGTCAATTTTATTTTATCTTTATAATATACTAAACAATCTTTGTTTACAGTACAATCAGTAAAGTCAAGTCAGTCAGTGTGGCACAGTTGATAAGACTCTGGCTTCCAGCCTGAGGGTCGCGGGATCGATTCCTGTTAGTTCACAGATTTCTCAAAATAGGGAATCAGTCTGGTTTTCACATAAAGCTTGTTTAACTCTTTCTGCTTGGTTAAAATATATTGCTTTATGACAATAAACCTGCTAAATTATACTGTTTTCAACAAAAGTTTAATTCAAAACAATACAAACAGTTTAAAACTAAAATTTCAATCGAAAAAATTAAGTTTGAATAAAATCAGAGATTTTTAAAATAAGTTTACCGATATTCATCCAAAGTGAAAAATAAAAAAAACATAAATAACACAACCTTCAGACGGGAAAAAACAATATTTTTTTAAAGGTGAATATTATAAAATAAGATAATTTGTTTTTTAAATAAAAGTAATCTTATTTTTTCATACAAACTTCTCCACGTTAATTTAAAAAGTAAAAACGATGATGGGTCGTTTTCATTATAAGGAAAACTATCCTTGGATTTTTCCTCTCTCGTTTTGAAAATAATAATTAACGTGTAGCGGCCACATTTTACAAGAATTAAAAAAAATGCTTCTCGCTGAAAATTCCTTTTATATCCTTTCAATTCCTTCTTCCTGAACGAAATTGCTTTTCTTACCTGGAAATAATACCAAAGCACTGTAAGACCCTCTCTGAAATATTCAGCCATGGAATAAGGGTGAATAAAACCACTAAAACAATAAACGCCATAAAATACATTTATTATTTTTTCCTTTCACTGTGGGATATTTTATTACATGAATTGTTATGCATTTTGTTTAAGGGGTTTTTAGTTTTTTTTTATTTCAATATAATTCTTTTTCAGGTTTACTCTTTTTAGCATTAGAAATAATTACATTAAAAAAAATTGGGTACAATAGTTTTTTTAGAATATAATATTTATTTATAAGGTCACATTGATTATGTGTAGGTATAAGCATTTTATGTGCAGGAGCGTCCAGATGAATAATGCTACCACCCTGTCCTTGCCACAAGTTCTGCGGACAGCGGAATGACGGGGAAACTGGAGTCGAATTGCTCGACATTCAGTAATTTTTAGAATATAATATTTATTTATAAGGTCACATTGATTATGTGTAGGTATAAGCATTTTATGTGCAGGAGCGTCCAGATGAATAATGCTACCACCCTGTCCTTGCCACAAGTTCTGCGGACAGCGGAATGACGGGGAAACTGGAGTCGAATTGCTCGACATTCAGTAATTTTTGCTACAGTTACGTCACATACCTAAGCATTGAGGTTAGGGCGCAGAAGAAGAATTGTATATGCACTTTTGATAAAATCATTGCGATATCACAGCAGTCAAGTAAGCGTGTTTATTAACACCAAGGCTTGCTGGGTTCGTTTCCAGGCTTTATTTTCAATCTATTTTTTTATTTAAATGTGTTGCCCTCTATCCTATCATATATTTTTGGGAATTATTTTTTCTATATTATTTATAATTAAGGCATTAACATTGTGGAGGTTAAAAACATTGTAATTTTTTTTATCAAACACTGTTTATTCCACTTTTTGTAACGGTATAACCCTACCGGTTTCAAGGCTTTCACCTCATCATCAGGACCTCATCATGCACAAACAATACTTGTTAAAGTCTTGTTTATGCTCATCTGACGATGAGATGAAAACCTTGAAACCGGTAGGGTTATACCGTTACAAAAAGTGGAATATAAAGTGTTTGATATGTTACGACAAATTACAATGACATTTTTTCTGTTATATTTTATGCTCACATTTTTTTTAAAAACTTGAATAAACTTTAACAAAGTTATGGGAAATGTTTTTAGATTGATTTTAAAATTTATAGTCAATAAGTTGACTCATTTAGTAAATGAAAAACTGAGTAATTTAAAAAAAAAAACATGTATTCAGCGTATTTTAATATTATTCGCAATTCAAAAACATTTTCCAATTCACCTTTATATTTGATATAAAAAACGATAAGGGTATATCGTTGAAAAAGGGAAATATTCTTCAGAAATCCTCCTCCTTTAATATTTTATTACGAGGTCATAACAAAGTGCAGTTAAAGACTACAATATTTATTCCTTCGATTATTTTTCTTCCTTCTTCCGTTATTTTTAGCAAACCCATCTACAAATATAATATAATGGTTCAGATGAATTTTAAATAAATCAATATACTCGTAGGTTTATTGATAGCAACATAGTATGCACATAATACATTTAAATATACTTCAAGAACACATAAATTGCAGAGAATACATTAAAGACAGAAGCTATCAAAAGGTCTGGGCTCATCGAATAACATTCCCCCGGCCAAGATACACCCCACCAATATAGAGCGAGCCCAGCCACGGGGTCACTAAGTGTTTTTCAGCCCACACCCTTGCACATGTTGAATAAGAAGAGAAAAAAAACATGGAAAATAAATAGATGGCAGAAAAATAAACAAATCCACAAATACCGCCTCAAATCAATTCAAAACAAACAAATAAAGGTTTCTTGACACCAACACAATGTGTACATATAACATGTGTTATGTAGTAAATTCCTTTCGAGTATAGCACATACATCTCAAAATAAACTGCAGAAAATACATTTAAGAGAGAAGACATTACATTTACGAGAGAAGAAGTAAAACCGTTTTATAAGAAGTAAACGAGAAATTGTCTTTTTCGACCAATGTTTCTATAGAGGTACGGAACATGATATCGATTTTGTGTCGCAAACTACAAGATTATTATCAAAGTAATTTTTTGTTACAGTTAAAATTTCTCAAAATCCTCATAACGAGACTCTTCTCAGTGTATTCTAATTTGTGTCGGCTGTGTATTCAAGCATCCGTTTTTCTACAGAATCACCCGTATTTATTCCGAATTTCTCCGAGTGTATTTTGGAAACTTCCGTACACGTTATCATTTCTGAATTGTAAACAATTTAACAGCACAAGGTAAATACTAGCCTGAATTTGCTTTTCCTCAGTTTGGAACCGAGTGAACAACTACACAGAATCACTGCTGCAGCTTCTCCACTCTGTTAAGTCAACTGTATTCACTTCCTCAAAACTTTTGTTCTCTTAATTGCCACGTTTTCATTTAAGTCTCATTTCTAGTTGAAGTATCCACAGTTCTCAAGAAATTATGCTAGAGATATATATTTAGACTTTAATAATTAATAAACCAGAGAGAGACTTGTCTTATTGTTTGAATAAAGTTATTTCATTTTTCAGAACTTTTATGAAGATCTATTTTTGACAACCTAACGCCATGCAACATGAATGCTTATTACAAACTAGTTTCTATCTGTTTAGGAAGTTTTAAATTTGTTATGGAATAAATATAAGAAATTATTATTTTTATTTGTGAAGGTGGTATTATTTCAAGCGTTGATATCAAGAGTTTACTGCAATTGAGATTTTTGTTGATATTCCATATTCTCAATGAATTTAATCATTATTGCTTACAGGCTGAAAACACCCAACTAGGGAAAACAGTCAATAAAAAAACTTGAAAACACGAATGAAATATTAAAGGTTTTAAATACAAGCTTGAAACGAATTATTTCGAATCCATGTTGAAATTATTTTGAGCAAATTAATTTCGAATTATTCCCGTATTGATATGTTCAGTTGATATTAAATAAAGCTTTTGACTCAATTTTTTTACATGAGTGGTGGCAGCCCCTGTATTCGTCACTTCTCTCTGTCTAATCACGTCGCTGTCCCGTTAGACCACCAAACTTCTGCACATCGTCTCTACAACGCATCGTCGGTCTTCTTCTCGGACGTTTTATGTCTCGCAGATACCGTTGGAGAATATTTTGTGTCCATATATGGTCCACATTCATGAAACTTGCTCTGTCCATCACCATTTAGTTTCTTTTATTTTTATTATTACATCCTTAACACCTATTTGCTATCTTGTCCATGTATTTCGCATTCGTTCACACCTTGTTAGTTTAAGCATACTTTGTACTATACTTTTCTTAGTTGTTTGAAGTTTTTGTATGAAGTCTGTCGTCAATGACCATGCTTTACACCCACATGTAGTTATCGAGTGCACAAACAATAAAGAACTTTTAGCAGAATGCTTCTTGTCTGAAGAGATGATGATAGTAGTTGTTGGTAAATAAATAAAATACGTCAATTAGCAATGCGGAAGAGAGAGTGAATGAATGTTTTATTTATCAGTAAGTGGGTATTTATAGATTTCAGAATGGGCGCGGGAGTGCGCCCGCGATATATTTTTATCTCGCTTCTGTGCGTGCAGAAATGGTTAATTGAAGTATTGCAGACATCGCAAATAGTATTGTGGGTAAACAATTTGTTTGCGGAAACGGCGAGACAGCGTGATGCGTTCTCTTTCTACTGTGGAATGCATCGTAAATAGTATTGTGGGTAAACAATTTGTTTACGGGACTAGCGCGCTGTCCGGCCGCGTCATGTTTTGGTGTGTGACCTTTGGACATATCCAAAGGTCGTTTCGTCGGTCGTTGACCGTATGTGTTGACAATATTCAGCGACGACCGTGGTTCCCACAAACTTAACGTTTAAGAGCAATAGGAATATCAATTTTAAAGACGTGTTTCATACATTCACTGTATATATATCATAGTAGCATAGTTGGCATTCAGAGAGCAAAGATTACTGGTTTAAATCGAGTACACATAATTTTCTTTTATGTTTTTCTTCAAATTTTAAGTTGGTCATATCTGTTGAAATTTATAAAGAGTGAAAACATTAGCGGATAGGTTTGTTACTCGTATAAAGAAAAATTGGAAGGGGCATAATTGGTAAAGCGATCTAGAGTACCTAAGGATTATTGTCTCAAAATCAATCTGTGTTAAAAAAATATGTTTTTCTTTAACGCGGTTGTGTTAGAACTGACGTGTTAAAAATAGTCTTACATACACTGTACATGCTAGTTAATTATCTCTTTCAATTCAAATACACTGTATACGCAAGTTAATTATCTCATTCAATTCAAATACACTGTATATGCTAGATAATTATCTCTTTCAATTCAAATACACTGTATATGCTAGTTAATTATCTCTTTCAATTCAAATACACTGTATATGCTAGTTAATTATCTCTTTCAATTCAAATACACGGTATATGCTAGTTAATTATCTCTTTCAATTCAAATACACTGTATATGAAAGTTAATTATCTTTTTCAATTCAAATACACTGTATATGCTAGTTAATTATCTCTTTCAATTTTTATAAACTTATAAAACTGACGTCCCATGTCCTTCTCATTTCTTGCATAATTACTTATTCAATAGTTTCAACTCTAATATTACATAATTGAATGTATATAAATACTTGAAAATCTATAGTGCATTTTTTAATTTTATAGTTTCTTTCAGATAAAAATCTTTTCGTTTCAATTTATTTACTTGATAGATTCAACAAAGTAAATTTTACATCCTGTATAAAAAAAATGGAAATTCCCCTTTGAAAATGAAAGTGTCACTGCGATTACCCCCTTTCGCTAATGAACTTGTACAGGTCGTACACGTGTGGGCTTATCAGACACGTATCGTATACTCCTACATACTAGACGTGTTAGGTTGACTGTTTAAATAAACCCGAAACCCAGTTTCATTATGAAATAACGTTTTACTTTACTCTTCCTTCCCCCTCTTTTTCTCTCCATCTCTTTCTCGCTTCTCTTGCTCTTATATCCTTCATTTTATCTCTTCAACTTATTTCCTCTTATCTCTCTTACTTCAATCATTCTCTTTTCACTCTGTTTGACGTTTTCTTCACTTCTTCGTTCACTATTCATCGTACATATCAGGAATACTTTAAGGTGTATGACTTTTACGCGGAAGGTCACCGGTTCTACTACATTTTTTCAGTCTAGAATTTTTGAGTATAATATTTTTTATTTTTTTCATAACATTTTTTTTAAATAAAGTGCAGCATGGTAATGTAACTATTATAAAATATCTTAACCATACAAAGACTTTTTCGGGAAGCATCTACACTTGAACCAGATAGCTTGGGGTAAAAGACAAACGTTTGTCCAACTATTATAGTAGACCTTGATAGTTGTCACATTGATCTGCATCACGTGTCTCTTAAATTACGTTAATCGTGAAAGTGTCTATAGAGCATCTGTCTGAAAATTAAATGAGTTAAGTGGTGATGAAAGAATGAGTGATTTGTATTAGAAATAGGGTAAAACATTGATCTATGTGGATGCTTTGGAAGCTAGAGGACTTTTCAAGAAACAATTTTTGAAAAATAAATCACTGATATTAACACAACATAATAAATAAAAAAAATAAAACAATAACAAAATAAAAAAACCATGTTTTTTTAACAAAAATCTGGGCATTAATGAAAACTTTAATTCTATTGATAAGTAGAGCAGAAATGAAATATTTAATGAGAAAATGCTTTACTTTTCCAGAGAGTATTCATGGCATATTTAATAACAACAATAATCTTATTCCAGCTAGTCTGTAAAATGGGGCAATGCAACACAAGTCATTATTTTACAAAATATACTAAAGTCAACAAAGTTAGTATGATAGAAAATATTTGTTTTTTTTTTCTTATCCTCTCCCATTTATGTTCGAAGTAGTATTTTTTACGCCTATATCCAAAAGTAAGCGACGAGACTGGGCTAGATTAAGCTTTAATAATAATATTTTTAGATTCAGTAATACGGGACCAAAATCTTAAGATGCGATATTGCATTAAGAAAATCCTAAGATGCGATATTGCATTAAGAAAATCCTAAGATGCGATATTGCATTAAGAAAATCAATTAATATAATATTATATGTTTAAAACAAACATCTTGCTCACACTACAGAAAGAGTATTTGTAGAAAAGCTAATGGAAAGTATTATTGTATCCAACTCGCATTTTTTCCATTGAACCATTGTGTAATTTTATAATTTTTTTTTGTATAAATAAACGAGTAATACAAGTTGAATAACTGTCTATTGATATCAGAAGCATCCACTAAATCTTTGAGCCAGCATTCCTCACTTCATGGTAGTTATACACCCTCCTTGGCCTTTCAAAATCCTTCGAATATTTGACGTGGCTTAAAGCTACTTGCCGATTTCAAATTATAAATCATGCAGATTATCTTCAAACTCAAATTATAAAAGAATCATTTTTTACTACATTGAAAAGAAAATAATTACATTTATTCCAAAACTAAATACCAATATCATTTACTAATTATTAAAACTATTTAATCCAAATAATTACGCTAAACTTACGAAATAATTTTCTAGATTTTACGTACTCGTACAATATTCAAATAAAGTTGACTCGAAGCAAACGAGTTTTCTGTCAGTATTGTGTTTAAAAAGGTCTGAAAAAGAGTAAATAAAAATCAACAAAGGGACTCGATCTTTTCGTACGGGTTAAAAAAACGCAGAGAATCCTATTAAATCATGTCAAAAATATTTTTCTTTGTGAACGTTGTTTTGAAAAATTAACAAAGTAAATTAAAACACGAACAATATCTGTAGAATATAGCTCACGGCTCGCGCACAAAAAGCGGTGAAAATGACAAATACTGTAAAACCTAAAATGGGTTATACATACAAAGCCTTAACACGTCAAAGAACAGTTATATGGAAGAGAGATAATAATATACGTGGGGGATGAATTTTTATAACGATGTTTGTCATCAGATATGTGAGTTGCGCTGAGAGAAATGGAAAATTGGGGATATAACTAAAGGTGCAATGTTACGCGGTAACGTGAACTTAACTAACAGTAATTTTTATATACGGAATATATTATTTAACATCAGTATTTTATTATTAGTGTATTATAATATCATAAAAATATTTAAATTATACTTTGCTACAAATATCAATGTTCTGCTCACCCATAAAATTGTAATCCATATTGTAAAGTAAGGTGTTGAGAAATTAAAAAAAAATATTTAAAAAAAATTATTAATAGACAAATAAATTGACAAATAGTCATAAATCCAGTACTCCAAGTAGATGTCAGATAAGGGCTTTGATGTTTATCTAAAAAAGAAGTCAACTGTTGGTATTTGAGTAAGGCAAACTCTGACAATTTTTTGATCCAACTAGAAACAGAAACGGTTCATGCACGGTTAAAATGACAGTGAATTGGAGTATTTCGTGAGGTTAACATGTACTTATACAAGTGTCTGAGGTCTGAAAGACATTGAAGAAGACTGGTACGGGAGAGTGGCTGGTTTAAAGCTGTTGTCAAAAACTCATATTGGGCTGTAGTTCCGTGAATTGTGTTGTATACAATAAAAGCTAACGGGCTTATTGCCATGTGACAATAATTCTCAACTTACAAGAAATATGTTTCAGAGATATTAAATGAAAACTAGACTGGAATCATTTTCTTAAAAAAGGGAAGTTATCAACGCGAAATCCTTCGGGCTGGAAGACAGGTTTCCTACCAACTATGCTACGGAGATTGCATATTGCAAATGTTCTGAAAAGATTTGTCAATATGTCAATGCTTGACATTTTGAAAAATGCGTCACCCTCCAGTAAGAAATTTTTAAAAGTACTTGAAGAGTAAAAGCAGCCTTCAACTTTTGAAAAGGTGAATTTTCTTCATTTAAATTGATTACTCATTAATATTCACATAAAAATTACTTGTCAGATCGAATTACAATGAATTGCTAGAAAAAAACGTGAGCAAACAATCCTGACATTAATTGTACGGTACAGTACCACCCCCAGTTGAATTAACCCACCCCTATTTTATGTATATTTTATCTTTCTGTAATGAAAATCCTACCATTAAAAACCCTGTGCGAAATCAGTGCATTCCCAGGCAGTGGGATCCCCATTACTAGGGTCACAATAATTTAAGGGTAATTTGAAACATGTATTTCTATTTTTTATTCACTATGACAAAAACGTTTATAATTTAATTTACTACGTTTGAGGTAAATTTTATCAAATTTCTTTAGTATAACCCTTATAATGAACAGTGTCAGTGGTATACATTTTACTTTTTAGCATATTTTTTTTTTATATTTTAATAATAATATATTCATTACAGATTTTATGGTAAATATAATACAGACTTGAATAATGTTAATACTTTGCCTTGAATAACGTTAATACGAGTGCATTCATATAATTTTTTTAATTTAAGTTGACGAGATGCAATAAAAAAGAAATTTAGATTAAATCAAACAACACGTAAACGTCTAGCTGGAAGAGTCTGGAGAATTTACTATTTGTCACATAGCTTCGGCGCTTGATGGAGGAAAGCATCTTGGATCACTTAATTGGTATCACATGTTACTACTTCTCTCATACCTGCTATTCAATGCATAAGGGGCATGAATCCATGTGTTTTGACTTCTTTATTCTGTTCTGCTTTCTGATTCAGTACACATTATTATATATTGCACTCTGAGTCGTTTTATGGAGGTTCTTTGATATTAAGCACATAGCTCGCATATGTACATACTCATATAAAAGAAGAACATGTGTTTTTACTCTGTCACAATATCTATAGAATATTGATCAATTCGCTCAAACACAAAAAAATCCAAATTTTTCCAACCGATCCTTCAAAATTTCTGAACCCGTTCAGTGGAACAGTTTTCATGTGAAGCTACGCAGAGAAATATATTTCAGACGCTAAGATTCTACTGCTTAATTCTCAATGCATTCAGAAGTTTAGTTTTGCCTGTTGACAATGTTGTTGGCGGGAGCAACATCTAATCCAACTATATTGAAAAAGTTATGGTCCTGACAACTATTCGAAGTACAGAAATATTGATATATTTAAACTGACAATAAGTATAGTAGAACTAACAACCCAAGTATTCTTCCTTCGTTAAGCGGGCTGTCCCTTTTGAAAAGGATTTCGGATATTGACATCTTCAACATTTCAAAAAATGTTTTTAAACAAAGTATTTTCAACTTCCTTAGTAATGAAAATTAGTTGTTCCATCTTAAAAATGATTCCTTATTTGATGATTTTTTATTTCTTGTTACTGTACATATTCATCTTTAAGCTTTGTATGCAATTGGGTGTAACTTGTATTTATATAAGATTTATAAAATTTGTAAATAATTTCAGATCTCAATTGAGATCACACTGTGAATTTTAGAAATTTTGTGTAATTTATTTGTCGAGTGGATTTTGGTGTAAAATTATGACTTTATGATAAACACTTAAGTGATTTTTCTTAGGTAATTTCTATGTGGCACTAGATGGGCTGCTGATTAAATATTTGGAATGTTCGACGTGTACTTCTATTATATGATTCAACAGAGGTACCATGCAACAATAATGTGATATGTTAGGTACGTATTGGCTATGTAGTACATTTTAATTAGGTATATATTGGGGTTTCCCATATTGCATACAGTATTTGTAGACTAGTTGGTACGACACATATCTCTCAACCCCAGTTACCATTTGATTCCCATTGGTACCCATTTTTTTTCAAAAATGTTTTATTGTTTTTCATTTCTAGTCCCGTTAATATCTTTCTGGTTGGTTAAGTATTATTTTACATTGCTTTGACCCAGTGTATCCCAATTTTTTTTTTGTGCTATGCCCCACCTAAGCCTTTCTAAAATTCTTATGCCCCCCCCCCCCCCCCCCCCCCCCCTCCCTACGTAACGGTAACGCGACAAAGCGATCAAAATACGACTAAACTCTGAACAAGTCTATTTTCGAATTGCCACCCTTAAAAATCAAATTGCCCCCCTGTGGGGCGTGGGCCCCACGTTGGGAAACACTGCTTTAAACTAATCAGATTGTACTCTACACAACGAAAATTTAATACAATACAACATTTAAATTATGTAAAACATTGACCGTTTTTTTTATAAACCACGAAGATTCATTACATATACATAATTATCAGAGCTTGACTGGATATAACTTTTCTTCATAGCTAATTTGGTATAGCGTTGTTTCCTAACTATTAATCACATCAGAAATGTTTTAAATAATTAAGAGAGCTTGAGAAACTCCAATACCACTAACAAGAGTGCCATATAGATTCACAAATTTAGACGTAAAATGGGTTAAGAGTAAAAGCAGTCCGGAAACAAATCCACCAGAAATTGAACCAGAGGCGTCGGCTTGCTTAACACAAATGCTAACTGTTAGACCACTGCCGCAGACAATTTTTCCTAATGTTGCTTATCAATTTTACGAATTCTTGAACCAAATAAATATTTCTATTAATCCTAAAACATGATGATGAGATTTACGAGTAACTTTAAAAAAAGCTTGATATTATTTTATCATTTTACCAAAATTTTTGAAAAATTGTGTATTGTAAGTTGAAACCATTTTTTATTTAAACAAAATAATAAATCTTTAATTTCTAATTAAAAATAACAATTCCCGCTGAAATTGCTATAAACAATAAACCTTGCGTATAAATAGCTAGCTACCTGTTTGTGAATGTAAAAAGCAGTACGAAATCGGGGTAGATTTTTTAATTTCATAATCCAGCCCCGGAACTGAAGGGGGGTCGGTTATGGTTTCAGAGCGTTTGCAAGAGTCGGATGTATAATTTATCAAAACCTGAATAGCGATACGCAATTTGACTCAGCCTACCCCTAAAATAATGGACTGGAAGGTTATATTTCTATTTTATCCGGAACAAGGATTTGAAAAATTTTCACCCATTCTTAATCTATTAACTAATTGTTTCATTTTTGTCTAAACGCATTTCTTTTGTCGAGAAAACACTGTATTTTGAACACTTTTATTAAAATTAGTGAACAAAGCAATTTATGGACTTGATTTTCTTTTCATTTTTCCACATATGAAAAATATTTTAACTACTAATCATTATATTAATTTCTTCAATCTTTTTTATGAGATAGAAAAGATATAAGAATAACAAAAGCTACGCTTTAAATGTATACGTACATACCATCAAGTTATCTTCCTGCTAGAGTAGGCAGAGAGGACAGAGCACTATAATTTCCTTTCTCGATACGCATCCTTAGCCTCTTCAACATTCATAAACATTCTCATACAACCTCTACGATTTGTATAACTGTTTACTTTTCTTTCTTTCAAAATATCATTCACTTGATACAACCATATTTTTTTTGTCTTCCTCTCATACATCTTTCACTCACAGCTGCAATGTATATATTTTTTTGTTTGTCTATCTTTATTCATTCGTCCTACATGCCCAAATCATCTCAAAGTACTTTTGTTCATCTTACTCAACACATCAGCCTTAAATTCAAATTCATCCCTTATCACATTTCGTATTCTGTCATATATTGACACTCCATATGATACTTAATGCACGCATCTCTACAATATTTATTCGATTCCTCTCAGTATTTTTCATGTCCACGTTTCACTCCCATACATCAAAATTGGCTCCAAACTACTATTGGGGACTATCGACTATCATCTTAACATATTTTGATACTGTCCGGTTCGAGTATGTTTGTTTTAGTGCTCTATTGACTTTGAGGAACATTGAGTTATAGTTATAGTTTCTGTCAGAGCAATTATAACTCAAAATTATGAGTTATAATTGACCTGACACAGGTATTATATATTCGAACTTTGCTTTCGATCAGTACGTTTTTGTTTTTCCCTTACAGCTAACCAGAAAGGAATTTAAGAGATCTGAAGTGAAACCTGGCAGAAGTCTTATTAAAAAATAATTTGGGTTCAAACTAGAATCGAATCCGTATCCTCCAGGCTGTAAGAAATGCGTCTTACCAACTTAGTCACGTAAATTGTTTGTTGAAACTGTCTGATTGATTGTACATTAAATATTTATGAAATATTGAGAGAGTGTATTTATTAGGCACAAAATATTGTTTTATAGAAATATTTAGTCAAAACTTGTAAAATAATAATGAACAAAAATTAATCCAAAAACAATATTCTTCAAAAGTTCAAAATGATAGCAATATGCGGTAGGTATCAAAATAATAATCGTTGTCGCTATAGAAAATTGAAATCTGTCGTGAAATTCTAAGAAGTCTTTAATAATATTTTCTTTGTGAAATTCAAAACACTTCCAACAGCACGAAAATGATAAAGAAAACTTATCATTTCTTGAAAAACAAGTCGTTAATTTTACTGGATTTTATAAAGAAATTAAGAATGAACAGATGAACAATAAAAATTTCCTCAAAAGCCTTCATTACTTAGGCGTATGCTGGCAATGGTTATGTAACAACCGTCAAATGATCCCATTCTCACGCAAAAACGTAATTACCAAAGGATTTGTGAACTTTTTCGGGAGTTTTTTTTTGTTAAACTCTCAAAGTCATAATGTAATTTCTCTCACCTAGATAGAGCAATAACAAATGAGCTTTAATAATACGTTTGACTAAGTTTGACGTGGGATTTAGGTTTCCATTCTAAGTATTTATAATAACATAATTCTTTTCCAAACCAATTGTGTCAACAACACTAGATTTATGCGAATATCCAATTGACCCAAAAATATACAACTGTTATGGCATTTGGACTTTCCCTAAGCAGGTCTTCCAAGCAGCTCATAGAGTATGTTACAGTGGGCAAACCACCAGATGCAACACTGATTTTATATGACCAAACAAGTATAGTAATGGGTCCTTAGCCAATCCTCCATCTGAGAATATTCTCTTTTGATCTACAAACGTGGGTGCGTAGGCGATTGTATAATCTCTTTATGTCCTATGACAAGCCCAACGGGCAGATACTTCATGTGTTTTTTCAGGTCTTCAAGGGGGCTATGAGTGGTCATAAAATACCTGCGTCACCTCAGTCTTAGTTGATATTTTAGCAATACATAAGGTTTGTGATCATGAACACAATTATTTCTCAGTGTAAACTTGAATAATTAAATAATACTTGATAATTTCGTGGAAGCAGGAATCAATAAATAAATTAACTATAGTCTTCAGAATGATGACTCTCTACCTTAGCCGATCTTGGATATTTTGTTACTATATTTCCTTTTCATTCAGTTGCTTTTAATCAGCCAACACAGTTCATGTAACACTGTCTGGGTATAATTCAGGATCATGTTCTACTTGGTCATTGGTCTATTCCTAACATACAATCTGATGGTGTCGCTTTCATCTCGAAATATTTGGCCAACCCATGTTAGTCGACTAGATCTGGTGCTGTTGTTTAGCTAAGAGTAAGGGAATAAGGTTAGAATTTCCAAGCTGCTTGTATACAGCCTATATATCCAGGTATTGGGACAATGCCCCAGAATTGTTCTCAGAACTCGAATCTCGAACTAAAATATTCAGCATTCTTCTTTTAGGGTCCTCGACAATGACTTCATCTCGCAAGTTAAAACAGGTTTGACTGTTATGCTGTTTATCCTAAGCTTTATCTTCCTTAAGGAGAGAACGCTTGTAATCAGCAACTTCTTCATTAAGGCTACGGTTGGTTGACTACGGTTGAGACAGACTCTTTTTGGAGCGATTTTCTATGTCAGCGTCATATCATCTGATTGATAATAGTGTCAAGGTCAATTGATTAACACTCTTTTGATATTAACACAGGTCAATGAATTTTGAAATTTCCGAACGATACTTCACTGAATATTTTTTATAGAAATCATACTACGAGTATTTCTGATTTCTTGTTTGTCACTCTTCATTCTGGGTTAATAAGTACTTTTTAGAGCTACGCGAATATGTCATCACGCCGTGTCCCTTGTGGGGTACGTAGAAATAAAAGGTCTCCAAACTTTTTTTTCCGTGCGCAAAATTTTGACTCCTCCACATTCATACATCTATCTCGTCATGCACAATCTTCTATAATTCGTACTTCTCACTCTATCTTTCTTCAAAATCTGGTTCACTTGATCCAGCCGTTTTTTCCTCAGTCTACCTCTTTCACCCACACTTTGTATTACTTGTACACTCCCTTAGTCATTCTTTCATGATTCACATTCTCCATATGTCCAAACCATCATAAAGCTCCTTTCTTCATCTTACTGAAAGCGTTCATTTTATCGATGCATTCAGTTCTGATGTTTTCATTCTGCCTTCTTTCATACACAGATTCTCGGGTTGCTCTTGGACGCTACTTTAGATACCAGGCGTTATTTGCTCTTCTCTGTTTAAATTGTTCATGCCATTTATCTTTTCTAAAATTTTCAGCTATTGTAGTGTTCCTGAAGTTATGTAGAATATTCCATTATACGAGTATTTATAGTCCATTTTTTGATTGGTTTTAGTAGATAACAGTGTATTTTTGTAAGTTTGATCTGTTTATTTTATGTATTACTGCAACTGTTAAATTAATATTCTGTAATATGAGTATTTTTATTTTGGTTAACATTATTTTTTTCGAGTAATATTTCAATTAGATCAATCTTTGACGATTAACCTTTGACGATCGATCTTTGACGATCGATCTTTGACGATTAATCTTTGACGATCGATCTTTGACGATCAATTTTTGACGATCGATCTTTGGCGATCAATCTTTGATGATCGATCTTTGGCGATCAATCTTTGACGATCGATCTTTGGCGATTAATCTTTGACGATCGATCTTTGACGATCAATCTTTGACGATCGAGCTTTGACGATCAACCTTTAACGATCGTTCTTTGACAATCAATCTTTGACGATCGATCTTTGGCGATCAATCTTTGACAATCGATCTTTGACGATTAATCTTTGACGATCGATCCTTGACGATCAATCTTTGACGATCGATCTTTGGCGAACGATCAACGACCTTTGTGGCCAAGTTGGTAAGATGACCTTCGTGACCTAGTTGTAAGACGCTTTCTTTCGAACCCTGAGGTTGCGGGTTCGATTTCCGTTGGAACCCAGAACTAAAAAAAAAAGATTCCGGTCTGGTTTTCACTAAAAGTCTCTTTTTACATATTTCTGGTCGTTGGAAGATATTGCCACATGGCAAAAAGCCTACCAGGTTGCACTGTATACAACGAAAGTGTAGAACAATTCAATAAGTTGCATGTATCTCAACCAGGAGATTGTGGGTTCGACTTTCTTTGGAGTTCAGTGTTTTTAATGATTCAAGTCTGGTTTTCACTCAATGCCTCTTTAACATATTTCTGATTACCACATGGCTAGAAAGGATTACCACATGGCAATAAGTCCACTAGGTTGTACTTATTTTTATTCCCAAAAGTTTTATAGAATGGATGGCATATGCAGCTTTAGGAAGCACTTGAAGACAATAGTTTGAGAGGTCTTATCAAAATTTATGATAATATATGAACAATACTCACATGTACTACACTACCCGCCTATCTTGTTATTTGAATCTCATATAGGGAGATCTACAAAAGTTTAATGGTAAATCGTCTTTCCTAGATAAGTTTTGTGCGGTTTTCTTACCAAATATGTTTCTCGAAACATATGCAGACGCGGGAAGTTTCTAAATCTAATGAACGCAGCCACCACATTCCCATCTTTACACTCACTTTTTTGTAATATTTTTAATACGTCAATAATAGTGGGGTCGAGTCCTAAGTAAGATCGCCCTTGAGGAGAGTCTGCTCTTTAAACAGCACTGTATAAATTATCCTTTTATTATTATTATTGGCATTCTACAAATTTCCACAGCTTTACTATTACTTTTAATCTTCATTTTCTAAGTTCAAGTTTCACTTCCATACGTCAAGTGGGCACCAACATATTATGCTATTATACATTGTCATGTACCTGCATCTACGATGTATTATTTAAACCATGAACTGTGTAATACAAAAAAAAAACAAATAAAAAGAGCAAAATAAATATGTACCAATGTGATTGCAGGTAGAAAACGTCGCATCCCTTTGCTAGCATTGTAGGGCCGTGCAGAAGCGAGAACCCCTAATAGGTAACTCGATACATTAACCTGCGCCAGACTCGCAAATTCTCAAGTTACATCTGCGCCACAGCTCGTTACCTAGCCATATGTACTTCGTCCTATTTTATGTCTAAATCTGTCCTTTGTGCTCCCTAAACGAACTCCATATTCAGTGTCTTCTCCATATTAGCTTCCTTGAATTTCGTTTTCACCAATTTGAAAGGTTATTTTCCCCATTTTGAAAGGTTACTTGAGATTAGATTTAATGAACCCAAATGATATTTATAGCATTTTTTTAATAGTTAAGAAAGGTAACAATAACTTTTTTCTCTTTTTATTGAAGTGTAATTTGTAACCTTGCTAAGAAATGGGGTGTCCCACGATCGATTCCAGGCGAATTAGCTTTCGGACTGGTTTTACTCATAGAGCGTTTTACATTTAAATTTATGTTTTTCTGTAGCTCATGTGTTACTTATAATACATTTTTATAGTGTTTTTGAGTGACGAAAATATATCGCTATATAAAACTCTGTCTATAATAAAATACTGCAGCAGATCAAAATTCAATCAGCCTGGATAAATATTTTTATTTTTTGTCCAGGTAATTTAATTTAAATCGGACCGGAATCCTCCGAGGGGAAATCAAGAGTTTTACCAACTAGGTCATAGAGGTCATCAGAATAAATTGATAGTACTAAAAAGAAACCAGGTTAAAATCGAAATATGCTGGGAGAAAACATTCACCATTAATTACACCGATTCACCATTTACGTTGAGATTTGTTAGATAATTTCTGCGCATTTAGATTTAACATTTAAATTTTCAATGTATTTAGACTTATATGATAAATTTTACTATGGTGTAAAAGTTAAGAAATGTTGTAAAGTTAACTGCTTTCACGTTTTATAAAAATGTTCAAAAACAACCCATTCAGTCCACAACACACAAAACTCCGAACATATAAGGGACAGGGGCACGGCTTGTGTACGGAATGGGTTTATTTCCGTGGAAGTTAGTGTGTATTTCCTATAGTTTATTCACTGCCGACATAAAGATGTGACAGGTGGTCATTAATCATAAATGTGAGGGCATATCTACCTACCAAAATGGCTACCTACATACATGTCCTTCCATTTACTCGTCAAGTTCAAAACTAGATCAAGTAAAAAATAAAGGGATTTTTTTCTACGATATTTCTTTATTTATTGATTTACTAACAGAATAAACAACACCGTTATGTCTTTTTCATAACGCCAATTAAAATATAAAAAATAGAGGATCAATATCTAGCAAAACTTTGGGGTATTTATGAACCATGTTCTTCACAATATGGTTCATAAATATACATTGTGTAAATTACAGCACGAATAGGAAACAAAAATGTTTAACCAAGAATATAATTGTGAGCAACAGGGATCATCTGAAGCTTCAACGAGTGCAGAACAAGGCGTTCAAGTTTTACTATAACACGTATCCCAGAACAAACTTCTCCCGACTTCACGCCGAATAGTGTGAAGAAACCATACCACTCCAGAAACCACACCACATCCACATTACTCCAGCACCACATCTTCACTTGGACTGTAAAGTTCTATAAAAGCCAACAAGACCACAGCAATCCTCTAATTACTGCCCTGAGGGCTGACGAAAGAAAGTCCGACCTACTTTTCCGTTATAAGCACAGGCTTCCGAAGCATCATCTGCTATCTGACTATTCCATCTACTGTATTAGCGGGGAGGACCAAGGTCTGAGGGAATGTGATGAAATGCAAGTAGCCTGAGTGAGTGACCATGTACGTGTAAATTGTTAGTACGAGTATTAAAATAATTAGTTATAAGAATTATTATCTAGTTATAAGTTAGTATGTAGGTGTTGACTTTTCTTAAGAAATTGAATACTAAGATTTTTATTAATAAAAATAAAATTACACGCAGAAAATTAAAATTAAGTGTGCTTATAGATATAACGACGAAATACGATAAGGCCTTTAGTTCTTAAGTAATAAATTTGTATATGAGCAAAACCTTTGGCAAATGTGTGTAACATATATTACTTGTAAATCTGGTTGGTTGTAAGATATTGCCGCCCTGCAATAAGCCCACCAGATTGTATTTGCAATAAAAGTGTTAAATAAAAATAAATAAAATAAATAACTTTATCAAATAAATAAAAAAATATAACTAAAAAAACAGAAAAAAAATTTTTTCTCAGGGGTATATTATAGGTCAAAAAAATTACTAAGGATAAAATTCTCAGTCAAGACCTTAGATTGAAGAAATGCCGGAGAAGGAGCCTCCTGAATTCAATAACATCTTTCTTATAAAAGTCCACTAAACCAGACATGGAGTTACCCAATCGTAGCACGGGCATTTTCGATGAATTATAATTGTCGTTAGTAAATTGCTATTGACACATTTGAATTGTAAAGTTTCTTGAAGGAGTGGGAAAACTAATTCGTGTCAGTATATTGAGGCTATCAACGATTACATCCGACTATCTAAATTTACCCTAAAAATATTATATTCGATTTGATGTTTCTGTATTAAGTTATTCACAATATCGTTGATATCACATTTAAAAAAAGGACAATGAAATAATCTACTGTTTATTCGTTCTTAATAAAACTAATACAAGGAGTATTGAAGTGAAACGTAAACGTGGAAAAAGGAAACGTTTATACGTGATGTAGAAATTAGTACACTGAGAAAAATACGAGTGATAATGTATGACAGAATACAGCATGAAGCGATTAGGTGTGAATGTGAACTTAAGGCTGATGTGTTGAGTAAGATGAAGAAGAGCACTCTGAGAGATGGTTAATACATGTAGAATGAATTAATGAAGAAAGTCTAACAAAACAAATTTACGGTGAAAATGTGAGTGGTAGGCGTAATAGAGGAAGACCAAGACAATTATGGTTTGATCAAATGAATGCTGTTTTATAATGAGGATATGTAAAAATTCAGGGAAATTTTGTATGGATGTAGAAGATTCGAAAATGGGGTAGAAAAGTGTGACGTTCTGTCCTCTCTGCTTATGGCATGATGGTATGTATGTAAAACATGCATACCTTTCCACCATAAGCAGATCTTCACGTATGGTAGTTGTATCGGACGTATGCGTCACCTAAAATATATGATTTATTTGTAATTGCCGTGTACCTATTGTAATAAAATGTCCTTATGCATGGCCTTCGAAATAGCCACTATAAAAAGTCGGACGGCCTAAACACGTAAATATAGCGCGGTATACATAGTATCTAGAAAGTCATGACGGTATGCACGGGCAAATAAAGGGGCTTACGATGAGCGATAGGTTGCACATAAGGAACGAAAAATGACAAAAATATATTCTCAGTTTCTGGAACGTCTACTGTGTTTTTATTCATGACCAACTTCTACCTGCTAAAGAGGAATCTCTTCTCCCTGCTACTTTTCACAGGAAAAGCAAGAAGTAAACTGAAATCTCCGAGTATTGAGCGGCAGCTATCCACCTATTTTACAGTCTTTGTACCGGTGCTGTACACTAGTCTTACCAACACGTGCAATGACTAACTGCGAAATCCATGCATACTCTGGTGATTCTAAGCCCCAATGTTTAACTACTAGGGCCGAAGAGAATATTGTATCTCTTCCACATTATTCAATGTGTCCAAATCGCTAATTCAGAAACGTTGAATACCATACAAAAGAAAAATTGGACTACGTTTCTAGAGCTAACGACATAAAGAGTATTTTTAAGATGTTATTCAGTTGTCCAGATAGTAGTTTTGTATTTTTCAGATATATGTCATTAACACAAAATGTTGTTGCTCACTTCATGCCAAACGTGCTGAATTTGGTGCAATTTTGCGTTTGAATTTAACCTTATGATACGAAATTACTTTTCAGACAATCTAGCATTGACTTTACAAGTCATGATTAATCAAAACACCCAAGTCATAGGTTATGATATTTAAATCAATGTTAAAATTCTAAATACACCGAACTAAATAAACATTTACCATATGTACTTTAGTTGAAAATCAAAATTCTCTACTTAAAGGAAAGATTTTCCTCGAAATGGGTCCTTAAGGGAAACAAGTCCCCACAGATCAGGTGTACCTAAACAATTTATGGTATACCATAAAGGTATATACCAGGTCCTCATCTTAAATATTTAATTAATGTCCGGGTGGTGTACCAACCTTCTAAGACAAGGGTTATCAACCTTATGTCACAAAAGGTCGGATGGAAAATATTAAATGTTTTGTTAAAATTGATAAAATATGCAGATTTTTCTTTATGAAAATAGATATGAGTTATTTTTATTTGAGCTAAAGTTTAGTAGTTTTTAGATGTCAACACATTCATTAATTTGTATGATAACCCTTCTATATAACATAATAAGGTATTCGGACATTTTGAAACGAGATGATTGTCTTCAAACTCATTAATTCAGCTTTCGGGTTTATAACTCTAAGAGTATGCACGAAACTTGTGGTTCGTCATTTTACGTTTTGAAATACTACCCCGCACTTGAAGAGGTAAAAACACTCGTACACATCTAGCGCGGATATTACCAGACCAATTCTTACTAGATTATTCCTTTTTTTTGTTTTGGATACTAACGAGAATCGAACCCAAAATCCCCGGGTTGATGTAAAAGTTACTTAACTTTTACCAACTAGGCCAACTACCAGTACCTTACCAACTAGGCCAACTACCAGTACCTTACCAACTAGGCCACAGAGATAATCGACACAAAAACATATTTTTGTGTGACATTCTATAATAAATTTATATATATCATAAATTATTGTATTGTATTACAATTTCAACGTTTACTGTACAACCTGGTTAGCTTATTGCCATGTGGCAATCTCACACAGCCAACCTAAAGGATGTTAAATATACCTTAATTGAAAACCAGATTGGAACCCTTTTTGACCAAAATTGAGAACCAGTGGGAATCGAACCAGAAATCGGTGATGGAACCCATGGCCCCCATCGGCAGTCTAACTTTTTTATAAATCAGGCCTCGGTCTATCGTCTTTCGAGGACTTTTGAAATTTTTTGAACTGTTTTTAATTGGTTATTGTAGTTTTTTTATTCATATTTTTTTGTGATCCCCATGCTGAAGGAGATTTGTGAAGTTGTACTTCCGTTTTTAGTATTTTTTTCGATCATTTGTCTTATATGTTTGTATTTTTTAGCGCAGTACGGGCTGTACTCCTATGGACGGCCCCGTATTTTGTTGGTAACATGTGATTTTAAACGATATGGTACCTGATTCTTTCTATTTTTTTGCAAATTTTGTAAAACTACATTGTATCGTTAATTTATATACTAGTAAATTAATAAATAAATAAATAGTTGGTGAGACACTTGTTCTCTGAATCTGAGGTATTCAACTTTATTAAATTTCAGATGTGAAACCTGGACTTGAACACTCTCATGCAAATACATCAGGCGAATTGATTACTTTGAAGTATTTTTTTCCAATCAACCCTTTTGTTTCGTAATTTATAATTGGGTCCATTAATTTGTATTTTATATTGTGTATGAAAACAACATTTAAAAAAAAAAAGAAAAATGAAAACAAGAGGTAAATCTCAAGGGAAATAGGGATTAGGATGGTAAGTGCATAGGAGTTAAGAAAGAGTAATATTTTGAGATAAATATTACTTTTTGTAGTTACTTTAAAGTATCGATAAGGGTGTAGCATCTGATTAAGCCAAGAAGATTGTTCCAAAATTGAGTCGAGACAACCATAAAAAAATATGTGTGATGCGATGGTGTACAAAAGATTATGCTGTCACCAAATCTGAGGAACAGTCCAAGCTCACAAAAAAATTAAAATTTCACGCAGATACTGTGGACAACTTAAATTGTTCAACACTCCAAAGAGCGTTGACTGAACGTGGAAATTTCTTCGTTGTCTTATTTTAAGTCATTGGAGTCTGGAACAACATTCACTTTATTTTTACTTTTAGGATAAATAAAACAGTAAGTAATAAGAATATATTCGATCTTAAGTGGTCTGTGTTATGCAGCAATAGATAAAATTATGATTTTAAACGTATTAATAAAATATTGTGGAAATAAAAGATTTATTGAATATATTGCATATATTATGAAAATCGAATAATCCTTGTACATATGAGAATATCAAAAATTTTACAAGAGAAAAAAATCACCTTTAATAAAAGTAAAACCTCGAAAAAATAAATGAATGCAAATGTATCTCACATACCAGATACATATGTAAGAAGATTAATTAAAATTTATCATGCATGACTTGTAGGGAACATGAATTGACTAATATTTATTATATAATAGGCGAAATTATTCTTCCATTTTTGAAGAACTGAAAGTTACCGACAGATTTTCAACAATGACTGATTATTTTTTAACACAATGCCGTGGTCAATAAGACAATTTAGAGAGGTTTATGGTTCCTGCAACCGTGGAAAGAGGAAGCACAAGACGAAGAACCCAATGTATTGAATTATCCAAGTGAGGGATGCAACAGGATTACCTTAGTCGCTGTTCTTCAAACTGGAGAATACAGGAATTGATGGAAAGGAATCGTTAAGGACTATCACGAGTGCTACGATGCTCAGTCATGAGCTACAAGACAGGATATAAACACATAATGATGAAATATATTATATCTGTAGCACGCCATCCATATAAAAATTGTGAATTATAAAGTCTGATCCACGAGCCCTTATTTGCCGAGCCCTGAACCAAGAGAAAGTACTAGGCTAGGAATACAGAGAAAGGGAGAGGTGAACGAAATAATTGTCCTTAGGTAATTTGTAGCCTGCTATAATGAGATTGTTGAACTCGAAGGACAATTAAAATACGGCAAAGAGAAAGGTTGTACTATTTTGTTTTATAAATGGAAAATGATACAATTCCGTTTTAAAAAAAATCTTCAAAACTGTTTCACATTTTATGGAAAGGAAGTATTGTAAGTTTTTATAAAAAAAAAATAATGTTTTATTGAAACTGGCGTTCTAGCGGGAATTAAACTTGCAGCCCCCGGACTGGAAAACAAGCGTCATGCCAACTAAGTCACAAATGTCGTCAATCGATTATAAAATTTCATGTAGGTTCTGAATCATTTAATTTAGAGATCTTCTTTGAAAGTATTTTATTTGTAATCAAAAATGTATTTGTCAAAAAGAAAAGCGTTAAGAAAACCTTTAAATTTTCTGCAAAGATTTTCAAGAAAACTATTTTTTATGTTTGATTTTAAAATTATTTGAAATTTTTAACTAAACACTTCTGTTGATTTTACTACATTTGTACCACATCACATCAATGTAAATATTTATTGTTTGTTCACTAATGTTTTGATTATTTATTTTCATTTTGTGAAGTATCGCCATAGTTTTATTATGTTGTCACTTTAATTGTATACAGTATAAAGTGGTGGTATTTATTTTTATATGGTTATATCTTCCAACAAACTAGAAAGATGATATAGAGATATAAATAAATAATATATTGGAATCTTTTTTAAAATAATATATCATATGTCAACGAAAATCAAAGCCGCGACTCCCTGGTCGAAAGGCGGAGTTTCACCAAATAGATGACGGAGATCGTCATTTTTTATATTTTTTGATACACCAAAAGATAATAGAATGTTTACACAACTTATTTAACCCTTTAAAATATCGACGTTTTGTTCAAGTATTTGGTTATTCATTAAATCCGAATGTCATCAACGAATTTAAAAAAAATTAAATTTGACTCGAATTTGTTGAAAAAAGTGGAATGATTAAAATAATTTTACATTCATTATTTTAACTTAAAACTAACATAACCCGAGGGAAAAACATTCGACAGCCATTATTACTGTAACACGCCAATTATGCTAATAATAAAGCAGAAAAAGTGGACATAATTTGATTGCGTTTTAAAACGCTAACATGTTTGTGTAATATTAGCAAAATAAAGTATCCCCCGTGTATAAAAATTAACTTGACTTGCTAAAATCTGTTATCTTTCCGTACAAGGTAAAAAATAAACCGTGTAAAATTTGAATAATGGCCATAATTACCGAAATAGCATACATTACTCGTGCCAGTAAGATAGCCCGTTTTTAATCTGTATGCTTTGTTACAACGTATCTCAACGACACGAATACTCGTATGTCAAGCAGAAACACATATTATATCTTCACTTATCACTGTTTGCAATATAAACCATGTTTTGCTTTTATCTGCTTAGACGTATCACGAAGTCTCGGGAGTACTTTTTTTCTTATTTTTGTATGAAAATTTAAAAAATATTTTCCATTTACAAAATTTTACGAACATCCTAAAATGTTCTGATTCTTTTTTCCAACGATACATGAAAAACGAGAGGAGTTATATTTACGTTATTTTTTCCAAGATAATTGAAGCATCATAGATAATTTTGAAACCAAATTTGAACACTGAAAAATTATACACAAATATAATTAAGCTTTATGTATTGTATATATAATAATATTCCTTTAAAATAACTAAACAAACTATGAATTATACTGGAAATAATTATGAAAAAAACATATGAAATGAAGAAGATCTTCCATTTCGGCTCCTATTCAAGGAGGATTGAATTACTTCAAAATTAATCACTTATTTTATTCGGTACGTTTCTAAGCCTTTGGTTCCAGTAACGATCGTTATCTGAGATGGATGGCTGAAGCCAATATATATATAGGTGTACTCAAGTAATGGAATCTACTACTGTCTGTTCTATTCCTCGGTTGGGTTTTCCTAATTAATAAGGGTGGTTCCAGTTGTCCCACTGATCTATCGATCTGATTCCGTTGAGTTTCAAAGTATTTACTTGCTGCATTTGAAGGGATGCTGTGGCAACTGAATTATTCAGCAAATCTGATCGACGGTTTCGATTAGAATGAGAATTGATTGAAACCAGGGATGTATATATATATATATATATATATATATATATATATATATATATATATATATATATATATATATATATATATATATATATATATATATATATATATATATATATATATATATATATATATAATATATATATATATATATATAATATATATATATATATATATATATATATATATATATATATATATATATATATATATATATATATATATATATATATAATATATATATATATATATATATATATATATATATATATATATATATATATATATATAATATATATATATATATATATATATATATATATATATATATATATATATATATATATATATATATATATATATATATATATATATATATATATATATATATATATATATATATATATATATATATATATATATATATATATATATATATATATATATATATATATATATATATATATATATATATATATTATATATATATATATATATATATATATATATATATATATATATATATATATATATATATATATATATATATATATATATATATATATATATATATATATATATATATATATATATATATATATATATATTATATATATATATATATATATATATATATATATATATATATATATATATATATATATATATATATATATATATATATATATATATATATATATATATATATATATATATATATATATATATATATATATATATATATCCAGGTACGCTGGATGGACGAAATCAGGAAGCATGGCAGCATCACGTGGCATCGGCGAGCAAAGGACCGAACTGTTTGGAGTCAACTTGGGGAGACCTTCATCCAGCAGTGGATCGACCCTGGTTGACAATGATGATGATGATGATGATGATATATATTATATATATATATATATATATATATATATATATATATATAATATATATATATATATATATATATATATATATATATATATATATATATATATATATATATATATATATATATATATATATATATATATATATATATATATATATATATATATATATATATATATATATATATATATATATATATATATATATATATATATATATATATATATATATATTTATATAATATATAATGTATCCTCAGAGATCTAATTCACATAAACCCGTTGATAGAATATTTTTACTTCAAAGCCTCCAAAAAAACTCATCAAAATTAAATGATATTTTTTTCCAAATGAGTATAAATAGAGTTGGCAGCAAACTTGGATAGTTGTTAGAACAGAGCAAATAAACAAGAGCTTTATTCTAAGATAAGTACTGTAGCAACTAAGTGTAAGGGGGTGTTGTCATATAATCTAATTAGGAACAAACGTCTAACAATATTATTACTATTTGTCTGCCATGTGTGAGCACACCTCGGTGGAAGTTGGAACAAGGGATTCGCTTCAGGCTGCGAATCCTGTGTCTGCTTCCAAATAGGTGGAAATGCCCTTCGAGCTTGATTTGTATACACTTTACTGTGAAGTATACAAATGACGAGTTTGTTGCCATTTCTCCTCATCAAAAACATATGTATGCTGCCCTCATAAGCAAAAACGCAGCTAATGGCAAAAGTTAAGTTTTGAGAAAACTGCACTTTTATGTTTTTCATTGCTGCTTAAAAATGTAATTCATAAACAAAAAAGCAGTAAAATGTGATTCATAAGCAAAAACGCAGCAAACGCATAGGCACCTGCTGTGTTTTTGCTTATGAATCACATTTTATTGTTTTTTTTTTGCTTAGAAAACCTAGTATTTGTAAAATTAAAAAATACATTATGTCGATTTTTGTATTGAAATAAATGGTTTTCTGTATTTTTTATGGATTATGGTTCAGAATTTGATATGGAATATTGCCTACTACTTAGTTAAATTTCTGTTTTTTCCCCGTTAGCTCCGTTTTTGCTAATAACGACAGTATGAAGAACGAAAATTATTGACGTGCGAGGAATGGATTGACCAAGAAAAATACTAAAGATATAATTTTGACTGAGGGAAAGTAAAAAAAATGAGAAATAGAACAACATTTATGAAGAGATATATGAGAGATATATAGAATTTAACATTGACATGTTAGTAATGTTATACAATATGAAAAAAACAGTATACACATATGTCGAATAACACAACAATCAAATTATACAATTCTATCAATTATTCTTGACAAAAACAGCTTCTTTATTTTACGAGTACTTCTGTAAGTAGTCAAAGTCATATTAAAGCCATACAATGCCCATATTGACTACCCAATCTGTGCAGTCTTGTTATACAAGATTTGTACAAGCTGTAACCACTTCACTATGGAACAAAACATTTTTAGCATGACAAGTTGAATTAGTTCCGGGCGAATGTTAAAAAGGCAATATTTTACACACTCATATTTCCAGACATTCTGACTAAGTTAAACATGCTTAAATATTTTTTTCATAAGTATATATAAGTGATATTTCTCATAAGTATATATTTTTACATAAGTATATATTTTTTTCATAAATATTTATAAATAATTTCATAAGCATATATGTAACAATTAATAAAAGACATATATTTTTTAAGACCATAGTCGACAAGAGTATTCTATGATCAACTTTGATGAAAGGCAGTAAAACGTGGACGTGAAAAACGCATGAAATGAACCAAAACAATGATGTAAAAATGCGTGCACTGAGAATAATACATCCTCATGTAGTCAGATATGGAATGAAGGGAAGATGTTAGATACAATATGAAATGAATTAATTAGGAATGAATGTAAGCTTAAGGCTGATGTATTAAATTGAAGAACACTAAGATGCGTTGAGTATGTAGAACGAATGGATGAAGATAGACTAATAAAATAAAAATACATTTAAAATATGAGTGAAATGTGTGGTAAGGAAAGATCAAGGAATGTATAGTTGGGTTTAGTGTACAAGTGAATGATATTTTTAAACAATAAAATATAAGAAGTCATAAAAATCGTAGGAATTGTATAAAAAGAAATATGGATGTAGAGAAGATGATATATGTGAAAAAGTATGACATAATCAAATAAAAACACTAAAATTATTTGCGTTTTTTGTTGTCTTAAAACAATCATTTAAATAAAATATAAACAGTCAATAATTTGCGTCTGTATTATATTTAAATAATCAAGTAATAACCCAATTAAATTAAATATTCCAATTATTTGAGTCTAGTTAGTTTTAAAACAATCTAATAAAATAAAAGCAATAAAATTATTTTCGTCTTAATTGTCCTAAATTAATCAAAGAACACCCTTATCTTATAAAAAACAGACATATTATATCAGTCTTGAAACAATCAAATAATAACCTTAGTGAAATACGAGTATATCGACATCGTCAAATATGTAGCTCAACTAAAGTGGCAGTGGAAAACGAGAAACTATAAAGCTATAATATGACTATATGTGTATGGAAACCACGAAAGGGAAGGCAAAATAAAGGACGATCAAGAGCTAGGTGGACGGACGATACTATGAAGGAGGCTAGAAGAAAATGAACGGATAAGACTGCAGAAAGGGAAAAGTCTAAGACCATGACAGAGGCCTCATTGAACGAGTTGTTCGACACTTAATTTTTACCAGGAGTTACCAATTCGATTTCAGGTGATACTAAAAAATATAAAAGTTGAATCTGATTCGTATGGTAAGGTAACAATACTCACACACACTAGATGTGTGCCTTTTGTGAGTGACGTTCCTTTTTCAGTGAGGCTAAGCCCGTAAGTTTGATCTCTATGCCAAGAAAAATCCTATTCCGGTCACACTCGTATCACCAATTTTGATGTGTTAGTAGGGTTACTATTGGACCGAATGACGCAGAGAATGTTGATGATACATATTTGTTTAACATTATGCCATGTTTCTTTTGGAGTAGGCAGATGGCATATCTCTACGCCTTTCTAACGATGCACACACCTCTAGTCTGGACCTCTATCCATACATTACGTCACACATGCTCTCATCTTCTCATATTTAATACCTTTCACTTTATTTCTACTTTTTTCTCGGTCTACCTCTTCCTCTTTATCAACTGATTTAATATTTATATTTGCTACGTAAGCCTTTTGCAATGCATTATGATAGATATAAAACACTTGTCTAACTTTTTTTGTATTCATCTGATCAAAATTATTTTAATGAATTACGTCCATAAACAAATAATCCATTTAAATTGTATTACTCCCGTAGAAAATAATAAGTGTTTTTCAAATTGATTTAAATGTGAGGTTAAATTCTCCATTATTCGAGACACGGTGTCAAATAGTTTAACCCAAACGATCACCTATTACAGAATACGGGGAATGAATACTCGACCCAGTAAACTGTCACCGGGTCTCGTTACTCGCCAACTAATTTATTGGGGGGATGAACTGACGGCTGTGGGCCCATGTCGTGACTTGGGCCAGTACGGTGGCGCATTGTTAGGGTGAAGTAAGGAATTAGCGATGGTGACGGTGAAAGTAACGACCCTACTACTAGCGCCAGCAAATTAAAATGGGAGATGTTACCGGAGCGAGTAAATTATACATTTAAATGCTACTTGTTTTAGTTGTGGTGAGAATAAATATAAGGAAAGATAATGTATTTAACATGTTTTGGAGCTAGTTAAGGTAATTAGAAATTAGAAAAATTTATTTAGTTTTAAATTATTGTATGTAATTTATTTAGCTTTAAAAATGTATTTAACTTTAAATTATGTATTATTGTGTAATGAATTTTTCATTTATTAGAATAAGAAATACATGTTTTTGATTTTTTAATTATACCAATAATGTGAAAATACTAAATGACTATATAATTACAATTTTGACATAATATGTAAAAAAAAATATCCAACTCACGTTTTATCTGTGCAGAACTAATTGAAAAAATATTATACATTTTTGTATGGACTCTAACGAAAAAATATTTTTACGACTGAATTTAACCATGTAATTCGCATTTAACTGCCTGGATATTTTTCAAAAGCAGACTTGAGATATGTATTATACTCGTATTGTATTACACTTTCATTGTATTCAGTATAACCTGGCGGGCTTATTGCAATGTGATGATATCTTACAACCAAGTTAACTGAACTGAAACCAGATTTGTATGTTTTAAAAAAATGGTACCGGGTAGGAAAGTAGGTGCCTTACCAACCATACCAAGGTGATCACTTTATATGGCATGCTTAGTCGATTTTCAAATTAATAAAATAAGAATGTGGGTTAGTTTTTTTTTGCACAAATACGTGCGCGTATCTTTATGAATTTATTTAATTTCTCAGTAATAATACAATTTGTCTTAGAAATTTAATTAAAACACAATATTTAATACGAAGTAATTTACAATATTCGAACAAAATAAATATTTGTCTTTCTAAATACGATTCACAACATTCTGCGAAACCCAGTTGATAAAACGATCGATTTCGAATGCGGTGGTTTTAGTTCGATTCCTATTGGTACACATAAACGAGTTCCAGTTCGATTTTTAACACAAGACATTTAATCAACGTTTTGGTTGATATTAATAATACAACCAAATAAATTATTATGAATATAAGGAAAGTGAGATTTGATGCAACATATTTTATTAAACATTTTACTAATATAGGTAAATTAAGAAAAAAATCGAAAATGTTAAATTTGTATTAACTCACTGTGTGAGGATCCAGTTCCGTGTAGTGAATGGGTATATCTGAAAAAAAAACATTATTTTATTACGAATATTTTAATAAATAACATGAGTATCAAAATATTTACAAAAATAAAGTAACTTTTTTTAACACTGTATTTGGCCAGTTATATTGTACAATATAAGACAATTAGTTTCGACAGATAATCGTATCTTTCTCAAGGCACAAGCTATACTTAACAATAGTATACATTGAGTACATAAGATAATCAGTGAAACCCCACTTAGGGTTTCAATAATTCTCAACTGAAATATTCCAGAATGTCGGTCAGGTCGTAAAAGAGTGTCCATATATTAATTTCCAGAATAACTGGATGAGATCCATCGAACTTATCCTAAATATATAGCATAGAAAAGAAACCTGACCATACGACTGTAAGAAAGAAGAATTGTGTATATTGTACCCTCAGAAAGAGATAATTTACTCTTAAAACTTGTCGATTTATGTCGTAAAATTGATCAAAACTCTAGGGAAAAATATATATATTAACAAAGTCAATGTTTAAATTTCACTGAAGCTAGAATTTATATATTTTTTTAATCTTATATAATAATGTCTCCTGCCAAAATTAGGAGGAGAAAATCACTTAAATAAAATGAAGATTCATATATAAATGTATACCATCTAGATTTTTTCCCTATTGAGGTAGGCAGAGAAGACAGTGCTCCAAACGTTCGCCTCACAACATACTCCCTTGGCCTTCTCCTTATCCATACATCTCATACATTTTTTTTCTGTTCTTCTTATTCCACACCTTGCCTCTTTTCAAAATTGTCTTCACATGGTCCAAATAAACAATACTTAGTCGATATTTACCACGACTCTCACTCATACTTGCGTTGTAAATTTGTTTACTCAATATTTCGTTACCCAACCGTTCAACATGTCCAAATCAACTCAACGTATTTTTTTCCACCTTACTCAACACTTCAGTTTTTAGCGTACATTAATCATTAATATTTATATCTCTTAATCTATCACACATCAACATGCCACATATTATTCTCAGTACCGGATTTGCTCGATAAGTTTTATACATTTTCCATGTTCATGTTTTACTTTTACTAACATTCATCTTTGTTAAAACACTTATATTATGTACATCAGATCTTGATATTGCTTGGTTTGAGTATCTGACTTTAAATGAAGATAAAAAAAAGAAAATTATAAAAGTACTTTATACAATAAAGAAAAGTACTTTATACAATAAAGAAAAGAAAACCTTTCTATTTTTTCAGAAAAAATATGGCAGTAATATTATTGATACAAATCACAATAAATTTATAAATGATCTATAAATATTTAACCTACGTTTTTTATTCCGAACACAAAGGTGGATAATACCATATATTTTTGTTTATGGCAGATTCCACATGGACACAATGCATTCAATTGCACATTGTGCTCGACCATTTGTCAAGGGTAATGGCGAATTTGTCTGGGTGAGACCAAAAAAATGTAATAAAATTGCATTACAGTTGCATGACAAGATGCATTACATATATATTTCAACGTAATCGCTACGAAATCCCATTTTATGTGTAACGTTTATCTATGATATGGACAATAATGCTTCTAAATTGTTATTTTTTCAAAGAGAACAAATCAAATGTTCAAAAAGATTATGAAAGAGTTTTCGATATCTTTGAGAGAAAGTAGTGAGTTCGAATCCCGATTTACAGCGCCCTTAAGGAGAGTGATATTTGAATAGTGAGAATGCCGTATAAATTGTATTTTTTATCATTATTACTTTAATATCTTCAGACCTTGCACCTATTATAATAAACACAGAGTTTATATGCACTAAGTAAATAACTTTGTGCTATCGACTCAGAACGTTTTGGGTGCCATTTTTTATAAACTGACATGACACAATGTTACATTAGATGTAAATAATACACTCACAAGCGAGAATATTTCTTTAAAATCTTAGAATCAATTCAGGTCTGAAGAGATCAAAGATTCTTTGCAAAATATATGGGCCAATTCATGACAAAAATATAACAATGATATCCATATTCGGCATGGCCGTGTAAGTGGAGCAAAACTTATAAAAATTGTTAGACTTTGCTGACTTGGGCACTTACACTGCATACAGAACACTAACTTTGCAAGGGAGGCTTTATTAAGCGATCCAATATGGCATAGGGGAGTTGCTAAACCAAACCTGAGATAGCTGGACGATGTGACAGAGAACTGCGACACCATTGTGTATAACCATTGCAGAATGAATGCTGCTGAGAGAGATAGGTGACAGAAAATCATACAGGCAGCCAAGACTTATTCTTGGTGATAGGGCTAATGATGAAGATTTGTTTCATTCAATGAAAGTTGTAAAAGCTACTTTAAAAAATAGCACTTTTACACACATATCAAAATGTACATTTATCCTAAATAGCATTCTACACAAACTCCTACGAGTAAGTAAAAATGCTAATGACGCTACTCAAAGGATGAAGTGCCCTAATTGACAGTACTCATATAAATCTATGTATGTAATATTTTGAACTTGGGAATTATTTTCAGTAGGAAGAAAAATAGAAGTGTTTAAAAGAATTTAAAAATATATAACAAAACTCTTTTTAAACACATACCCTGAAAGGAAATACATTGAGTGTCATTAAGTATCATTTTTTAATTTGCATCCTATATACTCATACAGATTTTTGAGGCATGTTTTATATATTAAAATTTTATTATTCAAATATTTATTTCTACCCTTTTTTATAAAAGTTTTAAGGAATAAAGTAAAAGCATACTTTTATATAATGTATTATAACTACAGCGATACGAAATAAATTAAAAATAAATTTAAGTTGGTTTATCCATGAAGTGTTTTTTTGTCGACTTGAAAGTTTTTAAGAAATAAATTTAACGTTTTTATTCAATAAAGTTACCAAAAAACTAGGTAAAGAAAATTAAAAAGAAAATATAAAAAAATTAAGTAAGTTTTAAAATAATGTCGACAAACAGCTTTCACATTTTTACCAACTTAAAAACATATTTAATAAATAAACGAGAAAATGAGTGATAAAAAAATCTTCAAGTACGTTAAAGCTAGAAACTCTCTTGCCAAGGTTCTGGTACTGTAACCATAGACCAAAAAAAAATTAAATTATTTCTTATTAAATGTTAAAATCAAAATATAACTTTCTTCTTAATCAAGAAACTTTTTAACCTTAAATCAACCTACTATAGTTATTATTACAGAAAACTCTTGATTATCCGGAATGGTACGAAAAATTGATCTGGATGATCTCCATCAAAATTATATGGGAAGAAAATAAAACAAAAACTTACTTGTAAAATTATCTTACAGGTTACCCCTTTCTTTAAAATATGAATGCAAACAATTATATGTTTTCCTTGATTTACTTTTCGGCAAATGCAGATTTCGTCATTCCTGCTGCTTCAAATAACTGAGCCAAACTCAACGTTAGTTAAAACAGCACTGTGCTATTTACTTTTCTCTTATATGAGGATTACTTCTTTCTTATATGTGTCATCAATAGCTTCAGGTTTATTTATATTAACACACTGCATCTTCTCTTCGTCATTTAAAATTTCATGTCCAGGACAATTATAATTTGCATATATCCTGTCTTTCAAAGTTTTTTTTACAGCTCTGGTTAATCGTCAATTCTGTTAAAGCGATCCCGGATTATCGAGAGTCAACTGTATAATATAGTAAAATTTACTTTGTAAACTTCACTAATATGATTTTACTATCGAAAGTAGGGTTACCGATATTTTTGTCAGGCAGCCTAAACATTGATTTGAATGGTAATGTAATTAACCTAAGGGCCTTGTGAAAGGTGGGGGATCTCTCAAGTAAAAATATTGAAAAAAATGCTGTCATGTTTTTTGAATGTATGTCTGAATATTCTTCTTAACATTAATTGCTTTTTTGAATTCAAAATTTACCAAAAGTTCTGTTTTAATTATTATCGAACGACGGTGCAAAATTATAACATATATACAAACTATCTCGCCATTAAAGTGTCGGCGTAGGTGGAGAAGACACAGCTCCAGATTTTTACATCTCTACACACATATTTCGCCTTTTCTATATCGATACACCTTCTCATACAGAATGGTTACACAAACTGTGTTTTTGAAACTATGTTTTTTTCATAAAGTTGTCGACAATTTCTGAAAAATATTTTGGATAAACAAAGTTAATATTTTCTTACTGTGCTTATTGCGTTATATTCATTACCTGACAATTTAGGTTTATTACAGTGAAAGCGGATAGTTAGTGAAAGTATATTATTACTTGTGAATGTATACCACCACAGTGTTAACCATTCACATTCAATAGTGAAAGTTTACTTCCATTGCTCGATCCATACACAGCTCCGACTCTTGCACTTTGAAATGCGAGACTTTGAAGTGTAAACGCAAGAAAATTACAGAGTAAGAACGCCGTTGAGGAGGGACGACGTTATATAAATTGCGCTTTTATTATTTTTTTAGAGTGGCACTTTATGGACGTCGTAACGTCATAACTCTTTGACTTGCTGCAATTAATAAAAACATTAATCAAAAGGTTTTATCGTTGTATTTTAAATTTACTTTCCCTAACCCCAGATAGTTATAGATAGCAAACACTGAAAAGGGTATAGAATCACTATAGTTCGGAAATTCTAGGATGAGTCCTGTGACAGCTCACAAAGTTGCCCCAATACAATCTTATATAATGTATTTACCTAAATAACTTGTTATTTATAAGAATTGAGGCTAATATTAAAGTTGATAAAATAATTAAAATTACTGAACATCGTTACACGGTTGTATTGGGGCAAATTTGTGAGCTGTCACAGGACTCATCCAAGAATTTACGAACAATAGTGAATATGGATTTATTATTTCCAAACGAACGATATCTTCCATATTCAGTGATTTCTTAGGTGAAGATGTACATTCACTTAGTCTTATGATGGATTATATCCACTGTACAATCCACTTTCAATGTGATATTTACACCATTATACTCGTATTTCCTTTTATTACGTAAAATTCATGTTATGTTATACAAACAATTATGATTTAATAATCAGAAATTCAAGAAAACTGCTTTAATATGTTAAACAAAGCTGGGTGAGCATAAAGTGATAAATAAAATTATTCATTTATTTCTTCCGATTGTTGTAACTGGAAATAAAACATGTAATTCTCGCTGAACCGTAAATAAAGGTGTTAGGGGAGATATAAAGCCTTGTCGCCGTGGTAATTCGGTAAAATAATAAACGTTAACGCGACTGCGTCACGTAGTATCAGAAACACTAATATGCTTTCTGTTCTGTTCTGTTCTGCTCTGGTCTGAATACGGCGTCTAAACACGTAACTATATTGGTTGGCATCGCTGTGTGTTGTCCTATCAAACTAAATGCTACATTATTTTATGTGCGGTTAATATTTTACACTTTTTGAAATGCGAATAGTTTTTTGAGGCATATAGTTTAAAAGTTTTAGACTTTTTTAAGTGTTCATAATAAAATAACCATTTAAATAGCACCATTTAGTGAGCAGACTCTCCTCAAGGGTGCTCTAACTCAGGATTCGAATACACAAGGGGTAGCCAAATTATTTGTCGCCGCGATCGATTTTTACGTAAAAAAAACAGTCGCAATCTTGAAAACATATCACACATGTCAAATAATATACATACATGTATTTGGAGTAGATATATCTACATATTAAAAAAGGATAACTAATTGATTGCGTTGACAAGTGCATGCGCGTATTGATATTTGGCAACATTACACGCCATATTGTAAGTGCTTCGCGATCGACCTGATGGCCATCCCAGAAATATACTATTATTGATAGATTAAAAGTATTGAAAATAATTATTTAAGTTGAGTATAAGAAAAGGAAGGTGATGGCTGCAGCCATAAAGTAAGAATTTACCGATATTGGCATATAATAAGAAAAACATTTTAGTAAGGAAACGCATAAAGCACACCATGGGAAAACGAACTACAAGTATAAGGAAACTTTTATAGATACTCAGATAAATATTGTAATAGTAACCATTCGGCTTTAGAAGCAGTGTAGTGTATGTGTATAGATAGTCTTTCTTATTCTTTCATTGTATACAAAACAACCAGGTGGGTTTATTACCCTGTGAAAATTTCTTCCAACTAACCAAAAATATGTTAAATAGGCCTTCAGTGAGAATTAGATAGGAAACAATAAAAAAAAATGGATACTTACGGGAATCGAGTCCCTCGGTCGAAAGACCTGCGTCTTATCAACTAGGGTACGTCGTTGACCTTCTCGAACGTATTCTTTAAACTATATTGTTTTTTTATAACACGAAAACAATTTTTTTTGTTTGATCAAAATTTTAAAAACACATTTTCATCCGTCTTTCTCAGTAAATTAAAAAATATGCTACCACGTCATTTTCGCAATAAAAATATCAATTAAGTACAATTCGGCGTGGATAAAGTTTTGGCATTACAGCTTCACTATAAAATGGCGTTTTATTGCAAAATATGGCCGTAAATCCTGACGAGATTAACGTCTACAACAGTTGACGTTTCGCGGGACCCTAAACACACGCCACCAGGGCCGGGACTAAACTACTTGGCTGGAATTTCAAAATAGGTTGGGAAAACGTTTGGGCGATACTGTAACTACCAGACATAATTTGTTCTTCCCTGATCGATTTTTTTAATTAAGGTGTGATTTAATAATTTTTTGGGTATTTGTGAAGCTATGCAAAATATTATAGTTTAGTCTATTTTATATTAGTTTTAGTGATTTGTCTTCATTTTAATGTGTTTATTTTTTTCTTGTTACAATATTTGTATTATTACGAGTACGTAATGTTTCGTAAATCAAGGATCTTTATTTTTGGTTCAAGTTTGCTTTGTCTATCTAATATTTCAATTGGGTTGATCTTCGTTTACCTCAAAGTGTTTAATATATGGGCAGCGTGTGCAGCTTTAGGAAAAAACTTGAGAACAAACCTTTTTGTGAGATCTAGTCAAATGTTCACATATTCTTCACTCTACTTTAAGCTGAAAGTGTAACTATTACATATCTGTTTTTTATTTAATTTTTAAGAATAGATATGACCGAAGTTATAGGCATCCTAACGCCATATCGAACACTAGGCGGAAAAAGTGCCTGTGTCGTTCGAGGAGAGTAGCACAGCGCGGGGATCGAACCGACGACCTTCCGCACGGAAGTCCAATGCGTTACCGCGCGACCGTGAACTTCATTAATATGGTCACGCAGTAACCATGGTCACGTGGTAACCAATGTGTTACCACGCGACCATATACCTCATCTGTAAATTTTTATTTCTAGTTAGTTTTCCCTTGGTATATTTTCTGAGGTTTTCTTAACATGTGTAGATGCACGGAACACCATTTATTTACACACCCTTTCCTTCAACATTAAGTTTGCTGTTTTTAATTTATCAATTAGAGCGCTGTCGTTAGAGCGCCCTTGAGAACAGTCTAATGTCTAAACGGCACTTTACAAATTGTCATTTTATTATTATTATTATGTAATGATTAGGAAAAAAATGCTTGTTTGACATTGTTACACAAATTAATTTTCTTTAATGTGTATTTTTAAATTGTATTATTATCAAATTCTGAAGATCATATTTGTAAAATAATTTGAATAAAATCTGTGTTGTTCGATCTATTATTGAATATACATATATATTATAAGTAAGATGAAAAAATAAGTGTAAAGATGGTTTGAACATGTAGAGAGAATGAATGACAAAAATATAACTAAGCGAATAAACATGTCAGAATTGCTAGGTATGCGTGGAAGAGGTAGGCTGAGGGAGACGTGACTGGATTAAGTGGACCAGATTCTGAAAGAAGATAAAGTGAAAACTTTGAATAAATGAAGAGTGTGCATTACGAAATATATGAATATGGAAGAGGCAAATGCTGAGTGCTTAGATAGAAAATTATGAATAAGTTGTATCTGCCTACCGCGCAAGGGACATGGCGTGATGGCATTTATGTATGTAATAAATGGTACTTTGTTTGTTTTTTTTTAACAAACTCTTAGTTTAAGAATTTTGGATACAATTCGTATTATTGGGACAGCCACTTAGTTTGAATAATATGTGATGGTCTATGTATGTAAAAAATGGTACTTCGTTTGTTTTTTTTAACAAACTGTAGTCTTAGAATTTTGGATAAAATTCATATTATTGGGCCAGTCGCTTAATTTGAATAATATGGGCTAGTATATGTAAGTAATAAATGGCACTTTGTTTTTTTAATATAGTCTAGATTTAGATTTTGGCATCAAATTCGTATTATTGGGAGTTTGAATGATATGGGCTGCTCTATGTATGTCACGATCGAGCCGAATCTACTCTACTCAAAAAGGATAAACGTTTGTGATACCTTAGTCTCCAGCCGGATCAATCGCTCGATGCCAACACGTCCCTGGTGTCGCCATAATTGTGTTCGGCGCTGTATAAACGTTGCGGAACGTCAAATTTTATTGCTCATTGCAAATATTACAAGGGTAAATTGCTTTTAGCTCCACAATGCTGGCCATGATTTATTGTCGGAATGGTTTATGTCAATTTAAAACGCTGTTATTATTTATTTACGAGGGTGCTTGTTGATGTACATACTTAACTTTGTCTGCACATCTACAGGCACAAACGTAAACATCAGACTCTGAAATAAAACATTGTATTGCATTGTGTTACTCTTTCGTCATATACACTTCAGCCTGGCGACGCTGTAGCCAGGTGGCAATATCTTCCAATAAACCATAAATATTGTTTAGGGCTTAAGTGAAAACAAGTCTAAACCATTATTAAAAAATCGGGTATCGAACCCGCAATCCCCGTGCTTGGAAACAGGCATTTACCAAATATTCCATTGAATTGGCGATTAACTGAATATCCTTGTAACTTGTGTAAGAAGTTATTTTCTTGATGCCGGCTTAATGTGTCAATAAAAATAGTTAAGTTTATTATAATTATGAGGGAACGCACAGCAAGAATCTTTATCCAAAAAGTCTAGCTGGATATTTTAAAAATAAACTGGGTTCCAATTGGAACCTAATCCGTAATTTCCGAGCTGGAAGACTGTAAAATTATAGAGGTCGTCCGTGGCTTAGTTTAAGATTTTTTTAAACTTCAAGAATTTTTTTAAATAGTTAAGTTTCTAAACCGAATTTTTTAAAATTAATGTTGCAGATTCATCCACTGTTTTATTCATTTGGGATCTTAAATAATATAGAACTATAACTAAATCAAACAATACAAAATCAGTTGCACTTACGGCAATGTGTAACAACAAGTGTTGTGATCGATACGGTATAATAGTTAATATTTATTTTAATGTAATAGAACTATTTTACTTATTTGACAATGGCCAATAATGTACTAGTATTTATTTAGAAGATATGGTTTTCTTGTATTGTATTTTATCGTATTGCACTTTCGTTGCATAAAGTGCAACCTGGGGAGCTTGTTGCTTTGTAAAAATCTATTCTAACCAATCAGAAATATGTTAAAATAAACTAAACTATCTTAATTAGGTGAAAACCAGACTGGAATCCTTTTTTAAAAATCTGGTTTCCAACTACTCCCGGGTTGGGAGGCAAGCGTCTTACCACACGTCATAATTTTACTGTTGAACAGTAAAATACAAATATTAAAACGAGAAAGTAGTTTAGAATGAGTGAGAAAGATTGATTAGTTTATGATAAGTGAGAAAGATTGATTATTTTATGATAAGTGAGAAAGCTTGATTATTTTTACTTTGTAATATAACATCAAGTATTAGACTTATTAATCTCGCTAACTTTTGTAGTGATACTTAGTAAATAAATGAATTTGGTTGTTAAAATTTTGAATAATTTTTTCTATGTTAAATGTATATACGAGTACATATTTGTTGAGTTTCGTTTAATTTGAATTCTAAATTATTAAAAATATTCAGTTTCATAACGAAAACGGACTTCACTCGTCATTTTGTTAAAAACAACCTTATATCATAAGTTTTTTATGGTTTCTGCAAAACAACATTTTAATTTAAAGTACGAAGCGTATCCAGAAAGTAAGTGTACGGAGGCTCTCACGACCGGATGGATTTTATTTTCGACATGTTGGCTACACTTCCGTGTAGCCTGACCCTTCCCCTCCGCAACGAGACCGGTTCGAGGTCAGTACGTTGAGAAGTGTCGACGCGACAACGCGTTTCGTGAAAAATGTCAATCCAATCTCCCGCCAAGTGCGAAATACGCATCGTCATCCGTTATCTCGTTTGGAAGGGAAAACCTCCGGTTGAGGTTTATAATGAGGTGAAAACTGCATATGGTGATAAAGCTATGAATCGTACGAGTGTGTACAAGTGATGTCGCGAGTTTAAAAATGGTCGTACGTCTGTGCATGATGATCAGAGGAGCGGAAGACCTTCAATTGTGACTGACGAAATTGTGGAAAAAATCGAAAATGCGCTCCGTGACGATCGCAGATTGACTGTGGATGAACTTTCTGCGATGTTTCCGCAAATCTCCAGATCTCTACTACACGAAACCATCACAGAAACCCTCGGATATCGGAAACTGTCCGCGAGGTAAAAAATATTTTTGGCCATTTTTGACGTGTTTCGTTATTATTGACATTAATGCACATATAAAAACGTAATGTGACAAATAAAATTTTAGCTTTATTTTGGGTCAGAAATTTTTACAATGTAATTTTCAGCTTCTTGGGAAAAGCATCCTTGATATACGAGTATATTAAAGTAATGTAATTGTATCGGATATAATGAAATAGTTTTACAATAGTTCGACTGACAAATCGAGAAAAAATTAAGGTGTTGTCTTCCGTTACCAAGATGGTGACATGTCTGCCTGAGCGTTGCGGATACAATTCTCGTTTTTACTCAATGTTTTTTATAACAATAGCTTTATAGTAGGTTGGAAGTTATTACCACATGGGAAAAACCCCTCCTGATTTTATCAATCGAAAGTTTAATTCAAAACAATACTGTACAAAGGTATAAATAAAGCAATCGTTTACTTTTGAACATTGTTATAAAAACAAAATCATGCTTTTGTTTAAAACAAAGGAAGACAAAGAAAAAGAACGTTTCAAAACATGATTAACTTTAAAAGGCCAAGTATCGATCTTACATCGCCTTTTGAAATGTCTTAAAAGCTAGTTTATTTGTGTTCAAAAGGTCGAGAAACAAAGAAAAAGAAAAAAATACAAGCTCCATTCATGTGGGTATTGAAACAATACGCTTTTCTTTCTTTTTTCTTGATTTTCCAAATAAATACGAAATTCCCGATCGAGATCGATCATCCGGCCATCGAAGAGGTCTTATTAAATTGAACTTGCGTAGGCGAAAATGGGTCAATCCATTTTATGGAACCTTCATTTATTATTATCTTCTCTCTTTTGTGCTTTCTTGCCTTTACACCTGACAACTCAATTAAGCCTTGGAAATATAAAAATATTTATTTCTATCATCGAATTCCATAATTGCTACGGCTTCTATTTTTCCTCTCGTACCCCCTCGACCTGTTGAACTATCGTTAAAATAATATTCTTGGTACATACTATTTATACATTATTACGAAACAATTTGATAGATTGTATGTTAATTTTTTGAGTGTCTTAATAGGAATAAATAAATAAAAAATAATATTCTTGGTATGATGAGGATTCTTTGATGTTAAGTGAAGTCTATTTTGAAATATCTTTATGAATTAAATTGGCTGGCGTTGAACTGGTTGAACGTGAGAAATAGACGTCGAATTCACTTACTATCGCTATTGTATAATATCCTTAACTGTCCTGCCCCCCCTCCCTCCCCCCCTCTTATCACGCTGAAAAATTTCAGCTCCATTCCGATTGTTTATTGGCTTACTCAGTTCTCTGTTCTTCTTGTTTACCTCGTCCTTTACTGTCCATGTATTGAGACTCTGGAACCAGTTACAAAGCAATGTGAGACTCGCTCCGATCTGGCATGCTTTAATAAGCGACTGGAAAAGCTCTTAATTTATATTCAGTAATACAACGTGTTTTATTCCTGATTTTTTTTCGTTTCCACCATCGTTTCCTTTTCCTTAAATTGTTGATATCTCACTTTTGCTTTTTTAACGTATATATTAATAAATCATTTGAATATTTTTTTACCATGACCTTAAAACTTCCCTTATTAATTTTGTCTGGTTGATTGGAAAGAGATTATCGCCTGGAAATAAGCCTATTAGATTGTTTTTTACAAAGAACTGTTCAATAAATAAATAAATAAAATCTAAAAGTGCAAAATAAGGGTTTCAAGATCAACAAAAAAGTATTATACACAAAGCTCAAACGTTAGTCAAGAAATTACTAGTGTGACTAATACACTTCTCAACATGTATGAATTTGCTTAATAAAGACCCAAATTCATAGTTCGACCTAAATACTAATTCAGTCATAAACTCCAAATTTAAAAAGGAGGTAATTAAATCATGTGACTCCTTTATTTATAGAAGCTACGATAATTCTGTGTGAAATATTAATTTTAGTACTAATTTTAGAAAAAGCACTCGGGATATGAATTCAAGCCTAATTGGGTGGTAGCAACTCACAAAATGACAAATCATATTTTATTATAAATATGAATACTTCTCCTTTCTTTAATAAAAAAAAAATTTGTTATTAAAATATATTTTCATTTGCAAAGATACTAAGTAGTATTTAAACAAATAACTTTTTTTAGACCAATTTCCATTTATCTCAAAATACAAAATGCTTTTAAGCAAAGTTATCCCTGTGAGAGCAAAGCCAACGCCTGCGGTTTCAGTTGAAAAGCAAGTTTAGCTCAGAATAGGCAATATTCACAAATTTTTCAAGGTAAACTTTCAGTCCTTAGTGGAACTTTTGAGGTTAAGCTTAATTTTTAAGGTATAAACGCCATTATTTAAGAGGAAAGTGAATTTCTCTGATAGCATTAGTTAAAATAAATGAGAAAGGACGTAATCTCCTTAAATATAAGGCCTCTAAAATCTCAATTTTGATAAAAGTTTAAAAGCTTAAGCCTTTTTTTTACTTTTCACTAAAATAGATCACACAGAAAAGATTTGAATATACTTTGCGATTCAGATTAGAAACCAAATATTATATTAAAATATATACCTATAATAATATAATAACGAACGAATGAAGAAAAATTAACAAAATAGACATACAGTGCAGATGTGGGTGGAGAACGTATGAGAGAAAGATCAAGGAAAGTATGGTTGGATTAAGTGAATTCTGAAAGGAGAATAAAAAAATCAGAGAAACCGTAGGCTGGATAACAGAGTTTATGGATGTGGAAGAGGCTAAAAAGGTGTGGCGAGTTAGGAAAGTATGTCACTCTGTCCTTTTTGCCTACCCCGACAAGAATATGGTGTGATGGTATGTATGTATATTATAAAAGAGCACGTTCATTGTCTGTTATAGTACTAATTACGTGATTCGCACTGTCTCAGTCAAGAAGTGTCATCTGGCATTTCAAATGGAACATTCGCACTGTTTCAGCCAAGAAGTGTCATCTGGCATTTCAAAGGGAACATTTTGAGAAAGAATAAAATTTAATGACTTGAAAATTATTAATGGATATTAAATTGCGTGTGTAGTTGTGCATGTTTATGTATTAGTGAAGGTGTGTGTATGCTGTTGAGTTGATTTGTAAAAAAATATTTTACATGAAGCTAGTGCATGATAATTTATGGTTGTACTAGCCGCAAGTAGTTATTTAAACACTTGATCTTGGAGCGTTTTTGAAGCGATTTTGTGATGTTACGAATGATTATGTGATGTTATCGAATCGTTGATAAAAGCCCTTTGTTTTTTATTTGAATACATACATATACATACGATCATGTTGTGTCCCTGTCGACGTGAACAGAGTGGATAGAACGCTAGCCTTCACTATCTCAAAACACATATTTTGCTTCTTTTATATCTATACGCCTTCTAATTTACTTTTACATTTCCGTCTTTAAAAATATCATTCACTTGATCCAACTGTACTTTTCGTGATTTTCCTAAGCCACAAATTCCACTCACTTTTACACTTGATATTTGTTTTGTTAATATCTCCTCATTCGTTTTACATGCCCAAACCGTCTCAGTGCTTTTCTTCATCAAACTCAACACATCAGCCCTGAGTTCACACCCTTAAGCCTCTTTTATTTAAAAAATCATTAATTTTTACCCTTGTCCTTGTTGATATTACAATTTAATACCTTTTTTTTTAATTTTACCCATAAATAGTATTAACTTACTAAATTTAAGGCACGGATTTCCATAAAAGTTATGAAATGAAAGCTAACATATGTGATTTGAAGAAATTTATATTAAACAGTAAAATAACCAGATTTACATGATTGTTAAACAAAATAAATAAACCATAACATAAATGGCGGGTTTTTATCTTGCATCTGGTGTACTATCCTATTAATCTTGCATCTGGTGTACTATCCTATTAACCTTGCATCTGGTGTACTATCCTACCTTGCATCTGGTGTACTATCCTATTATCTTGTATCTGGTGTACTATCCTATTAATCTTGCATCTGGTGTACTATCCTATTATCTTGCATCTGGTGTACTATCCTATTAATCTTGCATCTGGTGTACTATCCTATTAACCTTGCATCTGGTGTACTATCCTACCTTGCATCTGGTGTACTATCCTATTATCTTGTATCTGGTGTACTATCCTATTAATCTTGCATCTGGTGTACTATCCTATTATCTTGCATCTGGTGTACTATCCTATTAATCTTGCATCTGGTGTACTATCCTATTATCTTGTATCTGGTGTACTATCCTATTAATCTTGCATCTGGTGTACTATCCTATTATCTTGCATCTGGTGTACTATCCTATTAATCTTGCATCTGGTGTAATATCCTATTAATCTTGCATCTGGTGTACTATCCTATTAACCTTGCATCTGGTGTACTATCCTACCTTGCATCTGGTGTACTATCCTATTATCTTGTATCTGGTGTACTATCCTATTAATCTTGCATCTGGTGTACTATCCTATTATCTTGCATCTGGTGTACTATCCTATTAATCTTGCATCTGGTGTACTATCCTATTAACCTTGCATCTGGTGTACTATCCTACCTTGCATCTGGTGTACTATCCTATTATCTTGTATCTGGTGTACTATCCTATTAATTTTGCATCTGGTGTACTATCCTATTGTCTTGCATCTGGTGTACTATCCTATTAATCTTGCATCTGGTGTACTATCCTATTATCTTGTATCTGGTGTACTATCCTATTAATCTTGCATCTGGTGTACTATCCTATTATCTTGCATCTGGTGTACTATCCTATTAATCTTGCATCTGGTGTACTATCCTATTATCTTGTATCTGGTGTACTATCCTATTAATCTTGCATCTGGTGTACTATCCTATTATCTTGCATCTGGTGTACTATCCTATTAATCTTGTATCTGGTGTACTATCCAAAAAGATAAATTGTGTAACTTTCCCTACCTTTTTGTAAATGGTTGCGGAACTTTGTATGCTGGCTCACCGTGTTAAATTTTGATATTTAATTTTGGTAGATTTTTCAATGTTTTTACAATAAAATATTGACACATGGTGATAAATTCTATACAGTAATTCGTATGATACCCCTCAATAATTTGAATAGATGAAGCTGATATGTTGAAAAGCATGGCTGGTAAATAATATTATATTCAGCTCCAGGAGTCGATATTTTATGTTAAGAACTATTGGAATAGTCAAGTAACCCAAAAGATTATAATTTCTCATAATCATTCATAAAATCAAAACAATTACCACAAACCTATCCTTTCCCGATTCCCAAAAAGATCCAAAAATTTCCAATAAATATCTTAACAGTCAGAACTTATCCGATGAAGGAGTAAGGTGTCCTACCATCGGACCGAAACTCCGAACAAGCTATCCATCACTTGAGACACATTTTTATTCTTTTTGAGTACTTTCGGATAGTCAGCATTTTACAAACTAACTGCGGAGGTCGTAGATTATAAGTAAATCCCAATAAGACATAAAGCAATCCTTAAGCTATTTTTAAGAGTCTCAGTCTCTTGAGTTTGACAAATTTTAACAAAACATCTGTATATTGATGTGATGAAATAAGTCAAAGGAGATATTCTTGTTTAAAATTCTTGGACTTTGAAGAAACTTGCTAAACGATTTAAAATATTCTAACAATACGGAGAAAATGAAACGCCAATTCCAAAAACGGAGAAAAAGTTAAATCGCTTTGTTCCAAACTTGCGGTCACCCGTTTCGAACACAAAAGAGTGTCAAGTTAAAACTTCTGAAAGAAAAAAAGTGTATAAGAAAAGGCTTTCGCAATACTTCGAAGCACAGCCAGAGCTTTCGACAAAGCAAATTCGCAAAGTACTTTCGCAGACTCCCCCCTCATAAGAGGAAATTATCCCTTTTTTCCTTTTCACACCTCACGCCCCTATTGTTTTAATATTGCTTTGTCACTCCACTCCCTCAGTTCTCCCTCTCGTCTCACGCACCTTCTATCAGGATAATCATCGTCTACTCATGATACACCACCCAACTTGGGCCATTTGTCATCTTAGCATCCTTTGCGGTCTAGGACGATCAAAATTGTTTTTAACGTTTTCAATCGAGTACGCTATGAGAGAAGTATTTTGTTACTAAACTCTTATTGTTTTTTAATTGTAAATCAGACAATTTGTAAGTAACATTTATTTACTTAATTAAAAAATATAGGTCCACTTAGATCATAAAAACAGTTCACAATATTCATATTAAAATTTATGAATTAGTTTGTTAAATACAAAAGTCCTGGTGTCAAAAATAGTATAAACATCAAATCCTTAAAAGGATCAACACTAAACTGCAATAAGAAACAATCACCTACAAGTATACGGCGGTAAGTAATACACATCAGGCTTAAGAAAGAGACTGTCGGCCATAATCGACTAACTTCGGCTTTGTAGAGCGTCGTCTCTGTCGCACACACACCCTAGAACGCTTGACAACGACAGACGAATCGCGACGGAACACGTGTATGAATGACAGAGACGACGGTATACAAAACCGAAGTTAGCCGATTATGGCCGACAGTCTCTTTCTTAAGCCCAATGTGTATTACTTACCGCCGGGTACTGTGCATATTTTACAATACAAGCACATAGCAGACCAAGGCTCAGAAGGCCCAGGGCATAAATAAATAGTATAACATATACATATATACATACAAAGTATCACGTCAATTCTCTGTCGGGGTATTAAGAAAGGAGAGAGCGCTAAACTAACCCATCGCGACTCACTTTTAGCTTCTTGAACGTTAATACGAGTACAATTCCCACGATTTCTCTGACTTTTTATATTTCTTACTTTCAAAATATCATTCTCTTGATCCAACCATACGTTTCATGGTCTTCGTGTACCACGCCTTTCAACCACATTTGTACTGAATATTTGTAATATTAATCTTTCGTTAGGAGTACTAAAGCGTCGATCCTTCAAGAGATTAAGATGAATGACGGACTCTCATTTATTATTCGTATCGTCTCCTCAAACCATGAGCAGTACAGCTTTTATATGTTGGTCATTTTAGGAAATACGGAGGGGAACAAGGAGAGAGAGATCACCTAAAAATCAAACTACATTAAAAAGGCCATGACAGGTTAAACAATGGTTTAGGCCAGGCCTGGCCAACACGCGGCCCGCGGCGCCCTTACGTGCGGCCCGTGGTCATATATGACGAATAATGTTTTTTTAAAGTATCCGGTATTTTAGGATGTATTTAAAATCACATTTAAGTAATTAAAACCAATAACGTTTCTATAATTGCGTGAAAAACACGAAATGCATAGATTCTGCCGGTTTATATTTCCCGCGCATAACTTCTCGCTCGTTAAGCGTTCGAGAACTCGCAGTCTGCTTGCAGCGCCGCAACGGGCAGCCGCATGTCATTTTTGTAACTACTCAGTTATTTATTTAAAATAAAATTTGTAATATTGTTTGATTTATGTTATGTGTCTTAATTAATAATTTTGATTGTTAAAACTATTTTTTATTGTTAAAACTATTTTATGTTTATTACTATACAAATACATTTTTTGTTGGCTCAATGCGTGTTTTCTTTTCATATCTGGTTGTAGTATTGTTTTTTTTTCACAATTACCCCGATTGAATGCTTTCAGATTACGTCTGCATTCAAATTATTTATTGTACTTACAAAAAAAATAGGTATATGAAATACGTTGTAATAAAAAAAATGTTATTATTTTTGTATAATGTAACATATAGTATGTACATAGGTCTGTCAATATGAAACCGGTTTTTTTTTTATAGAAAATACATATTTATTGTATGAAAATGGTTAAAAATATTTTATTCAAAGTATTGCCCATCGCTAGCTACACATTTTCCCATCTCTCTGGCAACTTGTGGATGCCACGCCAAAAAATATGTTGCTCTTTTGAAGCAAACCAATCATCGAGCCATTTTCGTACTTTTTCGCAAGAAGTGAAGCGCTGCTCAGCAAGTGCGTGTACCATCGATGCAAATAAGTAGGAATCGGATGGAGCCAAGTCTGCTGACTAAGCCGCATGTGAAAGTATTTGCCAACTAAACGCCTCAATCGTTTCCTTGACCGGTTTTGCTGTGTGCGATGGTGCATTATCATGAAGTAAAATCACTTTATGTTGCCCCTTTTAATATTCTGGTCATTTTTCACGTAATGCTTAGTTCAAATCTATCATTTTTTGTCGGTAGCGTTCAGTATTAACGGTTTCGCCAGGTTTTAGTTGCTCATAATAGATAACACCCTTCTGATCCCACCAAACACAGAGCATTGTCTTCCGTCCATAGTGATTTGGCCTTGCAGTCGATCTCAATGGTTTGCTTGGAGTTACCCATTATTTATGTTTGATGTTTTACGCTTAGAATTCTCGAAATATATCAATTTTTCATCGCCAGTCATAATTCGATGGAGAAACGATTTTCTTTTGTACCTGGCGAGCAGCATTTCGCAAGTGGTTATTCGGTTTTCCTGCTGTCTTTCATTCAGTTCACGTGGAACCCATTTTCCCACCTTCATCATCCTCATCCAACAATGCTTGCAATTCGGCGTCCTCAAACTTTCTCGGTGGTCTTCCACATTCTTCGTTTCTCACGTCAAAATCTCCACTTTTTAATTTTTTAAACCACTCAAAGCACTTTGATTTACCAAGAGCATGCTCACCGTAAGCTTCGACAAGTATTTGATGCGATTCTGCAGCAGTTTTCTTAAAATGGTAACAGAAAATCAATGCTGTCCGCAAATCGTAGTTTTCAGGCACAAAAACAGACATGTTCAACGCTATGAAAACATATAGATGTATTAAACTTGTATTATTGTGAGTTTAAAGTCTTTGACAAATGTAAACACAAGAAAAAGGCACCAATGACGCGGTTTGACAGTCACTACATTGACAACTAGAGCCATCTTTGAGCAAATTCCAGTTTCATATTTACAGACTGGTATGTGCGGCACTTGGGAAAACTTTAGGTCTTCAACGCGGCCCGAGGTGCAATTTGGATTGGCCAGGCCTGGTCTAGGCGCTACGGGTTGCGATGTGTCAGCAAATATGGAGAAAAAAATAAGGCTCATAATAGAAGCAAGAAGAATGGAAAATCAGGACTTTCAGCCATAAGGATTACGACAAAAGAGATAACATAGTTAGATTTTATTGTTCAAAATTCCCTAAATATTTAATACTGCTGTGGTATTCAAATACTTCTGTATCTATGATCCGCTATCTAGAGAAGTATTTCCAAATCAAAAAAGGAAATTTAGATTATTTTTGACATATAATACGAGAAATCAAATATGAGATCCTTCAACAGACAAAGCTGAGAAAAATTCAATGGAAAATAAGTATGGGAAGAAAATCCATTTTCTTGTTAAAGACCTAACGGGAGTAGTTTCATTGTGTTACTATAACTTTGTTCAGAGCTGCTACCTCAAATGTCAAGACAATAGTTATGATTGCCAACATTTTTACACCCCCTTCTAAACTTTAAATTGTTTGTGGAAGCAATTATTATCTGAATAGGATGAAATTTCTAACTAACTATTATGTTAAATCTAGCAAGGCTGTTGTCAGGCTGAAAATTTCGTAGATGGTAATCAATACTTGAACAATTGTTGACAAAATGGAAAGCAACTATATTCAGAATTCACATTGACTACATAACTAATGACACTTTTCAAAGTACATAGGTACAAAATTAACTACCATAAAAAAACCATCGCTTGTATAAAAGCCAATACGTTTCAAAGATCCAACCCACGTTGTGAAATATTTGAAATAATTAAATACATAAGAGGTTTAAAGCTCTTTTTTATAGTATAATAAATACTGAACGATTAACCCGTATCATATACGGTCACAGTAGTTTGTTTTATAACGTTTCCAAAACATTACAAAATGGTATTATATATCACTTTCACTCGCAACTATTATTCATTTAACGAAGTGAACAAAAATAAATTATTTGAATTTTATAATAGAATTATAAATGCGTTCTTCTAATTTTATTTACAAATGGAAAAATAACGCGACATCTGTTATTACAAATCAGAACTATCTAAATTATTATCGACAATAATGTGCTACTTGGGTGACACCTGTTTTTAGGTTTCACAATTTTATGTTCATTTCGGACTAACTTCATAACGTTGCAGATAGATCTGGGATTTATTATAATTTTACTTGCAGCTAGTAACCGTCTAACGTTAATCATTCGCACTAAGCAAACGGGACTCCCACATTCAATTATTGTTCTGGATTAACTTCCCGACTGATTTTTCTCTTGGACCATATTGCATATGAATGTAGGTTTTCCCATAGCACGTAAACTGCTTAACGTTAGTAAGCAACACAAAATTCGCCATCAAAATCTGCCAAACGAAAAGCTGCCATAGATTAAGCTTGATTGATCATTTTAGAACTTTGATATCGTTGCCATCGAAACTTATAGTTTGATCTGCCGAGACTGTATGCTTGATGAAGTCAGCAGCCTGCACACAATAATTAACTCATACACTTGCTTCTTTCTTCCGCAAAATGACTTACGTCTATCGTCAATCGATCACAATCTTAATAATAAGAGATTGCCTATCATATAATTACTTGTTGAATATTTTTACATGTAAAAAAACAAGAATTTATGCGAGTAAAATGATTTTATTTACACCTGTCACCCCAAAACCGTTGTTAGAATTCATGTCAAGTACCTACCTATTATATTAAGAGTAAAGTGGCAGGGCGGCTACCTCAACCGTAATGAAGAAAAAGAGAATAATACTCGTAATTGTGTGTGGTTCATCTGACTGACTTATACGACGATCTCTTTCAATCTAATAGCTTCGTTTGAATACATTAAAGTACTCAAGTCGTGTGATTACATTAATAGTGATTTTATACATACTCGTAGTTATATTTTGCGCCAGATTGCTGCGTAAATTTTGTTATTACACGGACTTCCTACAACTCAGTCGCGTTTTGGATGAATGTTAAGTATGCAGGCGTATTGCATATGCAGGTGCAATCATGCTAATATTTTCGGTCGAAACGGATGCAGCACATGTATTTGAGTTTGAACGTGTCGACTAGTGATACAAATATGTTCGCGACTGAATTTAAGCTGATTGTGTGGCGGCGCGATCATAACGCACCTTTACGCAAACTAAATAAAGTCACGTTATTTTCGCTAGTCGTTTAGTCTGAACCTAGTCTTATAAAGGTTTCAAATAAACCAAAAAAATTTTATTTTGTCGGTTGGATAAGTTTAACATGTATGCGTCCATAAATAAATAGTCATAATAATACGTCACCTGCCTCACGCTACGCTTAGGGGAAGTTCGGAAGATAATTCGCCAGTCATCAAATACCCATTTGCCTCCACTGATGACGTACATACCTTGGCTCCAAAAATGTGGAACGAATCGAAGAAATATTATATTAAACAGATAAATAAAATGGCCAGAAATTCTGCTTATGCCGATTACATGTAGTATGCAAGGAAATATTCGATAAGAGAAATACGAGTATATTATGCTAATGACTTTTTGCTGCTTCATGCTTTATGTTATGTATAATTTATTAAAATAAATATGTGCCAAGACAAAAATAAATACCTTTTTTCATATATTTTAATCATTATTTTACACAGAGTGGCTAATCAATACTTAGTACAAAAGACGATAATAATATACAATAAATACAGACCAAGAAGTTAATATGAACATTATATCAATTGACAATCATTACCATGAAGGGGAGTTTAATAATAAAATATGTGTTGGGTCGCGGTGCAGGGGTAATAATTTTGAAATCCTTATAATATTTATTGGGCTTAATGAAAATATGCCCAGTTTTTGGAAAATTCTAAGATATATTATAATTTTAATCAAACACTGTTTATTCCACGTTATACAACGGTGAAACCTTGCCGGTTTCAAGATTTTTACCTATTTATCAGGGGAGCACAAACAAGACTGAATTATGTTCGAACCGGTACTGATATACACACACGTCTTACAGTAAAATATCGGGCTGGGCATTATTGGTGGAGGGAGATAGGAGACAACTTTTGCAAGCAGCTGTGAGATCTTGGGAATGTATGTATTTGCCAGATGTTTATCCCAATGCACTGACTTGGATTTTTCTAGGGCCTTTTGTCTGTTCAATTTATTTCCGTGACTATTGATAAGCGAGTATTTGGCATAACCATTAAAAAAAGTGCGATTTTCTCGGTGACAATGATTAGCCATTTCTGAATAAATCAAAGGATTCGTTAAGGCGGATTTGTGTTCACGAAGTCTCTTTCAAAAGGTCTTCCTGTCTTTCCTATATATAAATTATCGCATTCAGCACATAAATGTTTATACACACCACTGTTGCTTAGTATTCCGTTTTTTTCTTTCCTATTAAATAGAAGTTTCCGAAAATTGAAATTAGAGTAAAAACCTTGTTTTAATAATTAAATGCAGTATATAAAAAGAAATTTTTAGTTACAAACGTGTTAAATAAGTCTATATTTTTTAAATACTTATTTATGTATATATTTTTTTCAGTTGTAAAAGTACAACATTTTGTATTTTGCATTTTGTTAAAATTGAAATAAACTCTGCCTGCAATAAAGGTGTATCATATGTATTTTGAAATAATAATGTTTTTGTCAACAGATACAAAAAAAATACTCAAACAACTTACTTAATTCTATTGAAATCCATCTACATATTATATTAACCCATAAAGCAACACAACAACGGCGATATAAGAACAAGGACTTCAAAGGAAGATATATAAATTTGATTTTCCACTTTTTCGTATAATCAGCTCTCTCTATTCTAGAAGCGTATCCTCCATAAACAAGGGCGCAGCGACAAAAGTCCTTTCCGTGATCTCTGCCCGTTTACATAATGTATGCAGGCTTCACAAGACCCGCTGACCTGCTTTGACTTTGTGACCCTGAACCATCTGGTAGGGTAAAGTCACATATGGGATATGGACGCGAAATAAATCAAACTTGAAGATTTATATTGGTGCATATAAAATACAAAATCATGCAAAAAACTGAAGGCCTTCTACAGAGTCAAAGCAAGTTTTGTAATATACATGCAGACGACTTAAGTGGCCTAATTATGAAAACGCCTGAGCTCGATGGTTTGGAGTTCGATTCCTTTGAAACCCAGTTTTTTTAATAAATATTCTAGTCTAGTTTTTACGCATGGCCTCTTTAAAAACGGATTTGCTGGAAGAAATGTTCACATAACAATAAGCCCACCAGCTTGTACTATATACAACGGAAGTGTAATAAAATACATACATACCATAACGCTATTACTCTTTTGGAGTAACCAAACAGGACAAAGCGCCAGACTTTCCTGTCGTGACACATATTTTACGCTTCTTACATATTCATATACCTTCTCATACAACTCCTACGATTTATGTGACTTTTTGCATTTCTTTCAAAATATAATTCACTTGATCCATCCAGAATTTTCTTAGCCTTTCCCTACCACATCTTAAACTAAAATTTACACTGTATATTTATTTATTTATTCTTTCTTTGTCCATTCGTTCTACATACTCAAACCATTTCAGAGTGTTCTTCTTAGTTAATACATCAGCCTTCATTTTACATTCATCTCTAATCACATCATTCCATAATCTATTCAACACAGTCCGGCATTTATTCGGTTGCTATCAATATTTTTTGCGTCCACGTTTAACTCTCATACCTATATAAAAATTGGACCTAATACGAGGCATATCCAGAAAGTAAGTGTACTGAATTTTTGTAGATTACATTTTTTTTTATTTAAACAAAAAAATTACGTGGTTACCGTAGTACATATGTAAGCTATTTTTCGACATAGTCGCCATTCCTCTCAATGCAGGTGGTGAAGCGGGGTATCAACTTTTTGATGCCTTCCTCGAAGTAGTTTCCCGCCAACCCCTCTGTCCACTTTTCCACCTCCTCCTTTACCTCCCCGTCGGTTGAAAACCTTTTTTCACCCATGTGCAGCTTCAGGGAGGTAAAGAGATAGTAATCTGAAGGTGCTAGGTCAGGGGAATGCGCGGGATGATTCAGGACATCCCATTTAAACGAGGCGAGCATTTCCTTCGTGGCGTTGGCCGTGTGTGGTCTGGCATTGCCGTGCAGCAGACAGACTCCCTTTGTCAGCATGCCTCTCATCTTGTTCTGAATCGCCCTCCGCAACTTTTTTAGGGTCTCACAGTACCTTGCAGAGTTGATGGTCTCCCCTTGAGGCATATATTCAATTAAAATTATGCCTTGACAGTCCCAAAACACGGATGCCATGATTTTCTTGGCTGAAATTGTGGTTTTGAACTTTTTGGCGGAGGGTGAAGAGGTGTGACGTGACCGTTTTTAAACTCGCGACACCACTTGTACATATTCGTACGATTCATAGCTTTATCACCATATGCAGTTTTCACCTCATTATAAACCTCAACCGGAGGTTTTCCCTTCCAAACGAGATGACGCCGCGTATTTCGCACTTGGCGGGAGATTGGATTGACATTTTTCACGAAACGTGTTGTCGCGTCGACACTTCTCAACGTACTGACCTCGAACCGGTCTCGTTGCGGAGGGGAAAGGTCAGGCTACACGGAAGTTTAGCTAACACGTCGAAAATAAAATCCATCCGGTCGTGAGAGCCTCAGTACACTTACTTTCTGGATACGCATAGTATATGTTTGCCGACTATCATCTTAGCATATTTTGACACTGCTATTTTGTAAGCAACCGAAAAATAATACTTCGCCAAATATTCGCAATTTTCAATCTTTCACTAAGAAAAAAATAACTGGAAAAGATAATTTATTCATTAATTGTAAAATTAATAAGAATACTTCACTTTCGTCATTAATTTCGGAAGATTAAAAATAATTTTCTGGAATGATGTTTTTATATTTTAGCTTAAACTTTATGCAACTCCATGCTGAATATTTATGTTCCTAATATATGTTATAATAAATTTCTAAGTTATTCCAATAATTACTGAAGTGTAAATGGTGTATTGACACAAAAAATCATCCCTAATCGTTTTTAATTAGGTATGTTTTTTTGCATTATTTACCCCTGTATTAAAATATCTTTCTGAGTCAAACGATCGCATACACTTTCAATGAAAAATTACATCAGTTTTACCAAAGCACTGCACTTGTAATCGATCGGGATTGTTTTGTCTGTAGAGAGTTTTGAGATAGGAGGTAGAAACACGTGTCTCGGGAATTAGTGTTATTAATGGAAAAAAAATTATTATTATTTAGTAAATAATCAATAATAATAAATTCTAAGTTATATACTCGTGCATGTTATCACGTCGTTTAGCTTGCGGGATAGGCAGAAGGAACATATCTTTAAACTTTTATATCCGTGCATACAACTTTCGTCTCCTCAACATTCATACACCTCGTAACATTACTCTATTATTCATACTTCATACTTTATCTTCTTCCAAAATTTGGTCTATTTAGTCAAGCTCTTCTACGCACAGCTTGCACTTCTGTCTTGTATACTTGTTTAGTAATTCTATCGGCATAGCCAAACCATCTTTTAGCACCTAAATATTTATTATTTATTCAAATGTAAAGTTTTAAAAAACATACATAACCTTTTCAATTTTTTTAACCCAGAATCTTTTTCAATACCCTTACCAAATATTTATATGTTTTGTCAATAAATAAAAATAATCATCGTTAGAATTTTATATCGATCTACCTTATAAGAACAAAAAAATATAGGTCTGGAGCCAAAAATATTCTGATTGAATAAAAACGTAGGTTCTACGATATCTGCCACCGATATGTACCATTAATATACAGTTTGCATGCCCTTAGTCACCGTGAAGAGATCATATTTCACACGCCTCGTCTCCTCCCGCGAGGTTATTTTCTATCGGAATGTATCATATTGGATAGCAGTCAAAAAGGAAGAAGGATAGCCATATATCACAATACCAACTGAGAGATTGTATGTTTCAATATTTTCCACTGTAGTGTATTTGTTATGTGTCGATAGGGAAGCGTAAAGATATATAACGTTGTATTTGTTTACTGGGCTGATTATATTTGACAGGGTAGAAAATTGTCTGTTTGCGTCTGAAAGCAGTGAAATAAAATTAGGGGTGTAGCAACAAACCTGCTGAAAAATCATATAATCAAGTTCTGACTTATGTTTTGTTTAGTATTATACTTTCATTGTATACTGTACAACCTGGTGGGATTAATACAATGTGGCAATTTCTTCCAAGTGAGAAACACAGCCGTGCGTTAACGCATTGGTTTTCTGTGCGGAAGGTTGCCGGTTCGAACCTCGCACTGTGTTACTACCCTCGAAAGACACAGCCATTGTTCCGTTTTGTATTCAGGTGTATAAGAATACGTACGACTTCGGTCATATCTATTCTTACAAAAAAATAAAGAATAAAAAAACAAAAAAACATGCCGGTGTGCTTCGGTTGTCTCACTTCTGTGTGTCATAAGATCCAGTATAGTGGTGTGGCCGGTGAGTTTGCTGATGTGCTACAGTTCACTAACTTAAAAAAAAAAAAAAACTCCACAACAACTTCGTCCTCCAACTGTATTGACGGTGGTATCCTTGACTACGAGGTTAACCAACTACGACAAATGTATTGCACCCTACGATACGAGAAAGATTTTAAACATGCCTCAAGTGAAAAATATATTAGATAACGATCTTTTAAAAATATCACGCTTCCTTCAGGGATTGAACCCGCAAACCTCCAGGTGGAAAGTTAGGCGTCTTGCCAACCAGACTACGGAGGTCGTCTTAATTGGTAAGACGTCCTAGTTGGTAAAATTTATTATATGAATATCTGGCAAAGTGGTGCTCATAGGGTAAATCGCGATCAATCGATCGATCGCTTATGGATGAAACGTTGATCGCCAGTGAGCACTCCTATGTTTATTTTTATTTGTAATTAATCATGATGAATTTAAAGCAGTTTTTAATTAGAAAACACAGTTGTTATTGTAAATTTTTATGACATTTTTTCCTGTTAAGTACATAAATATTTTTCCGTTTTGATTATATGTTCAAGTTATGATGTTTTTTAAATTTTGTTTTATGTAACATGTTTTGCAGTTTATTTGATTGTTGTTTTCATTTTAATTTGGTTTCTTTTCGTATTGTTTTTCTTTACAATCAAATTTGTTTTTTATAAGACCCAATTAAAAATTAAAATCATAATTTATACAATTAAAAACAAAATTTGGTTTACTAAAGTACACATGAATTTTGTAAGAAGTTAATGTCTACACAATATATAATCTCAAGGTGAAACACGTTTTTAATAATTAAGTAAATTAGTAAAAAAAAAATTATAAAATAGCATTTGATATTAAAATTGGACTAAGGATTTCGACCTACTTCAATTTATTTCTGTATTAGAATCTACTTCAATTTATTTCTTATTCCTGGCACTGTTCCAATTCATTGCCTAGGTAGGCTGTTGAGGTCGGCTCTTCTCGTTCTCAGGCTGTATATCATTCGGTTCTGGGTGTCGCTTTCATCTAGGCCGTTTCTCTGCAGAATTTTGGAGCATTGAGTCATCCAGGAATTCTTTGGTCTTCCTCTGGACGGTTGTCGAGGAAGATCCACAGACATTGCCTGATTTACAGTATCGTCTGGTGGTCTCCGTCTTATGTGCCCTTACCATCTCAGCTGTCGGTCTTCTCGCTTACTATTTATGTCAGTGACTCCCAGGCTACCACGAATGCGTTAGCTCTTAATTTTATTTTTCAGTGATACTCCTGCCGACCACCTAAGCATTCGCATTTCTGCTGTTTCAAGTTGCCTCGAGTAGGAGCTGTACATAATCCAGCATTCTGAGCCATACATAATTGCGGGTGTAACGATAGTCTGGTATACCTTTCCTTTCAGTTTTATAAGCATTTTTGGGTCACACAAGACTCCTGTTACCGATCTAAATTTCATCCATCCCACACTTATTTTATGGTCAACATCCGCGGCGCAACTTGAATTTATTAATCTTGATAAATTTAATAGATTATTTCATATGATCAATATTTACTAACTGTTTTCATCAATATACTTACTAGCATGCAAGGGATTATAGAGCAAGAAACGGTTTTATATTTATATAATATTTACCAAAAGCAGATTGCGGTAAGGTTTGCATAGATTTTTTGAAAAATAAAGGGTGTGTTATTGCTGTGGGTGGTTGTGGCGCTGTTAATGTGAATCTTAATAAGTCATAGGTTCGCAGTATATTAGAATGCGACTCAATCATGTGAAACTCGAGAAGAATTTGGAACTCTCTGATAGTTGACTGCGTCCAAAAGAGATATCTGCTTCAACTCTATTAGACGGAATATGAATTATACCTTCGGCTCTAATCAGATTCGTTTTAATCCTTGAGCATTAAAAGTGATCTACAAAACTGTTTGTACATATACAAATTACTAACAGAAAAAATAGGGAATCCTTTGTTCTTCGTCAAACTTTTATTTAAATGTACCTGACAGTTATTCACGCCATTGCGAATAAAGACTATTTTCGGTGCAGTATTCACAAACTGTACTAAACCCCAGTCGCGCATGCAATTATCTCATTGAAATCATTTTCCGTAACTGATATTTTTGATATTCGGGGAATAAATTGAGGATTGAGCTCCTATATAAATTTTGTATGCATAACTTATTTATTAACTTCACAGAAAAAGATGAGTGATCATTGCTATTATTAATATTATTCTAAATTTGCCTATTTTTTTGTTTTTTTGCATTTTAATTTATGTGATAAGATTATATTTACATCAAATGTAAAATATATAAAATAACGTACCGTTATACCATGTTTTTTTTGGGTAGGTAAAGGGAATATATATTCATGTATTTCTATCCTTGCACACAGCTCTACATTTTTTATGCATGACCAGAAATCTATAAATACACAATTTGCGAAAAAACAACAGGAAATATAATTTGGACACACAATTTTTATGAATCTGGGTTTGTGGCCTTTCATTTGTCGTGTCCCCAGTAAACTAGGCTTTTGCCTGTATATCACTGAGGACAATTCACACATACATTACAATCGTATACATCATACATTTTCCACACATACTCGTATACATCATACATGCTCTTTTGTTTCTCATTGTATGGCACCAGTACAAATACTGTAAACTAGGGGGATGGTTTTTGCTGAATCCTCGGAGGTTCTGGTTTGACTCCATTGAGTCTTGGTGATATCTGGGCGAAGACATTCCTTTTTGACTAGTAGAACTTTGATAAAATAAAACACGATACGAAGGTTCAGAAGATAATGTATTTCCCTTCACTGCTAATAATTATTGCTCGGAGAATCGATCCGAGTTTGGGACACCTTACTCCTTCATCAGACATTGTGAGATGGACGTGGGATAATTTGGGTGATGGAGAAAAACATGATGTTAGAGAGGAAAGGATATAATTTTTACATATATTAAAGTTATAAAATACATATATGTTACATATATAGTACATACTTATATTTTTATGTCACCCGCGATTATATGTACACGTATATACAGAGAAAAAGGGTAGAGATATTATACACAAATGTAAATATTATATATTATAATATTCTACGAAGATGGGGGGGCGAGGGAATAACGGTGGGACTTTCTTAGATAAATATTTTGAATAAGTAAATATTACGGGATATATAAATAATACTCGTATATACTATATGTGTACTCTTGGCACAATTTGGCGCCTGCTGTTGCGAATCGGGGGTCGAGGGGTAGTTCGTAAAAATTTGTTTGGACCTGGGATGAACTAATTTAAGGTTCGTTTCGTAGTCTGCTAGTGAACTAATTAGAAGGTCATGAGGCTTGGGAGTGAACTATACAACCTCTCGGCTAGAGAGATGAATTCTCGGATGGTGAGGAGACCTGTGCCTTCGTAAAGACGTTTAATGCTAACAAAGTACGGCGCATCCATAATGGTGCGCGTAGCTTTGTTTTGCAAAACCTGGAGTTTGAGCATATGGATTTCCTTTGGATGTGGAAGTGGATTTCCTTCCCGGTGATGTTAGTGATGTGCTTCTTCCAGGATAGCTTCACATCGAGGGTGACACAGATGTATTTCACCTCGTCGCACCACGGAACGCTCTGACAGAAAAGTTTGAGGGATTGGATGATGAAGTCCAGGCGGCTTCTGGAAAAACGGACTACTGCACTCTTGGAACGGTTTATTTTAAATTTCCAGTCTTTATACCAGCTTTTCAGTCTTGGAATGAATTCTTGTATGCGAGAGTGCGAATTGCATGAGTGCTTCGAGGTCGAGATATAAGCTGTATCATCCGCGTATTGCGCATTGATAGATCGGCTGGTCCGGAGAGAGGGCATGTCACTGATTTATATATTATAGTGTGGGAGAAACCATGGCTCCTTGCGATATAAGTTGAAATCGGCAATCGGTACAAAACAGTTTTAACATTATATGAAATAAAATTCTATGCGCTATAAATAATTGAATCAATTTGTAATCTTAAGTTCGTTTGAATCATTTTCAACTTGTCGAATTAGAGGATTACAGTTAAAAATAAAATGAATGATTCCTTTGTTTCTTATTAAGTTGACTACGAGTAATATCACCTACTTAATAATATCACCTACTTAAACTAATAAACAAATGTAAAGAATGTTAGAACTGTTTTGCTGAATGCCAATTTTGTCAAACTGTTCCATAAAGCGAAACGGGTATGTTTGGTTATGTTTTTTTGTTTTATAGAATTTACATAACCTTAAAAATTTCAAAACATTTTTTTATTATTGTATATTTTTATAGAGCGTTTCTCTAACTTGTATACTTATTTCCATATTGCTTATTCTTCATACTAACTATAAAGATGTCAATACACTTTTTTAGATCATATTTTATTGCACTGCATTGTATTCAGCAGAACCTGGTGAGCTTATTGCCACGTGGCAACGCCGTATAACCAACCAAACCATTTTTTAAGGCTTCAAGAGAAAATGGGAACCTTTTTAAAAAAATCTCTATACGAACGGGTTCGAACCCGCGACTACCGAAATGGATGACGACATGTGATCTATTACTAGGTGACACTATTTGTAAAAAATCTAGATTTAGACCCCGTTTTGGGTTTTATTCGACAGTACAAAGTCCGATTTTAAGGCATAACTTTCTACCTACAGGATAATTTAATCTTGGAGAGAATATTGAAACAAGTTTATTAAACACTTCAAAAAAATTCCAACCTTATGATAAGTAACACGTATTTTATGTAATATTTATTGCTTTTTTTAAATGAAAATACTTGATAATGTTAAAACGGCAGAATTGAAATTCACAACTGATATATATTTTTTTCTTCTAGTATTTTTTACAACTGTGGCGTGTGTTTTATAAAGTACCATTAAGCAACCTAGTTCGAGTTAAGCAATACAAACCAAGGCATTTAAAATTTAAAAAAAACATTTTCCTTTTTCAAATACAGTAGTACCCCCTTATCCTCGGTTTCAATTATCCGCGGTAAAAAAATCCATTCAATCGTCAGAAAGTCAAAAGTACATTAACACTAAGTTACAATGGGTTCTTTATAAAAAATACAATCGTATCATAACTATCAGCGCCACTTAGAGTATAAAATTCATCGATTCACTATCATCATCACAAGAAGAAAAAGATTGAGTACAATACAGTAATATTTTTTGACAGAGAGAGCATGAAAGAAACTAGATTTACAAAAGAGTTATTGCAGTATATTTTGTGAGTAATATTTCAATTAAATGGGTTTTAACTGTTGTGAAATGTCCAGGCGTTTTAAATAATTATTCATAAAAAACTAGAATTCATGACATAATTTTTAATGATATTTTGTATGTCTCAAAGTGACAGAGAAATGAGTAGCGTGTGCTTTTTGGAGAGTTTTATCGAAATCTATAATAGAATATGAATACAACACACATACGAGTACACAACACCTAAAGCCGAATGAGTTACTATCACATATCGAAAGATTTACAAAGGTTTCTTTGTAGTTCGATATCACTTTGTAAATTTTCTGCAGCATTGTTAACAAACATTTTTTTCTAAACATATGCAGATGCGGGGAGGTTCCCAATATAATGATCACAGCCTTCCTACCCTTATACTCAACTTGTTATATTTTTTTGTAATATTTTCAATCTGTCAATAATAGCTGATACGAATTCAGTGTTACTTGTAGAGTCAACTGTGTAAACGGTGCTAGTCAGTAGACAGTAGTATAAATTGCCTTTTCATTATTACAAATTGTTTATGATATTACTACTTTCTTATGAGGCATTGTTATTAATCTCTTATTGTGGCTAATTTAAAAATTTCATTTTATAACATGTACAAGAAAAAAAACACAGTTTGTATGGAGTTCGTTACTTTGCGCGGTTTTAGGCATCTACTGGGTGTCTTGGAATGTTTCCCTCGAGGATAAGGGAGGGTTTCTTTACATTTTAAAATATATTCACAAGCAAAAATCGTTGTATAAAACCAACAGTACTAACCTCTTAACAAGAAAAATAAATCTACGCGCTTTACACCCCTAAACGAGAACTGGGGCAGCTTTGGAGTACAGCTTTAAAATACCTTATATACAAAAATGTACAAACCGTATGTTCTAAATATAGCGTGTTATAACTTTTGCAATCATTCTCAGTAAGAAAGAAAATATTTTGATCATATATCCATTTTACACACACATTATCACACCGTGTCTATTACGAGGTAGGCAGAGAGAATAGATTTCCCAATATTTATATTTAAGCATACAACTTTCGCCTCCACCACATTCATACACCTCGTGATGCACAGTCTTTTATTATTCATGCATCTCAGTTTACCTTCACGGCATCCATGACCTGGTTGGTAAAACGCTTATCTCCTAGACTGGAGGTGGCAGGTTCGATTCCAATGAGAATCCAGTATATTTTTTAAAAAGATTCAAGTCGTGTTTTCACTTAAGGCCTCTTTAACATATTTATTTATTTATTTAACATTTCAGAGTAAATCTAATCTTATAGCCGGGCGGGCTTATAGCCCGGCGGCAATCTCTTCCAAGCAACCAGACAAAAGTAAATAAATATTCAAAAGATTGTTCATATTTATGAAATTTATGGCATATACTTATTAAATTAAATGTGAATTATCATCAATTTATATATTTTTGGTTGAGGTGAAGATATTGCTCATGTTAATAAGGTTGTACTGTATACAACGAAAGTGTAATGCAATACACCTTCTTTGTAAATCTGTTCCACTTTATTCAACCACTTTTTCTTCAGTCTGCCTCTTCCACGCATACCTTGCACTCTGACTTATATACTTGTTTAGTTAGTCTTTCGTCATTCATTATCTCCACAGTTTCAGTTTTATTCTCGATAGTACCCAGTTTAGTAGAATAATTTATCTGGTAACAACGTACGTGGGCGAGCGTTGTAGTCTATTCAAGTGCAGCAGGGATGTCTACATGTGCAATGATGAACCACGAGTACCATACCTATTGCAATGGTTATAAACCCGAAGACTCCATTAATGCAACCGAGGATAATATTGTTCCCGACCATGCTCTTCAATATGTATTTTTTTTTTCAATCGGATATGCTGAAGGGTACTAAACGATATAAGAAAACTTTGTACGAGTGATCTTGTCATGTGTATGTATTGTATAAATAACTTGTTTTAACAGTTACTTAATTGCATGAGTCAGTTTAATTGTTTTCATTGTGTCGTCAGTATTATCATTTAAATGTGCAAGGTGCATGACCGTATGTAATGCACTTGACTTCCGCGGTGCATGGCACCACGGGGTTCCAAGGTGCATGGCAATGCACTTAACTTCCGCGCGGAAGGTCGTCAGTTCGAACCCCGCGGTGTGCTACTCCCTTCGAACTAGACAGACACTTTTTTCGCCTAGTGTGCGAGGGTATATGGATACCTATGACTTTGGTCATATCTATTATTTAAAAAAATGTTAGGATGATGTTTTTCAGAAAAAAATAAATAAACGTGTTTGAAAAAGTGCATTAGATTAGCGTATACTCGTATGTATATCATGTTTAAAAGACGTTTGACAGTGGCTTACAATTTCTCTCGATTATAATTACTATTTTGACACAATAAAATCAAATATAAAGCAGCAATTTTTGAAAGGTATTTTACTTGTGCCTGACAGAGTAAAGTTTGGATTGCTGCCAACCCATTCTCCTGAAGTAAGAGCAATGTAGTTGACAGATGGTTGAGAGTTGGGTTTGTACTGATGTATGAACAATATTACAATTTTCATTGAAGCTTCAAAATTTGAACATTCAGTAGGCATACAGACTTATTAAATACGCTGTCAAGTGTTCTTTTAAATTGTTGAATATTTGTTATATATTCACTATTTTGAAATGTAATTAGATTTTCGGCTTTTAGGATATTCCTAAAGCTGTACACAATATTCCCTTATATTTGCAGTCCATTTTTAGATTGATTTTAGTTTATAACAGGGATTTGTCATTATTTTAACATGTGAATCTTGTTGTTCCTACAGCAATTTTATTATCTCGTAATATTTAATGACTTAAGTGTCAGAGATATGGCTGGCGTATGTAGGTTTAGTAAGTTCTTAAAGACAACCCTTTTTGGGAAGTCTTATCAAAATGTATGATTATTTATGAATACTACACTCCACTTAAAGCCGAATTTATTACTAGCACATCTCGGAAAACCTACAAATATTTATTTGTTGTAAGTCTTCCCTCAGTAAGTTTCTGTGAGTTACTTACCAAATATGTTTTTCAAACATATGTAAATGCCGAATTCCTAATCTTATGATCGCTGCCGGCACTTTCCTATCGTGATATTCATCTTGTATTTTTTTGCAATATTTTTTAATCTATCGTTTCGAGTCCTAAGTTACAGCGTCCTTGAGAGAGTCTGCTCTCTCAGCGCAACTATATTCATTGTCCTAGGCAACCTGTGTGACCTAGTTGGTAAGGTGCCTGTCATTCAGCTCGGTGATTACGGGTTTGATTTCCATCGGTTCCCAATTTTTTGAAAATGGTTTCAGTCTGGTTTCAATAGAGATTTAAAATTATCATTACCTGACTATTAAACATAGAGCATAGCTGGATGACAATATTGTCTTCGGCCCCATTAATGGAGCCTTCGAATTTAGAGCCTCAGAAGTAGACACTGAACTAACAGCTGGCTAAACTACCCGCAAGTATAGCTGCAGGCACACGTCAAGCGCTCCAGTATTGTTACCATATGTTTTTTTTGTAACATCGGGGATCAAATCAAAAACCTCCAGTTCTGAAATGCCTCTTCGGCGTTGCCTCAAAACCACCGTACATATAATTGTCATATACGAGTATTTTCCAGAAATCAGTTACGTTTTTCTTGGAAAGCTGACGTTAGGACAAATTTTCGTTGCTGATTTCATTTCAAACGTGCTCAATAATTGTCATAATGAAATGTTCGAGTTTTTCGGCCTATGTTTAATCAAATTGCTTGAGCGTTTTTAGCGTTATTTTGAACATAAAAGGAAAAAAGATGTTTTTTTTTTGGTGCCTAATGCTTTTTCACACACAAAAAAGATGTACATTATATAGAGATAATACCGTAAGCGATTTTGTTTATCTAGTATATTTGAAAAAATCCACAATGGGTCACTAATTTTCGCGTCAACAACACTAGAAGATGGTGTCCGCTATGGAAGGTCGATTACCACTATCGACGACCAAATCAAGACTTTGATCAAGAATAACTAGCGTTTCACGACACCAAAGATTACTGAGATACTGAAAATATCTAAACTATTGTCAACGAGCCTTTAGTGTAATTTTTCGTTTGAATTTGACCTAATAATATGAAATAACTTCCGGACAACTTAATTATTTAAATACTCACATTCGATGCAAGAAATAAAAAATAACAATAATACATACAATAATTTTGATACACTCTGTATGTAACCTTCAGAGTACCAGGAGGCGTAGAAGTCAAGCACAACACTAGACCATTGTTGTGCACTGATTTGAATATACGTATCTCGACGTATTATAAAAGAGAAATATCGTGCCGTGTGCAATGTTCGTCTTTCCCTATTGGTAGAGAGCACAATGTGCGGAATATGAAAATACGCGAAGTCAATTTCATGAATAAATATTATCATATTTACCTTATATGGAAGAGATTCTCGATGGCGCATAAATATAACGACCGGTTTGTTTGCTCAGAAATATATTCAAAAGTAAATTTAAAATGTTTTGCAAAAATATTAAAAAAAATTGTGTTAAAAAATCAAACAAAAAGATTAAGGATCCAAATATTACCACCAGGAGGAGATCAAGAAATAAAATTTTTTAAAAATATCTACATGTTTTTTAAATACTTCTCGAGGTGCCGAAATTATGACAAAATTATAGAGAAAATTTGAGAATAGCCACCATTATGACAAGACTTATTTTGTATACAGCAACCTAACAACTTAGTAGAACTGCACCCAAACTATTGCGTTTTGTATACAGCAACCTAACAACTTAGTAGAACTGCACCCAAACTATTGCGTTTTGGATTATTGGTATTTGGTTGTAATTAATTGTCCAAAAAAGACACACATTTTACCCATTTTGAGATAAGTGACAATTATTTGAGGTTGTGTATAGAACATTTATGTTTAACTAAATGAAACCTCGATTTCGCAAATATACGTTCATTTTATTCGGAGTTTCTGTAACTTTACATAATTGTACCTTAAAATTGACTACTAATATCTTAATGTTTTTACATTTATAATTTTTCTTAAATTATTTCAAGTATAAAATGTTTTAAAGATATTTAACAATAGCAATAAATAGTAAATTTATTTACAGTAGCTTAGTATTACATAAATATCCAGAAATTACATATATAGATATTTTAAGGTTAAATTAAAGAAAATACATTTGAGAGAAGGAGTATCCAACGGTATTGGCTCACCTCATAACACCCTCCCAATCGAGATGCAATCCAACCAATAGGAAGGTGAGCTCGGCTGCAAGGACGTTATTTATTTTTCAACCACCTCACTTATGCACATATTGTATAATTAACAAATATTAAGCACCCTATAGTGCCAAATTATCCAAATGGATTAAAATATGTTGTACTGTTGCCAAAATAATTATTCGCTTTAAATAAAAAAAACAGTCTAATCAAAAACTGTCTATGATCAACTGCGAGTTTTGTGCCTACTCCAATGGTTGATTATCCTAAATAATAATAATAAAAGCAACATTTATAAAACCTCGTTTAGAGAGCAGAATCTCCTCAAGAGCGCTCTTTTCAGAATTCAAACCCACTATTACTGACATTATATAATTGTTTAAGAAACAGGAACGAATTTTTCAAACAAAAACACAACATTTTATGACACGAATATGACTTGAACTATTCACCTGTGTATTACTCTCTAGAAAACAGATCTACCAATCGAGCTATCGCGTCTGTGTTACGCACCCATATATTGCGTCTACAAAAATACAATTGTGTTTAAGATTACTACATGATTGATCATATTAAAGTTGTTGAAAAATATTATCATTAAAAATAAAAATGGTTTGTAGAAAAAATAAGGAGTAAAATATTGAACAGATAATATTGTTATAGGCGAAATATGTAGATGCGTGATGCGGGCACGATAGTTCAATTATTATTTTGAGAGTAATAGGTTGTTGGTATGAGCTTAATTCGTGTCATATTTTTTTTTTTACCGTTTCCTATTCTTTTATTTTCTGTATAAAAATATAAACCATAAAACAGTGTTAATAATTGTGTATATCTCATTCATTTCAGTGACTAAAATAAATGTTGATATATTTTGCCCTTAAAGTTTGAAGATACTTTCCGAGAAGTCAGTACGAAAACCGAACCTCACAATACGAAAATCTTTGTATTCTCTCTACCTACCCCAATGGGAATTACACCGAGTGTAAAATAACGTTGTGGTCCGTAGTATAATGGCGAAATCGTAAATCGTGTGCACTTTTCACTCGACCACCCCCTAGCCCGGTAACATTTGTTAGTAGTACACAAAATTTATGACTCCACGAAAACTTTTGGAAGTATCATAAAGAAGGCAACGTTAGAAAGGAATGGCAAGACACAGGTCCAAAAAGTGTTAAAAATAAACGACCGCATAAAAAAACATAAATTCTACCCCACAAACTTTAGTCCGCTTTTATGTGAAATTTTAAAGAAACAATAATCGTTTACTTAATGAGTTGAATTTTGTCAGGATTTATGTACATTATACATTTTATTTTTTGTTTCAACAATTTTGTGATTCGTCCATTTTAAGTGAAATTATTTGCTTAACTTTAGGAATATACACGAAAATTAACAAAATCCAACAGTATGTTTCAAGTAAGAAAAATCTTCAGAACTCTGGTATGACTCCACTTTAAATTGATATTTTGGTTCAATAATTTATATCGATATTCAAGAAAGAATTATATGAGTATTATTTATTTCCAAATATTTCTCGTCCTTAACTCCTATACGACTTCCCTCTTTATCCCTATTTTCTTTAACATTTATATATTATTTTATTTTAATTTTTGTTAATATTTCTCGAACATTAATTTAATTTAAAAAGTTTAAGACAAAGTGATCAATACCGGAAACAGTTATGAAACAAAAACAGGCTAATTGGGGGAAAATACTTCAAATATTCTGTGGGCTTATAGTGAGAATATGAAAACCAATTCAAGCCAGTATATTGGAATTATCAACGATATTGTTAATAACCTAATAAAAAACATGAAATCGGATACAATTTTTCTTTCAAAGAGTTTAAGAAGACGGGAATAATTTAATAAAAGATCGTAGTCAAGCATGCTGAGAGGAAAATTAATATGTTTCAGAAATTTATTATCGACCCTTTAAATTGTGTAAAAATAGATACGATAATTCGGTTATCAAATCGTAGACAAACCCCTCAATATACACTAACGTACGATATGTGAAGCACTTGCAATTTTGTTGGTCGTTTAAAAGCTATACCAACCCTCAAGAGAAATTACAACATCTTATTTCTTCTATTCGTTATGAAAGAAAATTTAGAATAAACGAACTTTTTTACTTTCTTGGCTTTTTTTCCAGTCCATTCAAGTGCAATGACAGAATAATTAAAATGACAGAAGTCTAATTAACATTTCAACTCCTCGCTGCTAGTTGGTTCTATAGAATTGAGCTACAGCATTACAAGCACAGTTGAAACGCTAATTATCTTTAACTACATTTAAAACAAATTAACCGCTACAATATATGTCATTCACATAAACTGTTTCAATTTTATTCATTTACTTCATATTAAAAGTCTGATATGAACTCGAAGAAAAAAATGAAGTAATTTATAAAACACTGAGCAGACTACTCAAAAATTATCATTACGTTATGTCCCTTTGAGGCAGGCAGAGATAAGCTCTTAAGATCTTGAATCTAATGCACCCAGTAATCAGGCACTCGGAACAAAATCAGCGCCTGTCGCAGGCTGTGCTGATTACCCTTCATCTGTCCACTGACCCTTCGCTTGTCCATTATTTTCCCATAAGGGATGCGTTTTCGGAGTTTGTGACTGTCTATACGTAACATATGCTATATTTACTCAACCTCAATTTCGTCTCTACAATCATAAATCTATAGGTTTATAGTTGAAACTTTCCAGATCTGAGACAATTATAACATGATTACTCCAGTAGTTTCGAAGAAAGTGGTGAAAGAACTACTGTTGGAATATTTTTTAGGATATGAATGGGGCGAACATTTTATGAAACCCAAATCCCTGACCAACAGAAAAGTGTGGAAAGGACAATGGCTTTGTAGACAGATCTTAGAATACTAAGGGATGTCGTTGTTGTTCAAAGCTACATCATGAAGTGAGTATTCTACAGCGAGAGAAAATAATTCAATACAATGATACATACTCGTACATATCATCACGCTGTTTACTTGTTAGGATAGGCAGAGAAGGAGAGCGCTAGAACTTCCTTTCTAGCCATACCTCAAAACAAGTTCTTGAGACTGAGGATCTTTGTTATTAAAAAAATAACCTTTATTTTGTATATATTTACTTAACTATGTAATTTGTGAATAAAAATTTCACCCAAAAAAACCTTTTTTTTCTCTTCTTTATTTCTATGATTCCCACGCGTTCATTTTGAATGTCGGGGAAAAAATCAATTTTCAATAAAAACTCTCGCATTGGTTGATAGAGAGAAAAATAATAAAAGTTCCGAAGCAGAATATTGTGTACATAAAATATTAAAATCAAATTTCCGTTCTAGTGTTTCCGATTGAAATTGAGGTCTGTATACAAAGATATTGCAAAATGGATAAAAAAAACATTGAAAACATATTCAATAAATGAATTCGGGATATTTGAAACTACGAGTATGTGTAATTCGCTACTTGATTGACGTGCGATATTAAACCATGAAAATATCTAAAAACGGAGAGAATTTCAACAGTTTTAGTCAATGTTTTTTTTTTATATTATATACGAGTATGTATTATATACCTATTGTGAAGTTACTGCAAATATCGTCCTGGACATATCAAAATATTGTAATTTGTTTCATCAAACACTGTTTATTCCAGTTTATGTAACGGTATAACCCTACCGATTTCAAGACTTTCACCTCATCATCAGGGAAACACAAACAAGACTTCTTGTCCTGAAGAGTCTTGTTTGTGCTCCCTTGATTATGAGGTGAAAACCTTAAAACCGGTAGGGTTATACCGTTACATGAAGTGAAATAAATAGTGTTTGATAAAACAAATTATAATGTCTTTAAACCTCCACAATGTTAATGCGTTAACTACGAGTATAAATAAAGTATCAAAATATTGTAATAGGTTGTCCGAAAAGTCAAATTTGTGGCGATTGTCGTTACCAAACTTTACGAAATACTCGTGAAAGGTTTTTTTTTTTAATTGTATGTCGTTATATCACTTGTAAATCGCTGGTTATTCTCGACCACACATTCGGTTTGATTATAAGTGGTAATTGTACGTCGTTATATCACTTGTAAATCGCTGGTTATTCTCGACCACACATTCGGTTTGATTATAAGTGGTAATCTGCTTTCCAGAGTGGAGACCATTGTCGTATTTTTAAATCACGTTTGACACACACGATCACTAATTGCATCTCGCTATACAATGTTAATTCGTTTTTATTTGTATCAATTTTTTTCTCTAGTGGTACTAAAAAGTATTAACCACAAAAAAATAACTTATTTTGTTTCAGCTACAAAATGAAAAAAAAATGCACTAAAATATTACGTGTCCTTTCTTAAGTTAAATCTATGGTATGTTATTATCGGGACTGTTTTACTTCAGATATTGACATCCAGCTATTCCAATTTTAGAGTTATTTCTGGGGGACGACTGCCAGACGTATTTCATACATTGTCCAGTAAGAGTTACTCATTTTTTTAAATGACCTAATCAGCCATATGTGATTCTTATCTCATCTTTCAATATCCTCGATTCAGATATTTCTTGGATATTAGAATTTCAAGGTCTGTTTCTAAGTGATGTGTCTGCATTAGCTCTGTGGGTTTTTATTTCATTAGTTCTGAGCATACTTTTGTTCTTATTCCATCTCCTCTAGACTCTATATCATAACTCATGATTGGCCTCACGAATGGTAATCTTGAAAAATAATTTGAAAGTACCAAAAAATCGTCAAAAAGTTTAAACAAATATTTTTTTATACCAAAATCTATTGGATTCAATAAAGCAGAAAAAAGGCAGAAGTTGAACAGTAAAAACTAAAAAATGCGCTAAAATTTAAAATTCAAATGTTTCTTGAAAAACAATAAGAAAATGCGAATATTTTAGGGCGAAAAGGTCCTTCAGGATCTTCTTTAAAGAATATTTTCCTGGAAAAACATCCTAGGTATGTCTCACATATGAGAGGAAATTGGGGTAAAACGAGCACTTGGGGTAAGAGCCGCAAACGCTGCGGTGATAATAATTCACCTTGATGTCAGGAGGCTGAAGCGTAGGAAAGACGATTTCGTACAATGTATGCAGGGCGGGTTCAAAATGAAAATGTTAGATGCGTTACTTGTAGTTTTCATATTATGCATTTTCTTAAAAGATGGCTAGGTTATGAAAGTTAAGAGTTTTTTTTATTTTTTTTTATAAAGATATTTTATTTGAATTCCCTAATAAATAATTGCGAATCAGAGAACACATTGGCAATGAGTGCACTTACATTTTTTATTGAATAAAACGATGGAGATATGTTGATTATTTCTTAATTTTATTGACTCAACTTAATTGTCTTCATTCAATAAAAAAAATCAAGAGGCCGTGGAACGACCTCAATAGTATTTACTAAGGACAAAGTTATTGCGCACAAAAACTTTGATACGAAAAATAATTTATGGCTTATTGAATCAATATTCATGAGTTAACTATACTTACAGCTTTTTAATCAATGTATTTTTGTAACGATTTTCTATTGATAGACATTTAGATAATATCAACCTGTCACACAACAGTTTCAAATAACTCAAAGGAGCACAAAAATGCATCTTGACATAAGCGAGAGATCTCAAACAAAATAAATCGTTACGATCTAAAAAGGTATGCTAGATGAATGATAAATACATTTAAAAAAGACATAAAGTGGCCGCAAATGAATACTTGCAGAAAGAATTTTGTTAAACAGTGAACTATATATGGTTCGAAAATAATTAACTTTGGTTATATTATTTACTTATTAAAAAATCTGATTAAAAGATTAATTAATAAGAATTTACAGTCTCAAAATTTTAATTTTAATGATTTTCTTTATATTTAAAAAAATACTTTTAGTAAGAAAGGCTCAATCGTTCCATTGTATAATGTCAAGAAAAATAAATGATAAATGTTTATATTTTTAAAATAACTTTGAAATAAACAAATAAATAATGATATATTCATAGTAATACATTGCTTAAAAAATATGTCCTTTAAATACATATATACGATATGACAATGGAGGAAAAATATATTTAAGAGATATAAGCTATCAAAAGGTCATATCATAATATCCAAATAATCGAGATACATTCCTAATAAAATAAGGACATGCCCAACCGCGAGAACGCCAGATGTTTTTAAGTCTACACACTCTACACACTTAAAATAAAAAATCTGATCACACTGTAATTGAGAACGGAATGTATACACAATTATTTGCGTTGTTCAAGTGATGATTTATGAAATATTTTAAACGTTGAGGGAACTTAACTAACTATGATGTCAATCATGCCTGAATGTATAAATGTCAAAAGAAGTAAAAGTTAAATCTAATTTTTAATATCTCAATTTTTTAATTAAAAGCTCTTTTGTATTTATTTGTTAAGCAATATTCAATAATCCAATAGAAATAAACTGTGAACGGCCCTGATAACAAAGGTGAAACAAATGAACTTCGTTGCTAATATATCTATTTTCTTCACACGACGCTTCTCTACTGTTCTGAGAGAAGGACATAGATATCTGAATTCGTTTTGAGGTAAAAGATTTTCTTTCCAGGTATAACGCCCCGCTTGGTAAAGAAATATCTGTAATAAGGTTTTGCAACCGGGTTTTATTACGGTTTGGACCATGAAAAGGTGAATTACTATGTTTCACATTACCCGCGCCTCCCTGTTTTAATATTTTAGAAAATATGTTCACAATGATAAAGTTTTCAAAAAATACCCAGAATTTCTTTTATGTTTACCTGTGACACATGATGTTTTTATGAAATACACGTATCAAGAATGGAATGACACATTTCGAGAAATGGAACAGTATTTACTTTTATTTGGGTTGTTTTTGTTTTTATTAGAATTCTTTTTGGAAAGTCAATGTTGTTTCCAAAAGAAAATATAGTTTTATTTTTTACTTGAACGTGTTCTTTAATTTGTTTTTAGTTTTACAAGTATATCTAGATTTTTTTTTAAATAACATCAAACGTACCAAAATTGCCGATCAATAATAAACATACATTAAGGCCCAAATTTATAATACAGCCTTAATACCAATTTCCCTTAGTTCTATACCATTTCCCTGAATATCTATCTCTATTTTATCTCTATTTTCCTTGAGATTAATATTCTATCTCTATTTCTATTTTCTATCTCTATTAATTCTATCTCTATTTTTCTTGAGATTAATATTTTGTTAGAACTTTTACTTAAATATTATATTATTTTACTAAGTTTACGACGCGGCCATTGAGATTAATAATAATTTTAAAACTAAAACTGTTTTATTGGAAGTAATTTATTTAATGCAGTAAATCCGCAGACGTATTAAGTTGAGTGTTAGTTAATATCTTATGTTCAAATTTCATGATTTATATTTAGCATTTAATACTTAAAAATTCAGGAAAAAATAATCAAAAAGACTTTTTTTTAACGTGTTTTTTTACCGTTCCAGTGTTCATCGACTTCATACAATAATGAATAAACAAATCGAAACGACTGAAATTTTAACACTGATGAATAATTGTTATTTGTTTTGTCAAACACTGTTTATTCCACTTAATGTAATGGTTTAATCCTAATGATTTCAACATTTTCACCTCATCATCAGAGGAGCACAAACAAATATGTAACCGATAGAGTTATACCGTTACATAAAGTGGAATAAACAGTGCTTGATAAAACAAATTACAATGGCTTTAAACATCCAAAATGTTAATGCCTTATGTATAAGCAATACTTATAAATAAATGTTACTTAATTATTTTCACGTTTTACATACAGATAGTAAATTAAAATACAATTTACATTTAAAAAATATTACAATCATGTTTTCATTTATTATGATGAAATAGTGTTGCCGACTTATTTTTTCAGGAGTTGGAGGTTGTTCTCAATTGAACTGTTGAAAATTTTCATTACGTAAAGTACAATCAGGTAGGGAAGTTACCATGTAATAATCTCTCCCAACCAACAAGAAATATTTAATGTAAAGGTCGGAATATTCAGACCTTAGTAAGAAGTAAGTAAGTTTTGCAATAAAATCGGATTCTCATTTACTTTTCTTATGATATGCACTATTCGTATTTTTTTATAAAACATCTTAGGATATTCGTCGTGATCGATTTATGTCATTGGCCTTGTTGTGGCTGAAAGACGTTTGTACGTGTATTGGTTTATAGTGTGCAATCTGTTTCACTTCAGCAAACAAAGAGTCTTGACAGATCAAACTCAAAATTGCAATGGCAAGGAAATTCCATGACGAGAGGCAGATTTAATCAACAGCAGCCGTTTGGTAGACAGAGTTGTATAAAATGATATTTTTATAGTGCTCAAAAAAGTTGTAAGAATTAATGATAAGCAACATACAAGCTACAGAAAATCATTTATTCAGATTGTGTAATTAGTTTTATCAAACACTGTTTATTCCACTTTTTGTAACGGTATAACCCTACCAATTGTGCAGTCTTGCTTGTTTGTGCTCCCCTGATGATGAGGTGAAAGCCTTGAAACCGGTAGGGTTATACCATTACAAAAAGTGGAATAAACAGTGTTTGATAAAATAAATTACAAATGTCTTTGAACCTCAACAATGGTAATGCCTTAACTATAAATAATATATAAATTCTGATGTTAAACGGTCTATGAGTGAAATCAGTCCTGAAGTGAATCCTTCATGAATCGAATATGGGACACCCGCTTGCTTAGCGTGAAAGTTAACCGCTAGACCACGGCCGCCGACAAATCCACAAAGGCATCAAATTTATAGTACGTCTGTTTTAAGAGAAAAATCATGTGAAACGTAGATAAGAGAATAAATAAATTTTCTTTATTACACACGCCACATAAACTAAGATCACATAAAGCAACCTTTATGACTTTCATACTTTATGAATACTTATCGCACATCTCATGCGATACTTTGAGTCGGCCTACCTTAGCATTCAAGTCTTGAAGGATTCTCGTGTGCGGATTAGGGAGGCTTCACTGTGCCGGGAGTGAGCTATGTAGGGTTGATGGCGTATATTGCCTTAGAGTTCAAATGACATGTGTGTAATAAGGAAAAAATCCATAACTTTAAAAATATGCATTCTTTTTTAGCTGTTACTTAGTTATTTTGAATTAATTAATTTTCATTCATTTACAACCTGCATGTTGCAGTTCGTCATATACTTAGATTTCAGGTTTGATTCTTGATGGTACCCAAAACAGGGGAAAATCCATTTCTTAAATAAAAAGCATGTTTATCAACCTGCAAAAAATGTAATGCACTTAATTTACTAATGTTAATTTATTTCACGACCTGCATGTCGCAATTAGTAGCACGCTTCAATTTCAAGCTTGATTCTCGATGGAACAAAAAAAGGGGGGAAATGAATAACTATAATAACATGCATGTTTTTAGACATGCAACAAAAGTCACTTAATTTTTCAATTTATTTTACAACCTCCTTAGAAAGTATAAAAATGATACCTGAAATAACTCCAGAATAAAAGTGTGTCTTTATTATTTTTTTCCCGTGTGTTATTGTTTTCAGAATTAGTAGGCCTTACATTATTATGAAAATTTGTAAGAAATTTTATACATGTAATGAGCCTAAAACATTAATCTATTTATAACGATTGTGTCAAATAAAGGGAATCAAGTATTATTTTTTCGGGAGTTGGGCTTTATTTTATATTCAACTATTTAAAGGGAAACCGAGTGGCTTTTTTAACACGAGGCAATATTTCCAAACCAACAAAAAATATTTTATCATAGTATTGCACATATGTTATACGATATAAACAAACAGAATAATATGGAGTCACTTTTAATCTTACCAAGAAAAGTCCTGAATGTGTGCGGTTAGGGGAACACAGGCACTGGCAGTAGGCAGTAGGGGACAAGGGGTATATTTCCCAGGAGATATTAAAACGGTAAACAATACGATAAAATACGTTTTCACATTTATTATTCCTGCAGTGTAACAAATCGTCTTGCGATCTATCCCACCCCAGCATCCAAGGAGATTTCTCATGGTTTCGCAATATTATAACAAAGATAGAATCCGAAGAACAAAGATGACACAATATCTGAAGTGCTACTTATGCATCATTTTATATTGCATCTGAAACAAATAAATTTTGATGATACTAATCCTTTGGAAACTTACTTTTTTTATTTTTTATCTATTAAGGTTGTTCATCGTGAAAATTTTTACACAATATAACGTTTAAGTTATTTAAGATAATTTATATTTTACAATAAATTACTTACACAGGAAAATAATTATTCCATTATTTTTATTGATTCCCCGTGTTTCTACCATCTATATCGAGATTATTTTCGGTAATTTCGCCTTTGGATCTTCGTGGGGATAAAATTTTATTTTTATAATTAATTCATTTATTTTTTTATATTCGAATACGAAGTTCCACAAAATTAAGTCCAAAACCTATGATAAATTGACAAAAAAATTATGAAATGTAATGAAATATCAATAATTTGGAGTTGTTACTTAGATAAAATAGTATATGATACAATAATGAAATAGTATATGATAATAAAGAGTATATGATACAAAAAGAGGAACACTTGGAAAAGCCTATTTCACTTTCAACGTACATATATCATCCATTCAATGTACTTTTAGTATTATTTTAGACCTACAATTGTTCCTCTCAGGCACGTGAATCTATAGGTATATCTATGATACGTCAATATATGTAAAATTACACCATCTCCTTTGTGGAGTAAGTAGAGAGCACATTTCTCCAAACTTTTCTATTTAAACACACAACTTTTGCTTCCTCCGTATTTACACGTTTTGTCATGTACAATATTTTATTCATTCTGTTTTTCACTTTTCCAGCTATGTTTTCCATAGTCCACCTGTTACAAAAAATTCTAATTGACTGATTTTCTACAAACGTTCAAGTCAACCTTAAAATCTCATTTCCCAAATATCTTACTCAATGAATTTCTTACTACGTAAAACCTGTGGTTGAAAGAAAATTGTTATACCACTCAATTACAAAATTTTTAATACAGGTATTAAGAATACAAATAATTTCAGAGCGTCGTACGGTTATGAACATAATGAAAAAATATGTTAATTTTAAAAACTTATTTATTTAGAAGTGTTTAAAATAGGAATTCAAATGGGGGAAACTAAAATAAAACATGTTGTAAATATTCATAAAGTACTATTTTTCCGAAGGCTTTTTTTCCATTTCATTTTAAGGTTGTTATGGCGCTAAGAGTAACCGGGGTACTGCCAAATATGATAAATAGTTGCCTCACATAATTTTATTGAGCACTCTTTGAGTAACTGAGGTTTTACCAGATAGAAATAAATAGTTGCCTGACATAATTTTATTGAGCACTCTTTGAGCAACTTTTAGTATTATCAAATAGTGCAAAATAAATAATTTGATTTTATTATTTTTATCCAAAGCAGGATTACCAGTGATTTTAAAAAAATTTATTGTCAGACAAGGGTATTCGCAGAAACGCTGCGTAAATATAATTAGAAGTTGCAAGACTTAGTTCGTAGAATGTTTGTCGTCCAATTCGGGTCTTTAGATCTATTCCCAATGGTACCTTAAACCAAATTAGTTCCACTATGTTTTTTTTCCACTAAAGGCTTTATGCACCTTTTTGGTCGATTAGAATAGATTTCCACTTGACAATATGCCCTCTTGGCTGTATTGACCCACACAGGAAATGCTAAATGTGCACATACTTCTCCTTCTTCCCGGTTTTTCGCTGTCAGCAGAACTTTTGACAAAGACAGGTCCATAGCACTCTCCGACACTCCTCATTAGCATGATTTTTTCTGTGTCATCTTTGCGCGAAATTTGACAAAATTGAAGAGAGTGTCACGTATATTAAAACAACGGATGTATAATACAATACATAAAAACAATCACAGCGATCATTTTGACATATTGAAAATAACAACAAACACTTGAGTAAATATTTAAAGAGTATAAAACAATTGGTATGAAATATGCAGATTACAGTTTGACAATGCTTTTGTATAGCGAAATAAATCTATTACTTTTGCTTAAGTTAATGGGCCGATTTTTTTTACATTTAAGTATAAAATAATTATGTTTTATAAAATGGATTTCTATGAATTTAAAATCAACAGCATCAATAAATTTTAATCTTTATTTACATTTTTTTTGTATGATATATCCTAAAAAATGTAAGAAGCAACATGGAATATAATCCACCTGCAATCAAAAAGTAAATCACGAAAAAGCTCCTTTTCCGATTATATAAAAGGGATTTGAATGCAACATCTCGACAAATACGACATCGTTTCAAGCGAGGTGTTCGTATTCTTCAGCGTGTGAACAACCACGCTTTGTTTGATTGCTACAAACATTGCAAAGAGTAAAAATATGTTCCTATTTTCACACACGAACGCCCGGGACAATCTTGTATAAACGAAGATTTGTTTACTTTTATAGATGTAGTAAAATATTTGTCTATGTTTCAAATCAAATAAACGTCGGCAATAAAAGAACGTAGATATGTTCCTTAAGTTACCTTTTATGTTCCGATTTTTACGAGACGGTTTCGAAGCACAATATTGTTTAACGGTAAAAACCACAAATTACGACATGCAATTTTCGAGATATCCAAAGAAAATTCAAATAACAGTAATAAATTATGTCGTATATGTAAAAAAATATACATTTTTTTGGCATGGAATATTTTTAATATATACAATAAAGTTGACGATGTTTTTACGGCTGATACCAAAAAAATATGTCAAATATTTTTATTCAGATAAAAAACTAACTTGTTTTAATAAATAAAACGGAAACCTTAAAGTTGGCATAGTCGAGTATAAAATATAGACGTAGGAATCCAAACTCAATAAAATAAGATATAGCTGTTTTGCTGATGTGATTCCAAAGATATTTTCCCATTCTTTAAGGTTGAGCATACTTTGCGTAAATCTTAAAATGTTTTACATTTTTATATTTATAACCTGATGAGTTTATTGCAATGTCCAACAAATTGTAAAAATGTTTAAAATTGTAAAATAGTGCTTTAAAAAATCCGTGTAAAAAAATGTATTCCAGTCTGGTTTATACTTTAAAACATTTTTGTGATTGGTTCGATGAGGTTTCCACATATCTTTCAGCCCGCTTAAGCTTATACTGTATACAACGAAAATAAATAAGGAAAAAGCGTTTTGTGTAGAAATTAATAAAATAAAACTTTTGAATTGATTTTAATTCTTAACGAGTTGGTTAAGTTCTAAAATGATTGCCCGTTGAGTTATTTTTTTTTATTTTAAAACAGCGCTTAGAAATTCACACGAGTTTTATTATTTTTACTATCAGTTAATTCATTAAAATTATGAAATTCTCATGTAAGCGTAATAAATGCATACGGATCTTGTGGTGTTAATTCCACATCACTCTTCTCAGCGTTAGCGTGAAAAATCACACAGGAAAATTCTTATTCACAACCCGTACGGCGCTAAGCCAAAATAAAAAGAGGCCATATCCACAGCCATCACTATGGCAATAATAAAAAGATTCGAGCATTATTCGAGCATTTTTGAAATGGCAAAGCATGCACACATCGGAGCTCGTGAACTGAAATGCTGAAAACGTTGCTACATTGTTGGGTAGGCACTCGAGTATTCGCCACGTCGCCCCTGTTTCAATATTAATAATTCAGGATAAGTTATATACGAGGACGTGCCATAAATAAGGCTTTTTTGAAATTCGCTGTTTGTCAAGTGACGACGGATGGTGTCGAGTAAAATGAATATTTTACTATTGTATTTTTTGAGGCTTTCTTATTTTCAACGTTTACTATTTGAATCATTCTAGAGCTATAAATTATTCAGATTTGGCTTGTGATAGCCTCCCTCCATCTTCAAAAGACAATGGACGGACGTTCCAATTCCAGTACATCTGTGATTGTGTATGCGGAATCCAGCCTAGAATCGCATCTTCATCCAAATTGTGTTATTGTATTACGACTTTTTCGTAAACAGTCAACTTAGTAGGTTTATTTCCATCAGCAATATTTAATAACAAATCAGAAAGATGTTAAAGAGGCCTAAAGTAAAAACCAGACAGAACCCTTAAAAAAATCAACGTAAATCAAACCCACAACCTCCAGATGTAAAAAGTGAATCAACGTAAATCCAAACCACAACCTCCAGATGTAAAAAGTGAATCAACGTAAATCAAACCCACAACCTCCAGATGTAAAAACAGATGTCTTATCAACTAGATTACAAACCCACAACCTCCAGATGTAAAAACAGATGTCTTATCAACTAGATTACAAACCCACCACCTCCAGATGTAAAAACAGATGTCTTATCGACTAGATTACATTCCCAACAAACATAAGTAAAATTCTTCGAGACTTTGAAGATCTGCTTTCTTAAAAATTTGAACTGATTGTGCACAAGCTGCACTTTGCGTATAATGTTTCCTTACGGTTTTAGATTTTGGCTTGTTCCTCCCAATTCATAATATTTAGGTCGAATAACAAAATGTCTTATATTCGTTGAAGTTTGCTCCGCTGTTCATCCGTAATAATAGATAATGTTATGAGTTCGTTGAAGCTTTCTCTGCTGTTCCTCCATTACATGCAGATAATGTTTTGTATTCGTTGAAATTTGCTCAGTTATTCCTCCGTAACATTCTGATAATGTTTTGTATTCGTTGAAATTTGCTCAGCTATCCCTCCGTAACATCCTGATACTGTTTAGTATTCGTTTAATATTGCTCAGCTGTTTCTCCGTAACATCCATAGTCGATAATTGTAAAGGCTATGAAACATTAGCATTATATTTGTCCATCACTTTGGAAGATCTGTTACAGTAGAATTTGTATCATATATAGTGGATTTTATAAGTAGACTTTCTCTTAATACTTAAATTTCGGCAATGCATATGTATATACGTTATAAATTCTACTTAATGGTGTTGAGACATAAACCATGAAGACCAGAATGATTATTAAGCTAGATGCATTCGAAATGTGGGTTCATCGAAAATTGTTCTAAAATTTTCGATATAATCGTATCTTAAACACTGAGGTCTTACGCTGAGCAAGTGTAAAATGAGAGATTTTACATACCATAAAATGAGAGATTTTACATACCATAAAATGAGAGATTTTACATACCATAAAATGAGAGATTTTACATACCATAAAATGAGAGATTTTACATACCATAAAATGCCAAAATATTGTCTATCTAGGTCATACGTTGAACGGAAAAAATAACTTTTGTAAAATGAAAAATGAAAGACTAAATCGAGGGTCGACGCGAGATCGGTAGAACGTGCCCCTTTTGATCACTCCATATTCGTGAATGAACAGGCATTCAGAGAATTAAAGAACTGTTCCGTGCTGCCAAAGTATGTATATTCTCTCAAGAGTGATGACCAACTTATGAGTACGGTCATATATGTATATACTTCAAAAAAAAAAAAAAGGAAAAAACATGCCGGCGTGCTCTGATTGACTCACTTCGGTGTGACATCGGATTCAGTGCAGTGGTGTGGCCGGTGAGTTTGCTGGTGTGAAACAGCTCACTCACAAAAAAAAAACTACACGGCACAGCTTCGCCTTCCAACTGAATTGACGTTGGAATGGTAAGGGGATCATCGACTACGAGGCTCAGCAACGGCGATTGCCTACATCAGGACAGCCAGATGCGGCCCATGAAGAAGGAGAAGAAATAAATCTGGATTTTAAATGAGCTTTATATTCAAACTTGGCTTAATTTTTAATTTGAGTCTACGATAAACAATTAATAAATTTTAGAATCTATATATCAAACACAAAATGGTAAGTCAATATAATTTGGCTTGTTTGCCTATAATAATCTATAATGTATACAAACCGTCTGGGTTGGAATAATTTGATTATTTTATTTTTGACAGATGGAAATATGCACGGAATAATTTATTCATTTTTTAATTATTCACGTAAAGTAAAATTCTCACATGCGTGATTAATTTTAAATCTGAAAATATTATTTCGAATTTGCGTTTTACAATTTTTTTTAAAACGTCTATCGGTAATTAATCAATATTTTTAAATGGTAAGTCCATGAACAACTTTGAGCATGTTGAAACATTAATTATAAACATAATAAAATTATTCCTAACAAATATAAGTACAGTGCAAAACTATTGATCTTAAAAATATCCCCAAGAAAGGGAGTTTATTACATACGAGTATAATACGTATATCAATTATTACATACGAGTATAATACGTATACTATTATATATTTTATTTGTGCTGTGTTTAGTACGTACGTAAATCAATGTAGCATTATTCTATACTTGCGCTGTGTATAGTATATTCATAAATATAATTTGTATTATATTTTACTTGTACTGTTTGTAATACGTATATAAATCAATGCAGTGTTATATTTAACTTGCACTGTGTATAGTATGATATATTCATATATCTAATTTGTATTATATTTTATAGTACTTGTACTGTGTGTAGTACGTACATAAATCAATGTAGTATTATAATATACTTGCGCTGTTTATAGTATGTATATTCATAAATCTAATTTGTATTATATTTTACTTGTACTGTGTGTAGTACGTACTCGTACATACATTTGATATGCATGGCCGTGCAGTAACACACTGGATTTCCATGCGGAAGATCGCCGGTTCTAACTCTGCGCTATGCTACTCCCCTCGAATGACATAAACATTTTATCCGCCTAGAATTCGGGGGTATACGAGCACCTATGACTTCGGTCATATCTGTTCTATAAAAAAAGAGAAAAACAACACGCTAGGTTGCTCTGATCTCACTTCGGTTTGCCATCGGATCCAGTACAGTAGTCTAGGCTGTAAGTTTGCTGGTGTGCAACGACTCACTCACTTAAATAAAACAAACTCCTCAGTACAGATTCACTATCCAACTAAATTGATGTTGGAATGATGAGGGGGTCCTCGACTTCGAGGCCCAGCAATGACGTACATAAATAAAATTAATATTTTATTTTATTTGTTTAGTGTGTACTACGTATATACGAGTATAAAATATGTATTATAATTTAGTTATGTCTTACGTACAAATATCAAATGTGTATCACGTGTTACTTGTAGAGTGTTATATGTATAAAAATCTAATTTGTAAAATATAATTTTTCCAGAATCATTAATTTATTTCTCTAGCACCACTTAGTAACCTAAATAACTTCAAACGTGATTCCGTTATCAAACATCTTTCCGTAAAACATTTAAAAATGTTAATTTAATTAACCCTCTTGAAATATTCTATACCCTTAACCTATCATAAGTCCAGTGACAATAAAAGGTCAATCGATATAATGCGGTCTGTATTTTTAGTCTAGCCCAACCAAGTAGATGGATGTGAGAATAAACGCCTGATTTCAGATCTAGCAATGGAGCAGCCTAGATTTTGACTACCTGGAAAGCTATGAAAGAATATCAACCAAGTATGACCCTGTCAGTCTCGTTGTGCATACAAAACTCATATAGGGGTCTAAAAGAGTCACCCCTTTAAGTGTTTGGACAAATGCAGACAACCGGGTTAATAACAGAGGCATGTTCTATTTATACCTTTAATTAGGTATGTCTGAAGTGCTTTAAGCTGATCCAAATGCATTGACCTGGGAAAAGAGTTAATCTGCGCCACTTTAGCCCTAACACCATAGAAAAGAAGAAAAAGAACCAAGCAGCGGACAATAAATTAAAGCACGTCTGAACAGACGTATGGAAGAAAACTTTATTCCATCCGCGAGTACATGATCTTGCGAAACCCATTGATGTGCAAAATGGAGTGCGGCAGGGTGATACAGTTGACGTATCTGATGTATCCTGATCAATATTAGATTAAAAGAAAATATATCCAAAACATAAGTGATGGATTATTTTAATATTCTCTCAGAGTTAATTTTTACTTGTAAAATACAAAAACAGATTTGATTTGTTATTTGAAAGAGATAATCAAACCCAAAGAAAGTTTCCTAAGAATTTAAGTAAGTTGAACTGCTCTCGCATACTAAACAAACTACTACGATACAAAACTTTACCCCAATGATTTAAAATAATTAATTGCTGAATATCACTTTGCATCCCATGAAGTCAACATTATTTCTATGAAGTCAACATTATTTCTATACAGTGGATGTTTTATTAAATATATGGATGGAACATTGCAAAGATGCTGTGTTTGAATAGAAAGACATCGAAATCTATCTTCTCTACCAATTCCCAAAAAAATATACAGCATTTTGATTTACGTGTACGTATAATCGTACAGAGTGAGAGAATAATAAAATTTAATTATACTCGTAAATATATTTAAAAAAATATGTACAAAATTTATAAAAATCTTAACATAATAACTATCTAGACTGACAAAAAATATTTTTTTTTTGGAAAAATCGACCTCCATGCCCCAGTTAGTATAACGCCTGTCGACCCAGGGATTGCGGTTTCGATTTCTCTGGGAACCCAGATTCTTTTAGAAAGGATTCCTGTCTTATTTTACATATTTGTGGTTGGTAAGGCGAGCCCTCTTTTACATATTTTTGGTTATCTGTAGTGGCTTTTGTTTTTTCCACAAAATTTACAAACATGGAAACACCATTTTTTTTATTTTGTAGAAATAATTACCTATTGCTTATTGTACAACAAACTTTGTACGTTGTCATGTAAAGTTCATCTTTTATATTTTATCGTCGAATTTTTCGCCTCATCATAATAATACAGCGAATGAATTAAGCACTTTTTTCTTTTATAGAAAAAGCTCTTTAATAAGGCATTTACCGCTGCCATGATAATGTGACGTGGGCGTTACAGGCAAACCCAATTTTCCCGCCTTTTGTAATAAGCCTCACGCAGATAGACAGTCACTATCAAAATATCATTCTGCACCGTGAAAAATTTATGGGAATATTTTAAGAAATAATGCTTTGTTCTTCTGGGTAAGCATGGTGGTACAGTGAGATATGTTACAAAATTATAAACCATCTTAATTCTTATTATTAGTTTGAATTTGTCAGCGTTTTTGGCTATAATTTAGTGGAATTTATTCAAAATAAATTACTTTGTTCTTTATTTTATTTTGCATTTGATATATGTAAAACCCAATTACATCAAATAACAAAAAAAAAGTGTATATATAATTTAACGACAACAGGAACAAAGTGGCTCAATTTACTTTATTCAGATGTTCCATCCTCAATAATTCCACCTAGATATGGAAGAAATCGATATTGGAAAATTAATTTAACAAGGCTACTCCGTGTGCGAGTTGTGATGCTCTTAACAGTTCAGTTAAGAAAGGACATAAAAATAGCACGCTGAAATTATTCCACTAATTACATTAATTCCCGCAAAACGTGTTTTTACCTCCTATCTTGAGGCTCCCTATAACCGAAATGATCCCAGTTTGTTACTACAGCAATGATTAGGTCAAACTGGTATCATGTTTCATTGGAAGTGTGTGTGGCTTATTGACCCAAAGGAATTAGAACAAAGAGTTATGGAAATAAACAATGCAAAAGCTATCCCCCCTCTTATTTACTTTTCCTTTGGATCAATAACACACAATTCCAATAAAATATGACAACAGTTTGACCTAAGCATTGGTTTCGTACAAAACTTGGATCATTCCGAAACATGTGTCGCGAAAATATTCCTAAATAGTTTAATATTATATCATTGTTTCAAAATAGATTTATTATGTAAAATATTACCATCAACTTATTTATAATTAATAATAAAAGTAAAATAATATATTATTTATAGTTATGTCATTAAAATTGTGGAGGTTTAAAGACATTGTAATTTGTTTTATCAAATACTGTTTATTCCACTTTTTGTAACAGTATCACCCTGCCGGTTTCGAAGTTTTCCCCTCATCATCAGGGGAGCACAAACAAGAGTATTGTATGTGCTCTCCTGATGATGAGGTAAAAACCTTGAAACCAGTAGGGTTATACAGTTACATAAAGTGGAATAAACAGTGTTTAATAAAACAAATAACAAAGTAAAATAATAGTTTATAAAGCGCTGTTTAGAGAGCAGACGCTCTTTACGGGCGCTCTTACTTGGCAATCGAACTCACTCAACCAAAAAACCCCGTTGAGTGAAGAATACTTTAGGAAGGTTGTGGCTGCTGTCATTAGATTAGGAACTTACAGAAAACTTTCTGTGAAGAAAATCACAGAAAACTTACCAGAGGAAGATGAGCTACGAAGAAACTTTGGTTGATCTTCCGATTTGTGATAGTTACGAATTCTACTGAAAACAAGTATGTTTTTTTAAATAACTGTGATTTTTTAAATATGTAACAATACACATTGACCCTAATATCAACATTACGAATACTAATCAACCCTTAGAGCAACACTGCTGACCTACAAACTAAATACAATCCCTTCTAGGAAATTAAAGAGTTTATCTCGGATCCTTAGTAAATAAGACAAACGGCAACAAAGAGGAAATAAAGCGAAGAATAATAGTAGTTAATAAATGCTACTTTGGCAAACAAACACAGCCATAGTCACGACTGCTCTCAAGTGGCACTAAGATTTTGATATATAAGACATTAATTAGACCCGATATCACCTATGTGTTAGACACTTCCAAGGACCGAAAAGAGATCCCTGGACATCTTTTAAAAAAGAATTCTGAGGAAGATCTATGAATCAGTGCAAGAATATGGATCAGTGCAAGAAAACGAATCGTAGCGTATCCAATGCAACCACGAATTATTGAAAATAACCATGACCATAAAATATCTTCATTTGCTAAGCTTGAAAGACTTCAGTGGGCGAGGTAAGTAATAAGTAGTGTGGATAATGGTCAACAACCATGGAGTACTTTGAACAGTTGATCTGAATGGTGTAGATATGGGTGTATAATGGTGGGCAAAACTTTGATGGATAAACGGAGTAACTGAAGATGCAAACATATCCGGAACACCCAGAAGAATGGAGAATCTTAGCACAGAATAGAAAGGAAAGAAAAATTTTCTTAGAACAAGTCCGACTCGGAGTTACACAACCAGTGATGATAAAGATTTTTTTTGTCTTCCAAGGCGAAGAAAAAAATATATTCTGGTGAACGTCCATAAATGATAAAAAAAACTATTACTCAATAAGTTGTTAACTTTTTTGAGTGCGTTATCTATTTACTCCTTGTGTAAATAATATTTATTCTTAATAACTAAAATGTTTATTATTTATTAAACAAGTTATAATAACTTATATATTTTATTCAGTTTAATCTGAAAACGCGTTTGCAAATGAATTATGTTTTATTATTATGAATGTACATTAATCTTCAATTAATGTAAATGGATGTGAGAAATTAAATTGGAAGAGTAACGAAGGTGTCTCAACGCTACTGCAAACAAAATTGATTTCCATACATCACAACCTCATGAATCAGCAATGAGCAAAAACTCCGATTGACAAATCACCAGAGTTTCATTTATATTATACTGAATTAAAGCCAATACTGATACATTTACAAATACCAACATCTTCGCCGCGAAATTACGTCCATAATATTACAGTATTTTAGGTAAAGTCAAAAGGTGATTGAATGAAATAGAAAGGTTTCTAATTTCGGTATTGAATGTGACATATAAAACTTAAATGAAAATAGTCTGCTGATATATGAAATTTTCGAGTAATAGAAAAGTCCATTATGGTTTTAAAATGGTACACATATAAAAAAAGTGGATGTACACAAAAATATTTCAATTTGCAGGGTCAGTGGTACGTTGAAAGCAACACTGCTACATTGACTTCTTGTACTATCCCATACTTAACCCCCAAATATCAGACAATACTATACATAGCTATGTATGATACTATACATAGCTATGTATAGTATTGACTGACATTCTAGGAAGAGAAAAAAAATGCAAACATTCTATTACACACATTACGTCACTAATCCACCAACTACTCGCGTTTCCTTCCGAAAACCTTTCTGGGCGTGAGGAACAAACCTGTTTTACAAGAAATATGACACTGAGGAGAGATAAAAAGAACAATGGTAACAAGCTGAAGTCAAAAATAAAGACTCGGTGGAGAACCCAACTGTCGAGGAAAATCTGAAGTAGCTTAAACTGAGTCAGCTTATACCACAGTTTCTGTGACTACTCGATGAATAATTGGGGACTTAAGGAGTCACCGCTATGCGGATGTAGTCAGGTGCAGGCCAAGGAACATATAGCCAAGGAATGCCCATTTTATATGTTTACTGGAAGAATTCAGAATGAATACGCTTTACATTGACTGAGCCATCAGAGAGTGCCGGTGAATCTTGAAACTATATGAGGAAATAATGCATGAAATTAGCCAAAACAACTTTCTATGATATGCACATATGTGTCCGAAAACATTTTTAAGTACATATTTATTATTTACGTATTCCAGATTCTGACAAATCAGTATAACCCTCGTATAAAATCTGAGAACATTTTCGTTAATTCCTGATAAATGGAAAACAACATTTTACATTTTAGGAAGTTTGAATCTACGAGTATATTTCTTTGATAATTTATCAAATGCTGTGAAAATTGATCAATGCGCTTCAAATCAACATTTGTGTAGATCAACATACAGTCGCTATATCGATACAAAAAAAATGTACGCAATTTTCCAAATATGACATAAATTTCGTAGAACGCACGTTAATATTAATTTATTTTATCTATAGACCCAAAATAGTATCGTACATTTTTTATGTAATCATGAAGCTGTCAACATTTTTATTTATATGCAATCTAGCATCATATATTGCATGAACATAAAAGTAATAATAAACGAATAAACTATGTAGAACGTAAAAATGAAAAAAAGCGAGAGGTCAAAGAGGATACAAAAAACAATACAGATGTCAAAAAAGAATAAAAATATACTCAATTCATCACTCTCTTTACTGATTTAACTTGAAGGATGAATTAATATAAAATCTACAAAAATAAATTATTGAAATTGGGTGAGAGGGACAAAAACACTGAATGATCACTGAGTCTTTACTCGTTTCACAGTATTTTTTGAAATATGATTAAATCAGATGAATCGAGTCTTACAACATGGATATTTATTAAGTTGCTACTTTAGGTATTTATAACATGGATATTTAATAAGTTGCTACAGCCAAGCGATCACGTAGCACATTGCAATCACGGGTGGATCGTGTCACTCGTAATGCTCGTCGCGGATAAGCTTCCCTTGTCGGCTTTGAATAAAGCTGTATTTTATTTACAATTAAAAAAATTGAGTACTGACTTTTTTGGTTCTGAGTTAAAAACATATTTTATTAATTAACATCTACCCATGTTTGTGAGGAAAATATTTATTATAACTGTTCGGATGATGTAGTTTTCAGTCCCGTGGGCTGCCGACTCCTTTTCGGATAGGTGACTGACTGATTAATATGGATGATGTTTTCCTTACCTTAAAAAAATACATAGCCGACAGAGCTTTTTTGTGCTGAGGTTGAAGGAGAGTCTTATTAAACAGGTAGGGAGGTAGAAAGGAGAGGTAAGAAGGCTCGAGGGATTTGATCAGGTTTTTTATGGATCATGGGCTGAAATGTGTCATTTTGGGCGAGGGTTTGAGTTACTTGAAAGGAAAGTGTAAAAGAGTTTAGCCAGAACAGCAATAACATATCTGACTAACAGCAATCTATTGTCGTTGTACATTATACTATTGCAGTGTAGTATTATATATTGCATACAAGCCTAGGAGCTCTGACCACCGTACGACATAAATAGTTTGTTTTGCACAATTGTTATTTTTCGAAAATGTGTTAGCGCTGCTGTATCCCAAATGGGAGCAGCGTATGTGGATATGGGTCTTACATTTTACATTTTTTTTTTTTTTTTTTTTTTTTTTTTTTTTTATACCCACTTTGCACGGATTTCTCCTGTTACACAAAGAGGGTTTGCTTCTAGCGTTAGCTTATTCGTTAGGAATAATATCAGCCAGGATTCTTCTCATACTGCTAGACGGTACCGAGAATATATCAACCGTGTCATTCAGTTGGTTCAATATCTCTATACCACGCGTGACTGAGTGTTTAGCCATGATATTCGTCCTGTAAGTTGGTATGTAGAACAGAGGGTGATTCCTTGCACGGATATATTTATTGGGTACATATAAACTTAGTGCTTCTAGAATCGCGGGACAGTTAAAGGAACCTTGGAAAACCTTTATTAGGAATATCGCAATGGATTCTTGCCTTCTTGTTTCAAGGCTTCTATAGTTACACACCGTGAGAAGTTAATACTTTATACTTCGAAATCTCATAATATTAAAACAAAAAAAAACGACAGTACTTACGATTACACGCTATCTATGAGTGCATGTTGCAAATATAAGGTTGAGTAATTTGCGAAAGGAAAAATTGCGAAAGGAAAAAAGCTCATAAAACCAACCGTGGTGAATTTCTTTGTGTTGCGTACCACTTGAAATGTAAAATAAAACATTCGAAAAAAAAAAAAAATTTTATACTTCAGTGTGTTGATTTTTCGGTAAAAATATTTCAACGAATTTAAATATAAATAAATTACTATAGTTTTATTTATTTCGTAACATTTATGGATGGTTTTTGTTTATTTAAAAATTGTATATGTATAAATATTCTCTAAGATTGCTTAAATATGCAAAATAGTAAGCAATCTAAATCGATAATCTTATTTACAAGCCAAAAACTTCTGTTCTTTGACAAAGAATCTTCCATCTGTGTCGGGGTTAACCTTTTCTCATTTCGGTGTGGCGTCAGTACAGAAAGTTTACTTTGATATTTTGCTGGTTACCAATTTAAGTACGAGTATATTACACAGTTTTAACCAAGATAATCATAAATTCAACTGAGATGATCTTGAGTTATAACCAAGATAATCTTGAGTTACGACAAATATAGTATTAAGCTATAACCATGACGATCTTAAGCTATAACCAAGATGGTCTTGAGTTATAACTAAGATGGTCATAAGTTATTGCTAAGATGATCATTAAATATAACCAAGGTAATATTGAGTTAAAACCAAGATAATATTAAGCTATAACTAAGATGATCTATAGTTATGACCTAGATGATCATCATTCATCATAGGTACGACCACTTTGGTAAGAAAAAATGGAAGAGTGCTTGAAACTCGATTATTTTCTAACATTTATATGGGTAGTGATAATATTTACAAAAAAAAATTAAAATACTTTTGAAACAGTTTAACTCTTATTAGAATATAAACTTAAATAACACGAACGTCTGATATAAGTTTAAAGGTACAATAATAAGTTGCTACCGAGGAGCGATCACGTAGCGCTCCACAATCACGAATGAATCGTGGTAATTTCGATACTTATGTCACGGAGCCCCTTTCCGTATTCACGCTGATAAAGGCTTCATATTACTTCCGGCTTAAAATTTAATTATATTCATTCACATTCAAACTCGAAGCAACGCTGATATCATTTTTGTAGTTCAATTAAATGGTTTGTTGTAAATGTGTGCTTAGTTGAATAATTCATTAAAGGAGGCTTGATATTTCGGAAGCACGAATATTATAGTTACAGAACATGTATAATTACTAATGATTTATCTTATTTTTACAACTATGAAAGCAAATTTTCATCAATTTGATGTATTTATATCTTGTATTATACTCTCAACATTAAGTTAAAAATAAAAAAAACCTAGCTTATCTTAAAAACATGAAGATTTTATGAAAATACTCTCGATTTAATAGAGTGTAATTGAACAACACAAAACAAAATATTGGATAAGAAAACAAAAGTTTTGATCACTTGTATGTTATTGATTGACATCAATAGATATTAAACCATACAAAAATACTTCATTTAAAATATATAACATGTTAGCATATGGCTAAAATAAAGATTAAACAACACAAAATAATACTTAAAAAATATGCAATAATAAATATTAGCTTACTGGAACGTAATCAATCGAAATGAAGAATGAGTCATACGAAAAATACTTGATGAAAATAATGTATAGTATTAAATTTTAGCTTATGGGTAGGTAATCGATCGAAAAAGATATTGAACTTTACAAAAAGTACTTCACGAAAACAACACGCAATACTTAATGATAGCTTACTAGTAAGAAATCGATTAATATAGAGATTAAACCTTGTAAAAAATACTAAATAAAAATAAAACTGTTATATTTTAGAGTACAGGTAGTAATTATTTAAAAAAGAGATTGAACCATACAAAAAATACTTCATAAAAATAATATGTAATACAAAATGTTAGCTTACGGGTAAGTAATCGTTTGGCATGGAGATTGAACCATACAAAAAGTACTTCATGAAAACAAAATGCAGTGCTAAATATTAGCTTACAGGTTGATAATTGATCAATATAGATATTGAACTATAGATTGTCATAATTAATTCAATTAGAAATTGAACCTTGCAAAAAAACTAGGAAAAACACGTAGTGCTGTAAAAAAATATTTATTTAAATAAAGAACCAACCATAGGAAAAAAAATTATTGAGAAAGATTGTCTAACCAAAAGTTTGCTCGCTGATCACGACCAAATTAATCCAATACTGAAAGAAGAAGAATGTGCATGACAGGGTACGAGTATATGGCAATAGCACAATATGTGTATGTTTTCTCTGTCTACCACATTATATTCATGGCGTAATGGTGATGATAATCTATTGTTTTTATGAGGTTTATTATGAAATATGTTCATGTGAGTAATTGATATAATGTTGATGTCTTTGATTAAATGGAGTAAAAAATATATAAATAATACATGTGCTTAGTTTTATTCGTTTCGTTCCCATTAAATCATGTTGACCAAACAACTTTGACATAAAAATCGGTTTTCGAAAATTGTATCTCAAAATTGCCCCTTATTTCACTCCCTTTTTTCATTTCATGACTTATGGCAAACCACTCACATTTTATTCAAAGCACTTTTGAATGTATTTTTATTAAAAAAAAACAGACATGTTTAAATTTCATCCCACTATTAACAAAGTTTTATTTGAGACCAGGAGTCCATTATAAACAGCCAATTTTGCTTAAAATAGTAATATATTTATAAATAAATTATTTCAACAATTTCGAAAAAAGTTCTTCATAGCTAAAATAGAAATAAATTAATGCGATGTATTTTAATTTGAACCGAACACGGGAAGCGTTTTAACGTCACAAAATTCAAATTTGATTAAACGCAGTGATTTATTTCTGTTAAATTTTAGCTACTCCGTTTTACTCGTAAATTATGTAAAACGTTCGATTATTCAATGTATGTTTCAGTTAAATACTGAAGCAAATTAAAACATTTGAATGTTTAAGGTAGTAAATAATTCTGTGAAACCCATTTACTCGATCTCAATTTCCACTTGAATACGGTTTATTTTGTTTGAAATAATAAATACGCTTGATGACTTTTTAAAAAATTCGTGTTAATCGAACTCGCAGCCCGCGGGCTGAATGACAGGCCTCAAACCAATTTGACTAATTCTTAAGAATATAATAGTGTTTTTTTTTAAATTATATTTGACAAATTAAAATAAAATTTATCTGAGGCTCGAAATTTTATTGAAATACTGTATTGTACAAAGTACAATTTGGTGGGTTTATTGCCAAAGTGCGATCATTTCATTCCAAAGAAAAATTTACAATTTGTTTCCAATATTGGATGAAATACATTACAATTTTACAAATTAATTCTTTTATTTTTTAATATGTAATTCACCGTCTCTTGAATAAAATATGGCGTAGAAAACGTTTTATCTTTGCTAGAAAAGTAGATTCATTTTAAATTTTCGATCAATAGACAAAGAAGATAACAAAATACGTCGATATTAAACAGTGACCGAAGTCTCTATAAAGTAAGTCTGGAGTGGCGACCGAAGAGCGCGGGGTGGTCGTCCGCATCCCCTTTGCCTCGCAAATGGGGTTTAAAACCGAATATAATGGCATCATATATCTCGCCTAGCGCCACGTGTATACAAGGAAACTCAACCTTATTTGTAGATACTACCAGAGTGCCTGCAACCTACTTCGTTGAGAATTACTATACCGCACTCGACCTAACACCGAGGAAAATGTACAGCTAATTCCGCTTCTAATAGTGTAAGTCTCTTTGTCACTGTGCATGATTTATTCTAACAAGCAAGGTGCTTTATTGTTCAACACCTTGTTTTTGCATCCTGCAATAAACCGTTATAAAAACATGCTAACAAGATATAATAAGGTATGGGATACTTTGGAAGCTGTGTACAATGTTCCATTATATTTATAGTTATTTCTTGATTGGTTCAAGTCGATAATAGTATATTTTTCGTCATTATGACGTGTTTATTTTGTTATTGCAACAGTTATATTAGGTTTGCGTAATATTTAATGAATACATGTTCTTTATTTTCGTCATTATGACGTGTTTATTTTGTTATTGCAACAGTTATATTAGGTTTGCGTAATATTTAATGAATATATGTTATTTATTTTCGTCATTATAACGTGTTTATTTTGTTATTGCAACAGTTACATTAGGTTTGCGTAATATTTAATGAATAAATGTTAAACCAGGTGGTTTAATTAATTGTTCACAAAAAACTGGAATTCATTGTGTCATTTCAATTAACATTTTGTTTACCTCAATGTTGTACATATATGGATGGTGTATACAGCTTTAGGAAACACTTAAAAACAACCCTTTTTGGGAAGTCTGAATTTATGATCATATATTAAAATTACACATAACATATACACTACATTCTACCTTAAGCTGAATGTGTTAATATCACATATCGGAAGATCTACAAAGGTTTTTTTGCAGTTCGTTTTCTCTTGATAAGTTATGTATGGTGTTTTTTCTAAATATGTTTTTCTAAACATAAGAAAATGTAGGGAAATCCCTTATCGCCACCACCTTCTTATCCATATACTCAACTTTTTTTAATGTTTTCTATTATAGTGGGTTCAAATCCCAAACCAAAATGCCCTTGAGGCGAGTGTGTTCTTTTAAACGACTATTCAAATTGTTATTTTATTATGTACTATATTTATTGTTTTTGATTCCCGTTGAATCTCTAATTATTTAAAAAATACAGTCTGGTTTTCACTTAAGGCCATTTTAACATATTTCTAGATGGTTGAAAGAGATTGCCACATGGCAATAAGTCCAACAGGTTGTACTATAAACAACGAAAGTATTATAAAAAACTAAATATCCTTAAGAAAGTGGTGGAATATGCAATGTCATCAGTGAAATGAAGATCCAAGCCGATGCATTCGTCCCATTGAAGACGTACAATGGTCTAAGACGGGGAGATACACTAATATAGCACAATCAAATATTATACGAAATACCAGATTCATAATAAGTAATACTATGTACTCGTATAATGAGTTTGTACAACTTTTGACATACTTATGACAACTACATCATTGCTAAATCTGGAGCAGTGAATGAGCCCAAAATGATATTTATGTTATGTATATAAGTACTGTAGGTAAAATATGCTATTTTGGCATAACTTTAGTCACGCCTACTCTTCAGAACCATAAAAAGCCAACTCTATAAAACACTGCTAAGAGTCGTGGATATTTACAAAGCGAAACAAAACATCTCTCGATACCTCTTAGAAAAAAAATCTCAGCAGAATATATAGTATGTTCCAAATTGTGACTGGAGTGTGGAAATAAATGTATAATTAAGAAATCTATATCCTTTATAGTGAAGCAAAAGTTATTAAATGGATAGACTGAGGTTAACTGACCCTGCAAAGTAGATTCTGTTAAGCGATACAATGGGGAGTAGAAGTAGAAGAAAGAAAATACCAAAGCTAAGACAGCTGGATGGATTAACGGAGAACTTTCGTTACTCGTATAACCAATTGGAGGAAGCTTGTTATTGAGAGAAATGAATAGAAAGTAATACCACAGGTAGCCATGACCAATCCTTGGTTGAAGTGATGATGATGATTACTCAATGTTACGAACAATGATTATTATAATGTTAATAGTTAAGGCATTATCACTGTGGAGGTTTAAAGACATTGTAATTTGTTTTATCAAACACTGTTTATTCCACTTTTTAGTAACGATAGTAACAGAAGTAGTAATGGAAATAAATTGGACAGATTAGAGGCCCTAGAAATGTCTAAGTCAGTGAATCCGGTGAACATCTGGCAAACACATATATTCCAAAAATCTCTCCACTGCTCGCCGAGGTTGTCTCCTCCCTCCCTCCACCCACAGTTCCCAACCCGAATGTTTACCGTTAGAAGCGTGTACCAGTTCGAACAGAATTCAATCTTGTTTGTGTTCCCCTCATGATGAGGTGAAAGCCTTGAAACCGGTAGAATTATACCGTTATAGAAAGTGGAATAAACAGTGTTTGATAGAACAAATTACAGTGATTATTATTTAATAATTTATCAAAAAACTGATGTAATAATTTTCTTGTCCTATCTTCAAAACTTGAAAAATTTCTATTTAACTTTTTTATTAAACTGCAGAACACTTTATTAATAAGAAGAGAAATAAATAATGTCAACAAGAATTGGTGTAGCGAAAATAAGAAAATACTCAAAGAATAAAATATCACAAATATTACTTTTCTCGGAATTTTAATTATTGTCGCAAGAAAGTTAATGAAAAAGTTAAGAACTTTTCTACTTATTTCATTTTAATAAAATGAATGAACAAGAGGCAAATGATAGGTGACTCTGTCCGAGACAAGAAAATAACTAATATACCTTTCGGCTCGTTTTCATTTGCGACTAATTGAAATTGAAATTTAGATTTCTTAGCGAGGTTTAAAATATGAGAAGAAAACAAATTATACTCAGTTATTTTAAAATATGAGAAGAAAACGAATGATACTCAGTTATTTTAAAATATGAGAAGAAAACGAATGATACTCAGTTATTTTAAAATATGAGAAGAAAACAAATGATACTCAGTTATTTTAAAATATGAGAAGAAAACAAATGATACTCAGTTATTTTAAATTGAAATTAATACCCTTTATGGAAAGTAAGATGTTACATATACTCAATCTTTGCAGATGATAAGATGTTATTTATTGTATGTCGCTGAGGATGGTAAGAACTCACACATTATCTATCAATCAAGACAGTTTGATATAAAATATTGTATGTTATTTATAGTTAAAGCATTAACATTGTGAAGACATTGTAATTTGTGTTATCAAACACTGTTTATTCCACTTTATGTAACGGTATAACCCTACCGGTTTCAAGGTTTTCATTGAAATTAATACCCTTTGTGGATAGTAAGATGTTACATATGCTCAATCTTTGCAGATGATAAGATGTTAGTTATTGCATGTCCCTGAGGATGGCAAGAACTCACACATTCTTTATCAATGTAGACAGTTAGATATAAAATATTGTATGTTACGAGTATTTATAGTTAAAGCATTAATATTGTGGAGATTTAAAGTCAATGTAATTTATGTTATCAAACACTGTTTATTCCACTTTACGTTACGGTATAACCCTACCGATTTCAAGGTTTTCACGGTGAAAACCTTGAAACCGGTAGGGTTATACCGTTACATTAAGTGGAATAAACAGTGTTTGATAAAAACAAATTACTGTGTAAAATATTCTTTATTTTTGCAGATGGTAAGGTGTTACATATTTTCTGTCTTTACGGATGGTAAGATGTTACATATTCTCCATCTTTGTGGATGGTAAAATGTTATTTGTTATCTAAGTGGATGAAAAGGTGTTTCATTTTCTATGCCTTTACGGATAGTTAAGTGTTTTATATTATCTCTTTGTACAGATGGTCAAACGTTACAAATTATCTGTATTTGCAGATACTAATATGTTATATATTCTCTGTCTTTCTATTTTTGTAAACGGTTCAGATGCACTGACGCTCACAAAAAACTTAACAACCAAATAGTAAGTTAATAACTTAAAAAATACATCAAATAAATTAATTTTTATAATGATCTGAAGATCATAATGAAAAGGACATCAATTAACAAAATGCTTTTTGTTTATACAAAAGATAATCTGTCTCCGTCGTGTTAATTTTCAGTGTGGTGTTAGCATAGCATTTATTGTGTCGTAAAAACGATATGGTTAAAATACATATTCGATAGTAGATCACACTGGACGGTCACTCGGTTCGTTCTCAGTATCAGTGTCCCTGATGATGAAAAACTCGATTGGTTATTAACATCAATTAAGATGGTACTTTGGAAAATATAATATACATATTTTTCGTAAAAAATTTCCACAACTATAAATACCGACTCCATTTCCACATTAAGAAACGAAATGGATTTTTTTTTCATAGAACATAAATAACACTTATAATTCTTCGACCCTCCAGAACAAAGGGTGAGTGGGTATTGATTTTCCTCATTTTCCCTTTTTTCTTTGCTAAGAAATTGCGTTAAGGGAAGATATATCAAGTTAATTAGTGGGTAAAATATTTATTGCTGCCTTGCAAAGCTATCAGGAGGAGAGGGACGAAGCAGGTGTGACCGAAGGATTAATTAAACCTGGCACGAGCACACACTCTTAATCTTTAATGAAAGGTTACGACTTAAGTTTAAGTCGACGTTGTCATCATCAGACGTAACTGATTATATTATTATACGAAGCTCCGTGGTTTACCGTACGCATAAAAAGTAATGGTTTTTGATTAACATGTTAAGAAGTTTTAGCAAACCTTTGTCGTTGTTTTTGGTAACGTAAGTGATTTTCACATGTTAATTTTAATATTTTCATAACAATTCATTACAATCTGGCGGACTTATGGTATTGTGACCATCTATTACAACTAACCAGAAAGAATTAAAGGTGGCTTCAAGAGAAAACCAGTTTATTGCCAAGGGAGAAACTTTAATATTTAATGAATAGAAAAAAACATGTAATATCAAAATGATAACAAAAAAAGGAGACATCAATGATCCAGTTGATAAAAGGCCTGTCTTCGATCCCGAGGGCTGTGATTTTGTTTCCCGTTGGAATATTAAGAAAATTAGTCTAGTCTGGTATTCATTTAAGGCACCTTTAACAAGCTCTTGTTGGCTGGAAGAGATTTTAATGTAGCAATAAACCCGTCAGATTGTACTACCATATATACAACAAAAGTAAAATACAGTACAATAAACTAAAAAAATACAAAATTAACAAGGTTTTCAATTGCCAGAAGAAGAAAATTAAAGTTATGTTATACCAGGATAAACGCAATATGTCACTGAAGAGAGACGTAATGTTATTATAATTTGCTATTTGAAACAAATCGACGATGTTGCTTTTATTAGTTGATAGCTAGTTTCAGAATCTAACAGCATGAACAGATTATGTGAACAATTAAGATCGGTTAACTACAAAAGCTAAAATGCTTTCTGGGCCTGAGTGAAGCGCGAGACTGTAATCGAAGATACCCTGAACATTTTCGACGAGATATAAAAATACGGCAGAGCAGTTAAGGACATTTAAAAAAAGTATTAAAACCTAGATATGAAAGCAAATATCAGTTGGAATTATTTTCTAACGGCTTAATGACAGAAATATCTTTATTTTTTTCTTTAAATATTATGTTTTAAAAGTCGTGCATTATTTTCTTTCAAAACTGATAAAAGTTTTCAATTTTACTTAGTCATAAACTCAATCTAAGTCACACACTAAAATTCATAACAAACAGAATTAAACGGGACCTAGATTGTTAACTCTTAAATCTTGTTAAGTTGACAATATCTAAGAAAATAATTAAAAAAGGAAAACAAGTTGTTTAACTCAATAAAGAAATGTTTTATTTGTTTTTAATTAATCTTCGAATTTAACTGTTTTTATCTGAAAAGTATATTTTTAAGACATGGTAAGAAATAAAAATATTTAAAAACATATGCACAGTGGTATGCTATTGCCAACCTTATTATATGGAAACGAAACCTAGACATTGAAAGAGTGATAAGAGGAAACTCAATAAAGTACAATTACGTGTCTTGTATAGAATATGATATTACGTGTATAATAGAATGATAAATTATGATCACATATGAAATAGCTGTTTCTAAGAAAGGGATGTAATAAGAAGCGTTAAGAAAGGAATCCTGAAATTATTGAGTCACATTGAAAATAAGCCCTATCTCAAAATATAAATAGAGCTTAATTTAATAAAAAGGGATAAACATATATGTTATACCGAGGAAAGAACAGAAGGAAATAGTTGAAAACAAATAAACCTTAATAATGTATGACGAGGACAAAAAAATACTGTGTATGAAGTCCTGAGCAATTTTAACTCTGCCTACCCCGAAAGGGGCATGGCGTGATTGCATTTATATATTGTATGTTAAGATTCGATTCGCAGAATCAAAGACATTTCAATCATTATTAGAAATCGAGACATTGAACTATGATTTTTTATACAATACTTTATAAAGTATAAACTTATAAATCATCCACTTAAAATAAACAATGAAAAACTACAACCTTGAACAGTCATACCATCACAAGGGACCAAAACGAAATGCATGACTACATAACTTTTATTACAACCATAAAATACACAGCAATCCCTTACATTCGGACGTAATTATGCAAAAAGAGCCCAACCCACACTTTTTATAAGGTTGTATGACACAAACTAAAAACTTTAAAATTGTATTTTAACAGTTAAATATCCATTTAACGAGTTTGTTATTTTACGCATAAAAGATTGATCTATGCATTTTCGATATTTCATACAAAGCGAAAAATCGTATTGGATCCTTTTTGTATAATTACGTCGATTTTACATAGTTCATGACTCTTATTCCATTTCATGGCTAGGCTCTTTGACTAAGCTGTCGAAATACCACCAGTCCCACGTTACAAAATAACAGGGCGATACTAAAAAAACAGTCCGGCCTATTTAATATTATTACGTTAATGTTATAGGGTTATTACGCTAATATAAACCGTCGTTTTATTGCGCCATATCGTTATTTACGACGCCAACTCACTCTGAAATCACAAGTGCCAACTGTATTATACATTTCGCTTTACAACAATGAATTTATATTATTTTCAAACATTATGTAAGTACATATTTGTACATAAATGTGGAATTTACGCGTAACCTTAAACTGCCTTGAAATTAACAGAAAGGGTTGTCATATAAAAAATATTTTTTATGTTTTACAATTTTATATTTTTTATGTATGTGTGAACAATTAATAATGTTATGCTTTTTACTTTTTAAAATATATTTCCATATTTTTGAAACCGTTTTATAAGTATATTTGTATATAATTCTAAAATGTAATCGTAACCTGGAACTGTCTTGAAATTAACAGTAAGGGATGTCATGCGAAAAATTATTTTACCATGTTTAACGACTTTATAAGAATTCATATTTTTTATATGGGTTTACAATCAAATTATAATTTCGCTTTACAACAATGAACTCTATTATTTTCAACCGTTATATAGGTACATACTATATATAGTTGTGCATAACTGTGGAATATACGCGTAACCTTAAATTTCCTTGAAATTAACAGTAAGCGTTGTCATATGAAAAATGTACGTTATGTTTTCGGTTTATGGGATTTTATGTTGCTTTCGTATGGGTAAAAGTTATATTATGGTATTACATTTTCACTGTAAACAGTACGACCGGGTGGTGGGTTAATTGCAATGTAGCAACATTTTCTTACTAACCAGAAATATGTTACAAGGGGCGTAAAGTGAAAACTTGACTAGAATTTTTTTTTTAAATTGGTGTACAATCCCCGGCTGGAAGATAATGTATTTGCCAACCAGACCACGGAAGTCGTGATAAAATATTGGAACAATTTGGACTTTTTTTATATAAGGAGCATAATTTCAAGAGGTGTAAGACAGAAAGAGGTAGGGAAAGGCATGTTGCTTCATGAAACTAGATCCATGACTCAACTAATACTGTTTTCGCCAATAAATCATTCGCAAAATATTTAAAAAGATCGAGTACAGTGGTGTGTTACTGCTAATGTTGGTATATGGAAAGGGAGTGATAAGAAGTGAATAATGCATATAAATATGTTGTTTATAGTTAAGGCATTAACGTTGTGGAGGTAAATACATTGTAATTTATTTTTATCAAACACTGTTTATTCTACTTTTTTGTGACGGTATAACCCTACCGGTTTCAAGGCTTTCACCTCGTCTTCAGGGGAGCACAAACAATACTTTATGGAGAATATTTGGTATTACAATATTTGATTGAGTGAGGAATAGTCGGATAAAGGATAATTGTTAATAAGACATCAATGTTTCAACAAGAAAAGTAGCCCTGCGATGATTTCGCTACTTCAGAAAATTACTTGCAAAAGATTTACGAAACTAAAGTAGTCGTAAGAAATGAATGGAGATCAAAGAAAAGGTAAGCAAACAATATAACAAATTCGCGATTATTTATTTGTTGGACAGACTAGTCTTCTTCCTCCTCCAGGGGGTTAAACCTTTAGTTTTTACTTTCTTCTTGTTCATATCGTGCCAAAGGCACTATTGTTTCCGCCCAGAATTCTGTCACCTGAACAACATTGGGCGTTCCACAAATCAAGTCTTCCTCGGCAAATGTACCAAGCGTTGACTGTTTGGTGACCTTTTTGATAAGATGTTTGATTTCCAATTGATGGCTTCGAATTCCCAATTCACGATGGTATCAATAAAAATTAATAAAAGCGTCCCAGCCTGGTAAAATAGATCGCCTGGTTAAATAGATCGCCAGGTAACCAATTATCATAAGCAAAACACGTTTACTAACATTGATGCAAATTTACGTGCGATAACAAATCGCAAGTTACGTGCCTTATCAAGTGATCCTAAGCCCGAAGGCCTGATAAATGTGACTGAAGACGATTTTGTCCCCGGTTACGCAATTCAATACGTACGAATCACTTATTCGGGTGTATTGAAGGGTACCATTCTAATAAATAAAACTACTCCACATAGTTGATCCATCACGTAATGGGAGAATAAAAGAAATCAGGCCAAAATGTTATATTTTGGTATGTTATCTTTGACTCTCCTAATTCCTCTTCTGGAATTAGGAGAGTCAATATGTTTATAGATTTTGTGGCTTTTACTTTATCTCTGACATTGTCAGATGCCTTATATTTAAAATTTTAAAACTGGCTATCCGAATGAGTTATGGACATATGTTTAGCTATTTTAAATATACCCCGCTGTATTCTGTACAGGGTGTACAACGAGGCAGAACCGGGGAAGCGTGGAATATTTATCAAGGCGGCTGGCTTAGATATTTGTGATATACTGCGAGCTTATGTGTAGCCTTGACCGCTACGCCTGACACGAGCATAAGTTCTTTTTCTACGGTATTTTAAATTAAATTTTGGGCGTCAGGGTTGGAAGCTTTCCCCTTCTTCGGGAAAACTAAAAACATTTTTCAATGTCCATAAAATATATTTCAACCGCATGACTGTTTCAATATGACATATGTCAAATATATTTTAGCGAAAAGCTAAATAAAGTGGAATATATTTTATTATAAATGCCAAGTCATTAATGTCTAGGTATAAATAATTATTTTTATTGTTTTATATTGTAATACGCCTTTGTTGAAAACAATACAACTAGAGTTTACCCCAGGCCTTTTAAAAATATTTTAAGCGGCTCTAGGTGAAACCAAATCAAACCCCTTTTTAAATAAAATTGAATATGGGAATCGAATCCGTAACGTCTGGTTAAAAATACGAGTATATGGTTTATCAAAATCATTATATTGACATTATCCTTAATACAAAGATTTGAAGCGTACATTATTTTTTTTTATAATTAATCAAAGATATTTTGGTTAAATGTTTTAAATATTTATTTATTTAGTTTAAAAATATTTTTTTTTAAATTTGGTTATTTTACTTTAATTATTATACTTATTCCATAACATACATTAATATATTTAAAAAAATAAGCATTCACGTAATAATTTCACTCATTATTATTTATCAATTTATTTACAACGTATTAAAAAGTGCTTGTTACACTTTGTGGTGTCAAATTTAGTAATTTTGATAAAATAAATTAAACACTTTTTTTTCTTTTGTATTCCCTACTGTTTAACTTTTATGAGTTCACGATCAATTTTAAAGACTTCAATCCTCCTCGCCAGGTGAAGATAATCACCTGACGAGGAAGACTAAAGTCTTCGAAACTAACATAGTTGTGAACTCACATAAATAAAACAGTGGTGAATACGAAAGAAAAAATAAATGTTTATTTATTTCATTTATGTATTTACAGTCCCTTTATACCATTAACATTTTTATAATACAGTTAAAATTTAGAATGTGAGTACAGAAGGGTGGGATATTAGAATATTAAATATCAAAATAGTAACACGATTCATACAATTTGCAGTAAAAGCACTTGACAAATACAAATGACCAGGGCTCAGAAAGATCTGTTTCATACCATGCGAGATAAAAAATTAAATAATATAATTCATGATATTATATAAATATGTATGAAAATATAGAAAATCTTCAACCAATGAGTATTTTTAAACAACCATATATATATATAAATTTTTTTTTAATTTACTCCCAAATGAACATTTTTTAAATAATGAAGTTATTTCGTTATTTATTGATTTGCTAGATGCCTTAAAGCTAATTTAAACCAAGTACCAACCCTGATCAGGGGAAGTTCCAGGCCGACAGAGCGGCTGAGTTATTTGTGGCCGAGTCCAGGTAGCGGCCGAATGTCAGATATCCCGGGAAACGTCCTGGAAGAATTATTGCCAACCTGGAAGACGGATTCGAGAACGGTTCTACGCCTTCATGGACCTACCAATTCAGAAGTGTCTTGAATTAATAAGACACAATTTGTTGAACTACATAATTTGTGTTACATCCCATAAAAAACTATGATTTTTTTCTCAAAAAAAAAAGCGTAAATATCGAGATATAAAAAAATTGTAAGTATATTGAATAAGAAGAAGCGAATATCTTTAACAGAAATATGTTTTTATTCACGTAATGTTAAAATAGTGTGTGAGATCATTCATTTCCATGTCCAGACAGTTTATCATTAACAATGCCCTGTGTTTCCAGTAGGAGACAATAGTGATCGCCCTATAATTCGCATCAATCAGGTTTTGACCATACCCTATGTTCGAACAAGTTAGCACGAGTTGTGAGTTCTGCACATCCCCACAATCACATTCAGTACTACTTTTGCTCAAGAAACCATATATTTGCATGTTCACCTTACACCTAGCCACCCCTACTCTGAATTCATTCAATGCTTTCCAGGAACCAGTTGGTCTCAAGGTGTCATCTTTTCCAAGAGTTCCAGAGAGATTAGCGATGGAGTCAAGAGATATTTTCAGCTCTTTGCACACATGCACTACAAGAGATTTGGCTTAACATTGATTAAAATAATATTACTAATAATTTAATGCTGATTTATATAGCATCATTTAGAGTTCATACATACATACCATCACGAAAATCTTATTTTAGGGTACGCAGAGATGACAAAGAGTTAAACTGTTTTATCACGACAAACATCCACCTTCACCCCATTTATACATATTATCATTCTGTTCCTCCTATTTCATTAATTCCTTCATTATCTTTCTTTCAAAATTATGTTAACTTGGTTTAACCCTACTTTCTCGTTCACCATTCATAACTCGCACTCATACTCATACTTAAATTATAAACTTGTTTTTCCTCACCCATCCATTCAACACGTTCAAAACACCTTAACTTACTCTTTTTCATTATGTATAATATACCACATCAGTTTTTAGATCAAATTCATCCTTAATAATTACATTTCTTTGTGTTGTGTTGTATTACACTTTCGTGGTATAGAGTACAGCCTGGCGGATTTATTGTCATGTGGCAATCTCTTCCAACCAACCAGAAAGACGTTAAAGTGGTCTTAAGTGAAAACCAGACTGAAATCCTTTTTTAAAAAATCTGGATTCCAGCGGGATTTGAACCCGCAGCCTCCGGGTCGGGAGACATGAGTCTTTCCAACTAGGCCACGAAGTTCGTGTTTCTTACTGTGACAAACCAATGTTTTTTTCTCAGTGCATGTTTTTCTACCGCGTTTACTCGGTTCCTTAAATTAATTTTAACATCCACGTTTTACTCTCAGACATCAATGTTAGCACCAATACGCTGTTGCGAATTATCATTTTACCAGGTCTTGATATTGATTGGTTTGAATATATGTACGTACTAAACAAGCTATAGTACATACCTTATCATAATATCCCGTCCTTTTTAACCGACAGGGATGTAAAATATGGACCAAGTGAAAATTTTATTCGATGTGATACAAAACCTACATGATTATTTGTGTTTAAATATATAATATTTCATTTTAATTTTAATGGACGAATATCTTTCTAAAACTGTACAGTTCTTTAATATCGTACAAACATATATACATATCATCACGCAGTGTCCCTTGTAGGGTAGGCAGAGAAAGCTAATCTACAAAATTTTCTATCTAAGTACAAAACTTTCGCCTCCTTCACACTCATATTTATTTATTTATTTAACACTTTTATTGCAAATACCATCTGGCGGGCTTATTGCCAGGCGGCAATCTCTTCCAACTTATACATCTCATCATGCACAATCTTCTATAATTCATAATTCTCACTTTACTTTTATGTCTTCATCTTCTTTCAAAATCTGGTCCCCTTAATCCAGTCACGTTTTCCTTGGTCTTCTCCTTGATGTTGCCATAAATAAATGAGGGCTAATGTTGAAACATCAGATATATTTCCAGAAGCTATAACATATTTCACTGGTAAGAAGAGTAGTGGTAATAAGCCCGCCAAACTGTTTTGCAATAAAGTGTTAAATAAATAAATATTTCATAAAGAGGCACAAAGGGAAAACTGAACTGAAATCCTTAAAAAAACTGGATTCCAACAGGAGTCAAATCTGCAACCTCTGGGCTGAAAACTTACAAATTAAGTCACAGCGATCATATGTTGAAAAAAAGATAATTGAATTTTAATTTTCAGAACCATTTATGCTTTCAGTAAAAATATGAAAGGCTAAAACACGCCAAGATAGAATTTTTCCTCGCAAGCCAGCTTTCTTCAGCTACATCTTAAAATCTGAAACCGATATCCTGAAATCTCAAAGAGTATTCAAGTCTTCAGAATGGCCTCATTATTCTACTTTATCCATTTCTTCATTTTTTGTCACCCATCAGCTTCCATCTATATCTTCCAGTCAACAGGTCTCGCTGGTGTCTCACTTATACGGATCATCTAGCACAGTGATCCACGAGCGATCCATCATCCCTTCCCCCATTCCTCCATCCTTCATTTTCCATCCCTCGGTCCCTTCATCCTTCACATCTCTTCACCCTTCCATATCCCGACGACTCTTCTCTACTGAAGTTGAGAGCGTTCACGCGTGGTTTATTCGCTACGTGATATTTTCTCGTCAGCACTTTAGTTTTGTAACTTTTGTAGCAGACAGAGCTTATTTCAACTTGAACAAAATATTTCAATACTCGAGCTTTCAGATTTTTTTAAATTTGTATAATGATTTTAGTTTTTGAAACTGTTATTGCCTTATTGTTGACTTGTTTCAATTTGATAATCTAAAGAAAATTTTTACCATGTCATCGCGTTAGTTGTGTCAGAAATTTATTATTTCTTTTTGATTTAAAATTTTTCAATTTTTTTTTCTTTCTGAGTTAAATAAAAAAATTGTTTTAGATAAAATCCATACAAATATACCATCACGCCATGTTTTTTGTGGGCTAGGCGAGGATAATGAGTTTTCATACACATCCATAAATCTCATCAAAAATACTTCATTTTTCATATATTACTTCTTACTTTTTCCTCAGCTGAAATATCTCCAAATATATACACCCACAATTTTTTTACCTACCTCTTCCTTGCTCTTCGTTCGTTTCAGATATTTGATTGTTTTTAAGATTTTTGCAACTCATTCTCTCAATGTGGCCAAACATAATCAGGATTCCTTTCTTAATCAAACGTATAAGAGCAGTCTTTAACGAAAAGTATCCCTTTACCATTAATTTTACATTTAATAACATAAATTCTACTATAATCTTGTTGACTTAGTCAGGGTTCTTTCAATACACAAATTACCAAAAGAACCCCACCGGGTTGTATTATATACAACGAAAAACTAACACAACAAAAAAAGTTTTGTGAAATAAATATAACTAAAATAAAATTGGAATATAAATTATGATTTTCATCATATATATTTTTCGATACATTGGACCAAAACGTTATAAGTACAATTTTTTTAATAATTTAATACAAACCACTTCAATGGAGACACTAAAATAAATAAACCTTCGAAATATTTTATTTAAAATATTATTTCTATAGTAGTTTTCTATATTTAGTAGATATTGAGTTATTTTAAAAAGGAATTATAGCTATTGTTTTAAGTTACCTAAACACTTTATTTAAAAAGTATGTTAGGTGAATTACTTTAAAAAACAACAATTGGCAATTGTTATGTGTACCGCTTTAATTTTAGATATTCCAAATTTATTTCGTTGCCAATTTAAATATTTTGTAAGCTTCAACTCCAAAAGAACTAAAAACTCAGATTTGAATACGAAAGTTCATATTCATTTTGTTAGCTTCAACTCCGAAAGAACTAAAAACTCAGATTTGTCTACAAACGCTCATATTCATTTTGAAAATAAATAACCAATTTTTTTTATTTTCCATTATTATTAGTTTCTATTTCTAAATGCTCATTAACTTTCAATAACGCCTGACAAACGAGGGAAATTCTTGTATTTTATTGTATTACACTTGCGTTGTACATAATACAACCTGCGAGCTTATTCATAAGGGGATGAGGAACTTTCTTCAGATGTTACTTATCAACTTGCTAAGGTCTTTAAAACCGATAATGAACTGAAGAAATAAAAAAGTGGTGACAACGAAAAAAAATTGTATTTAATTTATTTTATTTAAAAAATAATTAACAAAGGTATTGAAATTTGTTTGGTAAAACACAGTTAATTCAACTTAATATAGCTTAAATCCGGTAGAGTAATACCGTTATATTAAGTGAAATAAACGGTATTTGATTAGACAAATTATAATGTATTTAGACCTCCACAGTGTTAACGCCTTAATAATAAAAATATATCAATTAACATAATACAACGCTAAACGAAATAAGTAACATAGTCTGTATTGCCTGCAAAAAACAACACCAAATAAGTGGGTTTTTTTTTCAAATCTAAGGGGACTTAGTTTTTTCTACATTATTTTGTTAAAAAAGAGTTTAATTTAAGCAAAAACTTAAATAGTATGAAATCTAGAAACTTGAGAAGGGACAGCAGAGTGTAAGTAAGATCTTCACTAATCATAATAAATATTTCTTTACATGTTTATTCAAAGTAAAGCGACTATCCAAAAAGAGCTATATTTTCTATGGTAATCATATTATTTAACTGCCGAAACCGTACAAATGTTCAGTGATGCGAAACTTTATTTAATTGTAGCGTAAATAATCTTTGTTTGTTTTGTGTTTCTTCGTTAATTTTCCTAGCTATCAAAATAATTCAATAATCTTCCTGAAAGTAGTTGAGTATTTTTAGGCTAAATTTGTGGTAATTCGCCAAATGATCGTGTACCGGTGGTTTTCGATATTTTCAGTATCTCGGTAATCTCTCGTAGTGTTTTAAAAATCAATAACCATGACACCCAAAAGTTAAAAAAATAATTTAAAATTCATGATAGTAAAAGAGTTCTTTTAAAATTGGTACAAAAACGTTGAATTAGCCAAAAACATCGTTTTTAATGCACAATTTTTTAAACCAAATGAATTTTTTTTTATTTGAATTGATTTTTACTGAGTTAAAATTGTTTTATATTTGAATGTGTTCCAAAAAATATTAATTTATGAAACCAAATTCTTATTTACAATTTAATATGCATTTTAGAAAATCTGTGTCGTTTTCTGTATAAAGATTAACCAATTAAATACAAAGCTCTCTCAATAGGGAGAACCGACTACGTCAAAAAAAATATATTAAACGCTGATTACAATGTTTAGCCCAAAAAAGTTCGATATGCAGTTCATCAAGATATTAGGCTAAAACCTAAAGTTAGTTCTGCACGCAATCTCTGATGGATTAATATAGGTCATGGGGGAAGCCAGAAACCAATATATAATGGGAGTAAAGACAGGCTGTCAAGTGCAGATGTGGAGTGCCGCAATGGCTGCCTGCCTTCAAATCATATTCGAAGAAATCTTGAGAAAATTGAAATCTCAAAAATAAAGAACGACAGTGGAATGGCATATCAAAACGAGAACATTTCCACAAGTTTTCATTAACTTCCCGGTCGAGAGATGAGTTTGCTTTGTGGATAAAAAATAAATGCTGTGTTCAATATTTTACTTCCGTATTAAAGGGTGGTGGAATAATATACTTTTCATCAAACATAATCGATATTTTTTACAGATGTACTTTTTTAACCATATAAACTTCTGTTAACCAATTAATCGCAAAATCTTCAAAAAATATTGATCACAATTATTTGCATGTGTCCACCTAGATACATGGAAGCGAAGCAAAAGTTCTTTTTGTTAAAGAAAGTGAAAAGAGTAAAATAAATATGGTAGAAATGTGTGCTTAATGTATAAAATCTGATATTACAATGTTTGGCAGAGTAAGATAAAATACCTGATATTACAATGTTTGACAGAGTAAGATAAAATACCTGATATTACAATGTTTGACAGAGTAAGATAAAATATCTGATATTACAATATTTGACAGAGTAAAATAAAACATCTGATATTACAATGTTTGACAGAGTAAGATAAAACATCTGATATTACAATGTTTGACAAAGTAAGATAAAATATCTAACATTACAACTTCTATGACTTCTCTTACTTTTTTCATTACTTTCTTTCAAAATATCATCCACTTCATCGAACGATACTTTCCATAATATTTCTCTACCATTCATTCCACTAATATTTGCAATGTACATTCTCTTTACAAGCTTTCCTTCATTGATTCGTTCTACATGCCCAATCCTCTCAGAGTACTATTCGTTATCTTACTTTATTCATTAGCCTATCTAGTACTCTTTTTTAGAATATTAATACATCAACACCTTAATCTTACGTTCATATTTATCACTAATCCTTTCATTCCGTATGCTATCGTACATTATCAGACCAATCGATCGATCTCACCTCCACCCACGCTGTTATGGGGGACAAAATAAGTCCCCATCCAGGGCGATCTACACTAGAAGATCTAAATGTTTTTTTTTTATGAGTGCTACGTCCCATAATGACGAAGAAGAAACTTCTCAAAGGGGCGCCTTCTCCGGTGGCGACACACCGGAGTGTGAAAAAAATAGTTGTGACGACGGACTTATAGTCTGATATCACGGGAAAAGGGATATAACGTTTTCTTATAAAGTAGCTAAAGGTCTGGAGTTCAAACAGCCGAGCAAGCTGCTAGTACTTTCACAGAAAATTTCAAATGCAGCAAAACTATCCTTTGACTCCACTAGATCGGAGTTGCCAATCGGTCCGAAGATAAACCGATGTAAGGCTAAGTGGAGTCCCCTTCGGAAATTATTGACTCGATTTTCATCGCAGTACCACAGAATGTGCTCTGCGGATTGATCCAGATGGCCGCAAAAATCATCAGATCATGTGTTTTTACATTGCACGCATTTCTGTGGGGTTCGAGTATATATGTTTTAGGACGCTATTGACTCTGTTTCTTATCGTTGCACGCCATTCGATAGGATTCATAACTCAAGACGTAAAATCTTACATGAATGTCATCAAAAGGCTCGATGGTTCATAGTACTTCTTTTTTGCTTCATTTTCAACTAAGTTAAAACGTAGAGCGATGCTTATTATTAAAGTTTAATTTATTTCTTCAGAATTTAGACATGCGTTTAATAGCGAAATATCGTTTACTTTTCATTTCGTTCGTTTAAACGTTTGTTTTTAATTCCGCGAGGATCGTTTGAGATGGGTTCTTTATGATATTCTCTTCCAATCGTTTGAGATGGGTTCTTTATGATATTCTCTTCCAATCGTTTGAGATGGGTTCTTTATGATATTCTCTTCCAATCGTTTGAGATGGGTTCTTTATGATATTCTCTTCCAATCGTTTGAGATGGGTTCTTTATGGTATTCTCTTCCAATCGAGTACCATTGAATTATTTCGGATGTCCATCGGGAGTCTGACATTCTGGCTACATGTCCTGCCCATTGCCACTTCATTTTCTTGCACACCTTCATTACGTCTTCTACCTTTGTTTTTTTTACGAATCCAGGTGTTTCCTTTACGGTCTCTTTTAATATATCCCAAGATGCATCTTTCCGTATCCCTTTGTGCGGTCTGGAGTTGTTGTGTGTTCTTTACTGTGAGCGTCCATGTCTCGCAGCCATACGTAAGTACTGGGAGAATACACATGTAGTGGACATTTCTGAGAATATGAGCCACCGTAGTTTGTAACACTCCGGACTTGTCCGTTCTACTATTGATTCTATTGTTATGGGAAGCTCTGATTCGTTGAATAATTCAAATTGATTTTAAGGTCTAATTGAAATTCATTTTTATTTTTAATAAGTAAATCATTGTGTATTATTCTTTTTTCCGTTTTATTGTTTTTTTTAAATAAACTCACAAGGTTATATTGTTTCAAATTTAAGTATTATATGACACAACATAATGCAATTGTATATTTTCCACGTTTCTTCATTCTTCAACATTAAAATGTCATTCTTTTTCTACACCTTCATAGCAAGAAATCTCTAAGTGTATTGCGTATTGTGATGGTAACGCTAGTTAATTTCAAAATAAAATAAAATTTAATAAATGGTAAACAATGTTTCATAACTTTCAACAAGTTTACAAATTTCACTTCTCCAAGTGCTTGAAGCATATTTCTTTACCAAAGAGAAAGTTACCGATTAAACTTTTTTAAATAATAAAGCTTCCAAGTTTTCTGGAACATACTTTTCGAAATAAAAAAAGATATAAAACAGGTTGTTTATTACTTGAATGATAATTATGATGTGAATCTATATGGAGAGATTACAAAGTGACCAGTTACAGGATTCGAATCTCAAATACTCCTATGAATTTGTCATCCATCTAAGCATGGTAAACCTCTCGGTGAATGCCAAATAAAAAAAATGTATTTATCACTTAACTTACATTATTTTAGCCCTCCTGCACACATAAAAGCATATGAAAATGACAATAAATAATCAGCAATATGAACATTGTGAAATAAAGTAAACACACTCCCACACATACCACCTCATATCTATGCCAGCGAAAAAGAGAAAAGCACATCAAAGTCTACATTTTAACAAAATAAAATCACAAATAGAAACTTTTGTCCATAAACACAAACTATAATACAAAAAATGGTAATACATAAGCAGTAATAAAAAAAAATATAAATAAAACGCATATATGTACACACATCCAATCTCAGATTAACCGCCAACTAAAAGAAAAAAAACAAATAAGAGTCCAATTCACAACAAATGAAATCACTAACTATTTAAAAGGTAACGTTTCAGAGCATTTCTCAAGGTACCTTTACAACTATTTCCCCACTATTTCTAGCGCAGAGGTAACATTCTAGCATTTACTGGCTGAGTATGAAAAAGATCCCTTGAATAATGTTCGATTATAGTAATCGGGACAAATAATCGAGTTTTTTTCTGCTTCTAGTTTCATAACCGTGAAAATATCAAGTCCAATTAAGTTTTTCGAAGAGATAAGGTGTCATTTTTGTCTTACTGATGATAAGCATGAGAACGCTGAAGTGTAGAAACCGTTTTTGTTTCATGTCAACAATTTTAAAAGCTCTCATAAAACATGAAATATGTCCTCTGGGAGGGATGTTGAAACAATATCTATAGCAAGCATTTTGTAGTTTTTTCAACTTTTTCAACTTTCAACCGTTCTTTAAAGATACGGTACATAGATACAATCACAATTCTCAACTAAGTGGATAATGAGCGCGATAACGCGCAAAATACATAATAAACATAAAAGTAAGACATCATCATCAAACAAAGCAATAAGGAATGGATGTTGGAGAGGAAAGGAAAATCAGAAATGAAACACGTAACATTAATGACTTGAAATTAAGAACTTTGTCAGTATTTTTTTTAAATATGCCGGTGACGGAGCGAGTTTAATATTAATTGGTAACTAGTTTCAGAGCTGCATTGCGTAGTTAGTGAAGAATGACGTTAAAAATGAAAGAGCAATGAACTGGTAAACCCAATAAACAATATCGGGTTAAGCGTAGGGCAAGGCCATGATCGGATAGACGCGGAATATTCTCAGCGAGATAAAAACGGGTGGCGAAATAGTTCAGGATAATATACAAAAGTGGCAATATATGTATTATGTGCCTTTTTGTCATGTTCAACCAGTTGAGATATTTTCTCAGGTTGAAAATAAATCTCAGACAAACGTTTTAAAGACGCTGTATTTTGTCTAGTGGTTCCTCCTAAATATTCAAATAACAAACGTCTAAATAGCCTAAAATTGGAAAGAACAGCGATCGCAAGAGCAACATTTTGATTTTTGTAGGCAGGAACCTTTGCAACACTAAGATAATGAACGTTGAAGAAGGTCCTTCTAATCCCCTCATTTATTTAATCACGCCATGATAGATTGCTATGTACTAGCACCCTTAGGTTTTTAACTGTTTTATATCATGGTATGAGGATTTTATTATACTAGTCATGGGTAATAAGCATTCATTAATTATTTATTATAACTTGTACCCATTTTACGCGGTCCTCTTCTCAACAGCATTATTGTATTGTGTAATACGTCACGACATTGATCAGATAAGTCCGTGTTGAAGTTCGACCTCAGTCCTGCGTGAATTCTATCACTCCTGAAATGAATTAGTCTCCCTATTAAATCTTCACTTCTGGTTACGTGGACGAAGAATCGTAGAATCCTTATCAGGACAGTAACGAGAGTCTTTATTTTATATTTAGTCACGGTAAGATTGAATTATTTGTTTTTTTCTGTTATCCAGGATAATTTGAGTTGTCATGTCTAAGCACCGCATCTAAAGAATACTTAGAACGTCATTTCAGAGGATTCTTCATTAATTTAAAGTTTAGCGAAATTTCAACCTCCGTGGTCTAGTCGGTAAAACGTTTGTCTTCCAGCTCGGTGGTTGCGGGTCCAATTTTCGTTGAAAGTATTTTTTTGAAAAAGGTGCCAGTTTGGTTTCACTTAAGGCATTTTGACCATTTTTCTAGTTGCTATTATGATATTGTCAAAACGGCAATAAACCCACTATGTTATACTGTACAAAACGGCAATAAACCCACTATGTTATACTATACAAAACAAAAGTAGAACTCAATGCAACACATTAATAAAATGTGTTGGAGTAAGATTGAATTATTTGATATTTTAACTCTCCATAAGAATTTTAAGTGCTTGCTCTTCAAAGTAATATAACGCAAGTATATGATAAGTAGCAGTTATAATTGGGGACAACCGAGAACAGTAAAGCAAGACTTTTTTTTCCAAGCACTAAATCTCTAGTGTCAACCTTCTGGTAACCCCTAAATTTCCTAACATTAGCAAAAATCTAAGCATTTGAATAAAAACAAAATTGATTTTCTGAAAGCAAAGTAAATTTTTTTGATTTCTCGTGAAACGGCTATAAGAGGCAGAAAAATGGAAATAACTCCTAAGTGTATTGAACGTTACTTTATTGAATTACTGTATACCTGAAATCATAATGCGAAAATTTACGACATCTCGAATCACCTTCTGGGCACGGCAAAGCCGTTTGCCAAGTTCAGCAATAATCCTAAAGTGAAATGTTACTTTTTTGACCCGTGGACAACTTTGTCCAGTACTAAAATAAAATGTTTTCATGCCACGTAATTATTTTATTACCATAAAATATAGTTCGGCACTAACAAAATTTTATGTTCTTATTTTTTTACCACCTAACGGTCAAAGTAAGGTCGTTTTATAGGGTTCGTAACAATTATAGAGGTATAAGGTTGTTGGTATGTGACAAAAATTAATTAACAAAAAAATATAATTATATAAAATCATCATCATCATAGTAGAACATGTAGACATATTATTATAAACCATGACAGACAAACCATGTAGACATATTATTGTAGACCATGACAGACAAACCATGTAGACATATTATTGTAGATCATGACAGACAGACCATATAGACATATTATTGTAGACCATGACAGACAGACCATGTAGACATATTATTGTAGACCATGTCAGACAGACCATGTAGACATATTATTGTAGACCGTGACAGACAGACCATGTAGACATATTATTGTAGACCATGACAGACAGACCATGTAGACTATTAAAGTAGATAGAGAGAACATATCTCCACTTCATTCTACCTTGGCATACATCTTTCCCGTCCATATACCTCGTGATGCATAACATACTCGTACTACGTTTTCCTAGTTCTTCTCCCTGCCTCCATCTCAACTCACTGTCTGCGAAGACTGTTGGGGTCAGCTCTCCTCGTCCTCAGGTTGTATGCTCTTCTGTCCCGGACTACGTCCCCCAGTACTACGTTTTCCTAGTTCTCATATAAATTATTTTCATAAATCTTCCATTATCCATTCTTTCTTCGTAGTCTAATATTTTATTCATATTTTTTTGGATCGTTTGAAACCCCATAAAATATCTATATCCAAATGGACGATGTGGAAATTTTGAGGAACATGGCTGAAAGAAAATATTAATTTGAGATTTTAGAAACACTGAAGTAGGTACAGAACTCAGCAGTTCTTTGTCGCAAATTTTTGAAAATATTATTTTTAAAACACTCGTACACTTTATTTTGTGTCATTTTCGGACTGATATTTTTATATTCTAATCGTTGGGTTAGTTATTATAAGGCTTCGTTGTTGTTAATTAATATAAGGCGACGAATTCAACATGTAAATGTATTACAATATATACCCATAAACTGTGATTTCCCTTAAACACGTTTTGGTTATAAGCATAAGTAATACAACAATATTTTACGATAGTTTTCTTTTTAATTTACTTACTGATATTTTTTTACTTGTAATTATTGCGATTTTCACAATCAGTTTAAATTGAATTTCCTATGATATGTTTTTGTGTGTAGATTGTTGATAAAAATAGAAACATTAAAGAAAAATGTAAACATCATATGCGAATTAATATAACAAGTGAAATAACAAAGTTATTTATTGCGTAGTATCACAAAGTTTAAACTGAAACATTTGATTCTTGTTTATGAATATTTAAACAGACTTTAACTTTTAGCCCATTACGACACGATACAAACATAACTCAAATAAATATAAAACTAAATCCTTGCACACTAATCCTCTTACTACTGTTGCTGCAAACGTTAAATTCTCTAAACGTATCGAAATTTTGATTACACAGCGAGAATTCTTTCACGTCCTGGCCTTTTTTCGCAAAGCAAACATTTTAAATAAGGAGTCGCTGCCCATAGCACGGCACGTTTACTACTGGAACAAAAAAACGTTGAATAATTTCTGTTAGCGTTATCAAAACAACAAAGGGTTGGTGCTTTGTGAGGGTCTTAACATTCCGCAGAATTTATTGCAGTAGTTGAAACAACACGTCCTTACTTAGTACAATACAATGTACGACTTTTGTGGAGTGTATTATTATTTTATATTGTATGTATTCCTTTCATGCCTAAGGAATGCCTCGAAAATATTTTAACTCGCACTTTACTTTCTCGGCTTTTGTTTTTATTTCATGATTGTGAGTTTATGAGCAAGTGTATATATACGAACTATTTATCAAAATTAATTAAATGACGTTTATAAGACCCACCACAATAAAAATCAAAATTAAAAGAATTTTTTTTTTAATTAAATGTCGTTTACAAATAAAAGAAACAACGACCAAACAAAAAATAACATATTTTTAATACTTTTAAAATATCAGTACAATTACAAACAACGTGTAAAATAACTAAGATGTAGTACAACACTATATGGAAAAATCAAATACAATCAAAGAAAACATAAAGTTAATTAAATAAGAATAAATGAAAATGCAATAACCAGTGTTCAAGCCAAGACCGCTGAATTCCGGAGAAGTATCCTCAAATCAATTAAAAAGCATGAAACTGTTAACTTTAATTCCAATTCCAAAATAAATATGTGAAGAGCTGGAAAAATTGAATCCGAAATGCTACATTTAAAGAAATATGTAAATAATACATTACGTTGAAAAATATTACTTTGAGCTTCGGTTTAATTATACTTTCCGCAGGGAAAAATTAAACATTTGAGAAAAATTACACAACATAAATATAAAGTCCTATTTTAGAACTTCAAAGCAGTTCTCATAAATACGCTTGACAACTTTTCTTTTAGCAGACCATGTTTGTCGAGTTAAAATCAATGAGCTTTTATAAAGGAAAAGAAAATTATATTAATCGTTTGTAATAAACAGAATTGACTAATAAACCTGTCAAGCCTTTGAAAAGCAGTTGATAAACCTCAAACATTATAAGATGTTTATTTCATGAATGTCAAGAAATTATGCAGTTGAAGTAAATATTTCAAAATCATAAAATGTTCTGATTGGTTTGACGTTAGATGCAAAATAAACTCACCAATTATAATTATTTAACGTAGAAATAAACTATAGTTTTAACTATTTTCGAATTTCAAATCCAAAAAAAAAATACTAATAAAAATCATTTGCATTCCCACCAACACTTTTTAATTCTAAAATAAAGGTTCTAATTACAAAGTGTTCACGTGACTTGACCATAAAGTTATGATATACAACGTATGATAGACAGGCTTTGAAAATAATCTAATAAAACTCTCCAATTTTCAGTTGAAAAAGAGTTCATATACAACCCCAAATAAAAAATCGAAGGTAAGCAATTTATTTATATTTAATAATTTATCATACTCTTTCACGTGCATGGTAAATTTAGTGAGCTTATTACTACGCAAAAAAAATTTCATGCAACCAGTTTTTCTTGGTCAAGAAAAGTTTTTTTAATTCATGATAGATTTTACAAAAAAAAAAGAAAATATGTATTGAAATTCAAGCAAAAACAAAAATGATGGTAGGAGTAGATGAAATTTATTTGAATAAATATAAGGAAGGGAAACAAAAGTAAAATAAGAATGAAAGTACATTCAAATAAATAAAACAGTTTTTAAGTTCTCTTACGAATTTGATAAAGGATGGTGCACATATAATAACTCTTTGAAATTCATTCTAATGTCACTTATTTATTGAGAAAGCAATAATGAATCAATTATGAATGGACAAAAGTACGACAGGTAAAGACATCTTTGGTGCAGCCGGTGAATCTTGCATATTCAAAAGGCTCTCAGCTCTTCAATAATCGTTCAATTTGTTTGTCTATCTCTATATCAACTCTCTTTGTTGTGTGTAAAAAGAATTTTAAGATAATTTTGATTTATATAGCAGGGAAACAGTAATATACTTGAGCTGACAATTCTAACTAAAAATACGTATATCAAAACCAATACATGTTGAACAAACATTCGATTAACTAAAGGTAAATATATTTACAATGGCGTTGCTTAGGGCAAGAGATCGCTGTCTCTAGTTCTCCAGGATGGTTAATAATCATGATGATCAAAATTCTCCGAGTTGAGGGGGGAGCAGGAAGTAGAAGGTTGACAGTCTTAAAAGTTGACATACACTATACTCAATTTCCCAATTTTGCTGAAATGAAACTGTTCTCATAAAATTCCTATGAATTCTGTCTTTTCATATTTCCTTCTTTCAAAACATTATTTAATTAATCCAATAATACTTTCCTTGTTCTTTTTTCTATCACGCTTTCCATTTAAATTGGCGCTTTATAATTGTTTTGTTTGACTTTTCTCATTAATTCATTGTGCATGCTCAAACAATCTCTGAGTGCCTTTGTACATTAGCTTTAAATTCATATTCTTCCCTAATAACTTCATTTCGTGATCTGTCATATATTGTCACCGTAGTTTTATTTTAAGCGCATTTAATTTCAACAGTGTTTATTAAGCTCAGTTTAATATTGTCCACGTCCGCGTTTTACTCTCATCACATTAACAGTGGTACTAATACACCGTTGTGTGTCATCTGAACATACATAAGTATTATTGTTCTAATAAATTAAATAATTTGATGAAAACTAATTTAAAAAAAATCTTTTGAGTTTCAATGTTAACACGTCAAATGAGTTGAAACAATCGCACAATTTATGAATTAGTTAAGGAAAACAAATTTTAGTATGCAAGCTTACAAAAAGTCAAATGGTGCTTTACAGCCTCAAAGCTTTAGAAAGGCCTTTGCCACGCGAGGAACTTATAAATTCTTTACGTCTCAAAGAAAAATAATAAGTTCCATGGTTAACCCTTTTGCAAACTGAAAACTGCCGTGCGTTTAACAGTATTATAACCCCAGGGAGCGTGTTTAATTCATGCAACGCAAGTATGTTTGGGGTATATTTAAAACAATAGCAATTAAGTCGTACATAACCATCGCGTGCCTGCTTAGTTGCCAGGTACTTGGCTTAACGTTCTCGATATGAGAGAATGCAGGTTATATATTTATACATATTACGTGCGCTGAATGAAATAGAAAACCATTAATTATATAAGATTTTGTTCAAGGGTTTAAAAACTAAATTGACATTTCTTTATGGGCTGTTATGAAATGTTGAATTCTTTTTGTTATTGTCTAAGCACTTTTATTTGTTGAAATAATTTTACTTTCCCAAAATAAACAAGTTTGAACAAATATTAAAAAAGCAATATTTTTTTCAAATTTTATTCAGTACTTAACAATAAAACACAAATTATAAGTAAACTGTAATATTTGATAATAAATACTAGACTCTCAATTTCAGTTTTTTGTTTCTTATACATAAGTCTAAAAAAGTACTATGACCATAAAATGATTGCCATGACTTAGTTAGTAGGACGTTGGTCTTTCACCCTTGATTTTTAGGTTAAATTCCCTTTCATACCAATTTTTTTTTTAAAAAGATACAGTTTAGTTAAGTTGTTCATTTTATAACAATACTAGCACGCGATAGACGTGTGCGGGTTTTGTTGCCTACCCACGTATGGAATCACTAAAATTTTGCATAATATTTTTAAGTTGCTGTTTAAAGTATGGTGTGCCATACATTTCAAAAGTCTTGGATCGATTGAGATAAAGACATATGGAAACCTTCTTACAACTATTCATATTACGAAAATGATATTTTTTTAATTAAGTAACAGGTTTCATATCAATAAAGATTATATACCTGCCTTAAATGGACTTTTGCCTAATTAGGTACAATTTTTCTTCATGTGGTACTCATTGACATGTCCAAACTGGTAATTCAGACATATTGAGGAGCCTGGTTGGGGTACAACATTATCATTAACCTATTAATATAACCTTTGGGCTAAGAATGACTGGAGTAGGCACGGATCTCGTGTTGTTGATAATATTACCCTACACGTCAAAAAGCAACTCGCATGAGTATCATGTTTATAACCAATTAATTGGTATCGCCCCACCTGAAATCCGGAGAAGTGTTGCAGCTGATTAAAAAAAGAACAAAACAAATTTAGGACCCAAGATGCCTTTTAACATATATAGTCACCAACTAGCAATATTGAGATTGAAATTCAGAAATAGTTTTATGAAGAGACCGTAAGTACTGACGATTCCTCCGGATTAAGCACGTTTTCTGAAATGGAAAGAAAAAATACCTGATGACTACATGGAGTTCTCGGCGAAAATGGAACCTGTAGACCAACTAACTTGCCCTACTTGAACATTCTTTATTAGAATCCGAAAAGGAATGACTAGATGTAAGGTGAACATGCAAAGATGAGGTTTCTTGAACGAAAGTAGAACTGAATACGATTCTAGAAATATAGATGTCACAATATATACCAGTTTGTTCGAACATCGGGACTTAATATGCTCTGGACAGGACCTAATTGATGCAAATGATAGGGCGACTTAAGTTAACTCTTACCGGAAATATATGATATAATTATTAATCGAAACACGAAAATGAATGAACCAGTGACAAATCTAGCTCGTGAATTAGTATATATTGAAGCCCCTGGATGGAATTCTAGTATATTTCTTACCATATTAGATAGAATTTCACACAGTGCTACTGATTTAGCATTCCTCGATAGTCATTACTATATATGTTGATAATTATGGCACTAGAAATAAATAAAATCGAAACAAGAAAAGTTTATATATAACAGCTTAAAAAAAATTATTCACATTTATCTTGTTTAATTTCCCTTTAGTCCAGAGCCCTGCAAACCATACAACCGCCCCACATATCTTTAACATAGGGAAAAAATATTTAAAATATGCTTGTTTAAGGAAATCGTAACCCTCACGATACTTCTGTGGTAAATTAATGTATCTGAAAGCTGCTTTTGCGGTTATATTGAAATCATTAACGCGCATAAAATTCGGCACGCGGTCCCATTTGCCCGGTGCGGCTGACCGCTTTATGTCCCATCCGGCATGTGCTATCCACTGAAGGGTTAACTTGCAGAGCATCAATTCAAAGATGACTATTTGATATAGCGTAGAGGATTAATTGAAAAGCTATTTCATTACTTTATTCATCAAATAAATACATTTTTGCATTTTAGTCAAAATCTGAGGAGTGTGAAAATGATAAAACTTAGACTAAAATCCGAAGCATTGTTTTGTCTAAATTCTAAAGTGTGTGTGTTGCATGCTTTATAAACATTTCATTATTTATATTGAAACGTGAAACATAAACGCGTAAATCTTTCATTATATAACAACAAGCTAAATAAGTAGTGTACAGTGTGTTGCCAGTTAAAAAAAAACAAAGTGGCGTTAACATCGAATCTAATGGAACATTATTTTTGTTAAAAGAGTTTCATTTAAACAAAAAAATAAAAATGATGTGCAATCTAGAAACTTGTCAAAAGATATGAGTCAGTGATAAATCCTCACTAATAACAATCAATTGTAATTTGTTTTATCTGTTTATATAATCATAATTATAATCATAATTAAAATCATAATTAAAAATATAATCATAATTAATATTTGTTTACGTATTTATTCAACATAAAGGGACTATCAAATGAGCGTAATATTTATTATGACAATCATATTATTTAGCTGTCAAAAACGTACAAAAATGTTAGTGGTATCAATCTTTATGTTTTTTTTATGTAAATAATATCTACTTATTTTTTATTATTCCTTGTTTTTCCTACTACCTGAATTAATATATTAGTCATCCTGAAAGTAATTTCGTATTTCAAGAAAAAAAGCATAGTGATTCTCCCAACTAAGCTTCATCAAACGCTTGTGAATGGTAATTATCAATACTTTCAGTATCTCGGTAATCTCTCGAATATGGATACAGTATATTCTCCGAAAATTCAAAATTTCGAGTGATCGGTGTTAGATTACAGAAATAATTCAATTGATCAAAAGATGTATAGTTTCACTGCACAAATTAAGCTCTGTTTTGACTTAAGCTTACGTAAGTTTTTTAACTGAGAAAATGAACCATGAATACTCGTATATTCCCTAAATACTTAACAAGTAAAATTATCTAGAAATGATTAACGCTGAGTTTTAATAATAAGAAGATGATTAATATGATGCTGTCAAAATAGTAAAACCTCTTTTAGGGCGTTTAGAATGTATATTTTAAACAGGTATATTATGAATATCTGTTGTTTCATAAAAATAAACTGCCTTTTTGTAATAAACAATACGGCTACCTTTGAAATAGTAAACATACATACTCGTATTTGACGACCTCTGTGTAGTAAATTGTTTTTTTTAACACCTGTCTTCCTAACTGGAGGGTGTGGGTTCGGTTCTCGTTGGAACACAGATTTCTTTAAAAATGATTCCAGTCTGGATTTCACTTAAGACTTCTTTAATACATTTCTAGTTGGTAAGAAAGATTGCAGTATGACAAACAAATTTTCAAGATTGCACTGAATATGACAAAAGTGTTATACAATACAACTATATAATACAGTACAATACTTCCATTTTTAAACTCTCTCTTTATATGTTATTCTAGTGTATTACACTTTCATTCCTGTTTTTTTTTAATCTTGACACGAACGAGAATCGTAGCCGTAACCTCCGGACTGGAAAACGTTTATGTTCCAAATTTATCAAACAAAATTTTGCATTACTTTCTAATTGTATTTTTAATTTTTTTTGTCAACTCAAAATCACATATTAAATGTTTTCAAATGCAATTAGCTGGACTTAAAAATCATAGACGAAATATTCAACTGACACGTGTTGATGGAAAATTAATTTATGGTGATTTTGTTCGTGTAATTAAGGGTGCAATGGTCTATTTACTCCGGTTTTATACGAGTATTCATTTTCCTCGCCAATATTTGATAGGTCGTGTGGGGTACTTTGATCCCGGCCTATATCATACTCGTAAATTGAATGGGGTAACGCGTAAAACTTTGTGCTTCTCTAAATGGGGTAACGGGCTAAAACTTTGTGCTTCTCTAAATGTTAATCAGATTTATATACTTTGATAATGCACAAAAATGCATATAAATTGTATTATCTATTTGTATTATTTTATTACTATTTTAGGAAAGGGTTGCATTCTTAAGGCATCTTGAGATAGCTTGGCTACATTCAGAGAATGAGTTGCGAAAAATTTACAAAACAACCATTTTTGTCTGAATAAAGTGAGAACGAGGAAGGGGTAAACCGATGAAATAGTAAAAGGTAATAGTTCTAGAAATATAAATTCAGGGAAAGGTAAGATGTGTGAGAAATAGGAGAGCATGTATGTCTAGATATACGATAAGGTGATAGCTGAGCGCATAGATTATACAACTAAAGGGACATTGCAGAATAGTATACATATATGTATAACATTTCACGGAGAATCTCCGTATCTTAGTTGTTAAGACACTGGTTTTATCGGGTTTAATTATCGTGGTACCCAAAAAAATATCACTTACATTCATTCCTAATCACTTCATTCCGTATTCTATTATACAAATACATTATCCCCCTGTGTGTTCTTCTCAGTACATGCATTTCTACAGCATTTATTTGGATCTTTTCAGCCTTTTTCTAAGTCTACATTTCACTCCCATACATCACAATCTGTACTATATTACTGTTACAGACTATTATCGTAACATAATTTACTACCATTCGATTCAAGTGTATATGTTTAAGGGTCCCAGAGACTTTGTTTTCTATCGCTACACGATATAGATATATCTTGTAACTCTTCCAACATCTGAGAAAATACAATCCAAATAGATCCTACGGTTATTTTTTCATGCATATATCACTTTTACTCTTGCAGCGTATATTTTAAGATCTTTCTCTACAAATACAATTAATTAAATTCAAAATAAGGCTTGAAGAGGAAAAAAAATAATCTTTCTCAAAAGCTTTAATAATGTGTATTTATAAGTCACTAGTTGTGAAACCCATCCAAGGACGTGCGGAAACAGTTACTAAACACTCGTTTTTTTGTTATATTTACATACGCAGGTAACAATTTGGAATAAAAAATTATAAATGTAACAATTCCTTATATACAACATTTTTTGGTGAAAATATAATTGGTTTCTTCTAGTGATTTTACTTGATTGGACCCAATTTTTTTTATGTCAACTTGTCTTCGAACTCTTGAGAAAGTAGCATAAAGTTTTTTAATATGCAATATACCCATACCCAATATTGAACTTAAGTGTCGGGCACAGGATGACGTTTTTTAAGCTTTGAAGATGCTTTTTTTCGCGTTGAGTTGTTGATTTTTAGAAAAGCGCCGTCTGGGTGTCTACACTGGATGGTGATAGTATTAAAGCAGGAAGAAATTATCTGATGCGACGTGCAAGGATTTTTATAATTGTCTTAAGGAGATAGTTTTCCCGCTCGCCTTTCCAGCTCGCCACCATTCTGCAGAAAGAATTAACTTTCGTCGTATTGGGAGAAAACTATAAACCTGGCAATATAATTGTTTTTCCATGCCATAAGTTATGAAAAAACTTAATGTTAAACTAAACAAACAAATGTTTAGTCATGGGGTAAGTGCCTATAGATAGATACTGGATTAGGTAAATATATAAACTTTTTTCAGTATTTCCTCGAGGCTTGTTAATTGTAAAAATTATTTAATTTAAAACAATTTATGACAGACGCAACCCAAATATTTTACAGGTACCTACCCTACTTAACTTCCTGCGGAGTTTTTACTTTGACAGCATAATGTATTTGTTAATTTAAAAAAAATCATCTGCATATGTGTAGTTTATTCATCACAGTCACAGTATGTTTTGTTTCATTTTAGGGGGTACGGCACTAGGCAAATTATAAGATAAGACCTTAAATTAACGAACTGCCGAAGAAGGACTTTCCTAAACTCAATAACACCTACGATAAAAATATCAACCAAATCAGAAAATTATAAAACAACTTGCTATCATGCAAGTAATTTTACAAATAAAACCACCCCTAAATATCTGTCGATACATGGACGTCATCATCATTATCATGCCATTGGATTAGATGTAGAAAACAAAACTCCATGTTATTTTATTGTATTATGGCCCACATCTTTTGTTTCTGTAATGTCCAAAAACTTCGTCATGCATACTCGAGGTTTAGTCTGGTTTTCGCTTAAGGCTTACTTAACAGCTTTCTAGGTACTTGGAAAAGATTTCAACATGGCGATAAACCCACTAAGTTTTACTGTACACAGCGAAAGTGAAATAAATTGTCTATGGGAAATAAATATTCAGTCGTGTTATTTAAACGAATTTTCTATATTAAACATTTCTCGCAAATGCATACATAAAACATCAAAATATCGTGCATAAGTGACATTTACAATAATTCCTAGTAACATTTTAACAAACAATTATCCGACCGTTAGAATTGTTTAAATGACAAATGAAACTCATCCGTCAAAAAAATCGTACATGTAGCAAAAATCCATTTTTATGAAGTAAATTAATCCCTAAGCAGCTATTCTTCGTGACAAACGTTCCACAGACACGCTACACGTTACACAATCCTGGTAATTATCATTTTACTCATACCTACATACTACAAAGGCGCATCGAGCTCTCCATTTACATAAGTTTCAATGTAAAATAACTTCATTTGTGCGATAACAAGAACTTGTCACCGGTACAAATGGCTTAATGTGGTTAAGGGTAGATTTTCTAAGCTTTAATGTTGAATAACGGGATGAAAACTATTTTATAATTATGTCAACACACTGGAATAAATATATATACACATTCAAATACACACATCCAAATACACACATCCAAATACACACATCCAAATTCACACCTCCTAATACACACATCTAAATACACACCTCCAAATACACATATCCAAATACACACATAAAAATACACACATACAACACCAAAGCCGAAAGTGTTACTATCACACGTCGAAAGATTTCTTTGCAGTTCGTCTCCTTTGGCAAGTTTTCTACGGTTTTTATACCAAATATATATTTTTAAACATATGTTGATGAAGGGATATTTGTCATCCAAATGCCGCAGCCACCACTTTCATATCATAACACTCAATTTCATTTTTAATCTATCAATAGAAAGCCCTTGAGGAGAGTTTTCTCCCTAAACTGCGCTATATTAATAATCCTTTTATTATCATTACTATTATAAAAACATGCATACATATGTGTACATATCATCATTCTCTCGCGGGGTGGGCAGAGAGAAAATATCTTCAAACTTTTCTATCCAAACACATAACTTTCGCTTCCTTCCTTTGGTCTAGCCAAATTTTCTTCGGTCTACCTTTTCCACGCACCCTTTGCACTTTTGACTTGTATACTCGCTAAGTCAGTCATTCATTCTCTCCACATGTCCAAACCATCTTAAGTCTCCTTTCTTCGTCTTACTTTAAACATCCATTTCTAATGTCTTCATTCCGCAATATTTCAAACATTGACACTCCACAAATTTTCTAAGTATAGAATTTTTAATTTTCAGTTTATATTTTTAGACTAGATAGTAATCGACGACCTCCGTGGCCTGGTGGTAAGAGACGCTTGTCTGCTGATCCGGAGGCTGCGATTTCGATCTCCGCTGGAACCCAGATTTTTTTATAATGGGATTTCAGTCTGGTTTTCACTTAGGGCCTAATAAAAAGCATATTTCTGGTTGGCTGGAAGAGATTTTCACTTGGCAATAAACTCGCCAGGTTAAATAAAAACAAAAAGAAATTGTGTCCAAGTATACTCGAAAAAGTACCATGATTAATAAGGAGATTCATAATATTACCCCACAAAAAGAATCAATTTCCAAAAAATCTAACAAGCAAAAAGTTTTAAAAATTTACACTACAAATGCTGCAATTTTTTCCAGAAGCCGAGAGCATCGGAACTTTTTGTTGTTAATGTTTTTTTATACGTTAAGGATAGATTTAAGTATTACTGATGCAAAAAAATAATGTAAATATAAGTTTTCGAATGTAAACTGATATTCGTCGATATTTTAATAAGGAATAAAATTTGTTTTAAATATTTTTTTAAACATAGTAGAGAAACAAATTTAATAAAATATTTAATCTGTTTCGCGTGGGATATATTTCCTCTTTAAATGTATTCATATTTAATGAAAAGACAGGATTTGTTTTATTTCTTTTACGCTTTTGTTATAAAGGTATATCCGGTAAAAACGCCAACATCCTACAACATATAAAATTAGAATTAATCCTCTTTCGACAAATTGCTGCGTATGAAGTTTCAAAATATCAAGCATACATCCTTAACATCACGTCATGTCGTCTTTGGGGTAAGCAGAGATCTCTATGTCTTTATATTCATGCATACAGCTTTCGTCTTGTTCACATTAACACGTCTCTCTCCTCAAGCGCGATCAAACTCGAGACTTCAACATACAATTTTTTTACAGGTCAAAAAAATTGCAAAATAAATATATACACATATGTTGAGTGTAAATATAGGAAGGTGGTGGTTGTAGCCATTGAATAAGGTTTTTCCCTGAGCTATAATTTCTCCTACTATATTATTTCACATTTTTCTCGCTCTCTACCTCTTTCTTGCTCTCTATTTATTTCAGATGTCACTTATTTCATAAGTCTTTCACAACTTATTATCTCAATGTGGTCAAACCATCCCAAGATTATTTTCTTTACGCTACTTATAACATATGTCTTTAACAAATAATTATCCTAGATCTGACAATTTCTTACTCTATCATACATTGTAATACCAGATATTCTACATAATGCACACATTTATTCCCCTCTCAATACTTCAATGTTCAAGCATCTCTTCCATACACTTCAGGAAACAATTTAAAGATCTTGCAATAGATTTTTTAGCTCTACTAACTTCACAAAACTGTACAAGTGCTTCGCTAACTTGATTTCCTGCAGCAATATTAAAACAATTATTTGATAATATCCCTAAAACATGGTCCACAAAGCAATTTTTTTAATTTTTACTTATCTCTCATTTTTACCCATACATTGCATATATTGTTAGAATTACTTTTCAACAACCGTGCATTTCAACTTATACGTAAATATTTTCAACCTAAAATATGTTCAAGAGGTCTTAAGTGAAAACAGACTGATTTTTTTTTTCAAAAGTAAAATCACTGGTGTAGACGACAAGTGTCTTACCCACTAGGCCACGGACGTTGCTACTATGACCAGTTTAAAAACAACATTGAAGAAATGTCATTTCAGAGAGAGCGATTTTATCTTCCTTTTTTCTCTGTATGGATTATTAATCTCTTATATTCTAGTGTTTCTGGAATATGAACAATCAATTGCCCTTCCATCTTTAGGATTATGTCTGGTGGTTAGTTGTCAAAGAGGTTGTTCTGAAAATCAATAAGAAAAACCACTGCACACATCTTTTAGTACTTTGTCAAAAAACTTTATCAGTGTCATCTTTCTTTTCTACGTTTTTTTACGATATGGCACATTTTGTAACATCAGTCTTGAGAGTTATATTGGCGAATGATTTATCCAGGATAAATCATACAATCTTCATATCCAACTTTTTGAGATGTTTCAGTACCATGGAATATATTGAATGATATAATTCGTTCGGAAATATTTGCATTCAAGTATCTTAACCGCTACTGAATTTGGTTCTAGAATTTGCAGTTTAATTCCTCAATTTTACAAAAAGTCACCCATTAAAAACAAGATTTTAGATATTATAAGAAAAAGATGAATATACAATGCTCAGCAATTTCTGGTTTCATTCGCGACGATTTACCTCTGCAAAGCTAGGTTTTCGGCGGTAGCTATAATAAAAACCAAATATCACTCATAACTCAACGTGAAACAGGAAATTCGAGTAGCTCTGTCAAGTTTAATAACATTATTTGAAAAACTGAAAAACAAACTCAGCTATTCGAAAGTTTTTTTTATAGTACTGTGAAGTCTTTATATGATACACTAAGGGCATCGTGGAAATAAAAAGTTTTAAAACCACACCCATACGTCAAAAACAGCTGTTCTATTTTTTTGTGAATTGAAATATTTATTAGGTCATCCGAGAAACTCGTGTCGTTTTTTGAATAAAACAAGTTTTTTTTTATTTGTTACTTTTTATTTGTCAGTATATTCACGATTTTGTCCAGTTACGTTCTCCAAATACTCGACTAGTTTATATTTAGTTTTTTTATAAAAGTTAATATATTTATTATTAAAAAATCTTCAAGGTGGTTTTCGTTTTGAAAGTGATTTTTTTACGTAAAATGTTTGAAGTGTTCTTATAAGATAAAAATGAGATGACGTCAAATTTGGTGAATACGATAGAGAAATTATAATCTCCAAATCTATATTTTTACTGTCCCACTATACAGAGAGCATTGCTTTCTTCGAGTGCGATTCTGGTTTTGCTATAGTTCGAAGTAGTTTTTTCTGGCAGAGACCAATGCCTTCTTCTTTTCACATTGTCATGGGAGATCTATTTTTATCTCTTGTTACTAATTTATCAATAAATAGATGATTATTTCAATGGTCGACCAGATCAACAGATGCTGTAACTTTGTCTAAGTAGTTTTTTCAGCCACTTTGACAACTGAGAGTAAAGGAATCACAGGTAAACACGATCATTGCAGAAAAATGATAAATTTCGTCTGATCACTTCGCGAGTGGCACAAATTTCTTGTATGACTTAATAATATTCGATTTGATGCTTCTATATATGGTTATACGCAATATCATTGATAAACTGGTTATAATTGATTTTCACACTCCTGCTGGAAACATACGGAACCTTTTACATTTCAAATGTGGCAATAGCAATTTGTTAAGCACTTTATTAATCGTGAGAATACAATTGGATTATTCCATAGCTGGTTTGGAGAATATTTTTTTATGTGTAATAAATAGATGTTGAGTTCAATGGGGACTTCCAGCATTTTCTTTAACTAACTTCGGGGACTGTTATTCCATTATTTTTAACCTTTATAAACTTTTTCATTTGTAATTTATCTCTTCTTGAGATTAATTCTATATTTTTTTATTTTAGCCATGTTATTAATAATGTTGTGCATTGCTTTTTTTGCTAGTTTTGATTAATAATGTTGTGCATTGCTATTTTTTACCATCATATGTTGAAAAATTATATGTACTCGTATCATAAATTATAAAAATTTTCGGAGTATATTGAAATGTATTATTTGAAGTCTTATTTCGTTATGTAAACTATACTTTGACAACCTACATTGCCTAGTTGGTAAGACGTCTGTTTTTTGACCCGGAAGTTGCGGGTTCGATTCTTACTAGATCCCAGATTAAAAAAAATTCAGTCTGGCTTTCACTTAAGGCCCAATACGAGTATACATATTTCTGGTTAATTGGAAGAAATCGCCATATGGTAATAATCCCACAAGGTTGTACTGTATAAAAATATAGTGTTATATAGTGATTAACTCGGATGCTGATAATATGTCACATGTGATATATTTAATAAAAGTGGGTTCGAGTCTCGAGTAAGAGAGTCCTTGTGGAGAATTTGCCATAAAATTGTTCTTCGTTTATTTCGTCTATGTTTTTTTTTACTTAAGTATCGTTTATACACATACATACTACTATATAATATCCCTGTAATAGCATTTGAAGAAATTATTAAGGAAAAATGTAGTTTTTACCGTGTATTCGGAGACATCCAGGACAACCCCCTAACATAATATGTGCACATTCTCATCACACTTACCGTACCGTATAATCAGTCAGTGTAGGACGGAATGTGAAACAATTATAATCGTATTACTTTACGACCGCCGAGATAGAATTAGTTTCCAGTGTTGTTATATCATACGTTGTTATGCGATGATTATGCATATCCTGGGGTTATTACGTATTTAAATATGTATGATGTTTTCTTTATCCATATAAAGTGCCATATTAAGTGAATATTTCGTTTTAATATATACAGCTGGGTGTCTATATTTATCAAAGGTTTTGACTTTAACTTTGTGACAATTGTTAATATTGGAATATTTTACAGTTAATAGCTTAATTATTCCACTGCTTTCATTAAACCTCTCTACATGTGTTTCAACCTCCTATCGCGAGGCTCTATTTTCTTGAAACGTATTATGCGCAAGAAACAAATTATAATTTCAAAGATTATAAAGTATTTTTTTTATAAATCATTAAAAAGGAGGTAGAAACATGTGTATGGGAGATTAATGTACTAAATGGACTAACATAGTAATGGTTATTAAAAATTGTCTTTTTGTATTTAATGTAAAGAAATATATATTCTTTTGGATTCTTTCCTCTTTCTTGTGATACCCTTCAGCATATCCGAATTGTGATACCCTTCAGCATATCCGAATTGTGATACCCTTCAGCATATCCGAATTGTGATACCCTTCAGCATATCCGAATTGTGATACCCTTCAGCATATCCGAATTGTGATACCCTTCAGCATATCCGAATTGTGATACCCTTCAGCATATCCGAATTGTGATACACTTCAGCATATCCGAATTGACAATACAGTTTTAGGTCCCAGTTAACGAGCCTTATGGTTTAGAACCACTGGAGTAGACAAAAAACTCGTTCGTTATCACATATGTTAACAATACTAGCACACGTAAATATGCAACAATATTCACACACGTCTAGCACATGTGAGTAATTTAACGTGTTTCGTTCCTGGATTTTATTCCCCTCAGCATCTGTTCTTTTTTCTTTCGATTGATGAAAATTCACTGTTTTTGTTTTTACTTATTTCCTTTTATCCTTGAATTTTGTTAAAACTGATCATATTTTTGTTTTGCGAACATGTAAGACGAAGGATGTGTGTCGAGATGGGAAAGTCTGACGATCTGTATTCTTCGCCTACCCAGAAAGATAAATGGCATGGTGGTAAGTTTATATGTTACATAAAACTTCCTCTATTCACTTTTGTTTGTTTGGAATAGATTGGTCCTTCCTTCCGTGGTTGCAGTCCTAAGACTGGTTTGCAGCAATTTGAACTCTTCTCCTCCATTCCCCCCTGTCCTGTGCGGCTCTTTTTAAGTATGTATATGTTGAGCAGCGCACGTCCACCAACAGGTTCTCCAGGTACTCTCGGCGTGGGCGTCCCCTAGAGTTTGTCCCCTCGGTCATACCCTCCATTATGGCATGCAAGAGGCCCTCTTGTCGTATTATATGACCGATCCATCTTGCACGCCTTTCGGACAGGATCCTGAGCAGGTGCCTTCCTCCTTCGATTCGTTGGAGAACCTCTTCATTTATGATGCGGTCTCTCCAGGAAATTCCTAACAGTCTTCTATAGGACCACATCTCAAAAGCCTCTAGTCTTCGTCTATCTCTTTCAGATAGGCACCATGTCTCGCAGCCGTACATCAAGATACTCCATACATAGGTCTTGATGAGGAGTATTCTCAGTTTTAGGTCTATATTATTTGATTCTATTATTTTCGACCTTTTATTAAATGCAAGTCTAGCCTGATGTATACGGCTGTCGACCTCGCTCTTGGACCGACCGTCCCATGTTATTTTGCTCCCGAGGTAGACAAACTCCTTGGTGTTCTTTAGTGGTTTACCCGACATCACTATTCTCATCTGGTGTTGCGCTCGGCCTACAGTCAGCAGCTTTGTTTTGTCTTTATTTATCTTCATACTGTAGTTATTTTGAAGAATGCTTTCCATAGTTGTTAAGGCCTCTTGTAGTTCCTCTTCACTTTCAGCAACCATAGCAATAGATTGGTATTTGGCAATAAAGTCTGCCCCATTGTAATACAACGAAACGTTAGATAAATAATTTTAACTAAACTTATATGCCAGATTGAGATCCTTTGTTATGGGTTGCCATTGGGAATTGAACCCGAAACCCTCGGGTGAAAGACAAGTTTCCTACCAACTAGTATATGGAGGTCATCTTTTGAATTATGGAAAGGGGTTTCTCTTAAAATATTTAGAGTTAAAGATGTCTCGTATTTATTTATTCATTCGTTGACATTGACAACCTCTGTGGTTTTGTTGGTAAGACGCTTAATTTCTACTGAGGGCTTCATGTTCGATTCCCGATATTACCCGAAAAAAAAATTAAAAAGGGCCCCTCGACTAGTAACGGGGGTTCGTCTGGTGACAATACTAACACGCGCTAGACGAGTGTGGATGTTGATTGTTGCTTCACATGCGGCAGTATTGCTTACACATGTAATTAAGAAAAAATATATCTGTTCCTACTCTATTGATTCTAAATCCAAAGACTCTATCAATGAAGCCATAGACAGTGTTTTTCCTAGCCATCCTCTCCTATACGAGTACGTTTAAACCACCATTCGGATAAGGGAAAGATCATAAAATTATGATTGGGAAACAGAATTTTCTTCTTCCCCATTTATCGAGATTTCGTATATTTAGCCACTGAAGTATGCATGTAACTCGCAGGTCATCGCCGTAAGTACTGGAAAAACTACCACACGTGGAGAAACAACGACTATGGCACTCGTCGAGGACAACTACTATGGAAAGACAACGACTATGACGTAGAGAGACAACTATGACGTGAATTACCAAAAATACGCTCTAAACGAACTATTGGTTCAGCCAGTAGAATTCACTATAAATCTTCCCTTAGGGGAACTAATTGAGTCGGAAGTATAGACTACAGAGATTTGTGATAGAGGTTCTCGAAGTCATCACTCAAATCTATTTACAGTGGCCCTGGTACACAGTAAGTTAGACTGTGAAGCATTGGCGTGGAGCCCGCAATAAATTGGTTATTTCCAAATGGTGGGCACATACCAAAATATTGTTTTCAGATCTATCTGTGGGAGTGTGGTTATTACCCGTGGATCTACCCAATATTTTTTTCTAGTGATATTGCAATATCCTTTTTTTTTTTTGAATAAACATTTACCTGCCTTATTATGGCGTATGCCATGGCGTCTTAAGGCAAGATTAACAAAACAATACAAATAATTTAAGAAATACGTAAGCTCATAGTACTAATAATAAACAGTCATAAGAATCAAACTCACACTAAAACGGAAAAGAAATTGAATCATATTATAATGATATTACATCAAGAAAAATCATTCACCTGATTTGTACACATAAAAAACATTCACAATCCGCTAGGGAATTGTTTTAAAGAAAAGATAACAACTTGTGCAATTCTTTTACTTTTACATAGTTTAAATACAATTTGAATTTCAATCTAGTATTGACGTTATCTTTGACTTCATCTGGTCTGTTTTCTACTCGCCATTTATCATATATTTTAATATCTCTTATGGGTTTAGATAATGCATAACTAAGGAGTCGGTCCATGAAACTTCTCTTTTCAAAGGCTGTTTGCATGCATGGTATTTTTTGTAACCTTAAATGTCTTCTTCTTATTTCATAAATGTAGGTTTTAGTGTGAAAATATTATCTTAAAGTAAAGTATTTTGTTGATATTAGTATTAATACTATGAGCTTACAATATACTCGTAATAAGGTTTCGAAAAAAGATTGATTTGTTTTATTAACCTTTCATCTCTAGGAAACACTCGTATAGGCTTTCTGAAATTCTTTCTTCATATTTTTCTGAGAGAATAGATTTCCAAAATACATTAACGTTTTTTTTTCAACTAATTCAGCTCTTTCTCATAATCATGTACATACGTAACATGACAAACAGTATTTTTCTACTTGCTACGAGTATGCGAATAAATTATTCTTCTTTCTCCAATTCTAAAGAATGTGCACATTCATCCAGCGATTATTTACAAAATAGAAACGGGGAAGATGCATCCAGAAAAATGTATGAATAACGAATGATCCGTGAATGAAACTTCTCCTATTTTCATCAAGGGCCATTAAGAATAATTTTTAACTTCATCGTTAAATGGCGAAATGTACATTTTTATACAGCATCATTGATATAGGGTAAAATTAACTTTTGATATTTTTATTTGAATAACTGCAAAGAGAATATGGTAGTAATTGAAACTAATTGTAAGTTAGTATAAGTTTCTGAGCATATAAAATAAATAGTTTTATCTTTGTTATAATGAAAATTACACAACGAAGTAAAAATGTATGTTTTTTTATTCATGACTGGATTTTTTTTATTTCTCAATTGTGTTTTTTAACTAGCAAATTTGTGATTCACCGAATGAGTTACAAACATGTTAATTGTGTTTACGATTTTGCAATTTTTTTTACTTTATTTAAAATCATATTTATAATAATAAAGAATAACTAAAATTATTCTCCAAAAATATTTGACAGAACACGAAAATTTCTTTCTTGTCTTATTTGAACTTTAGAACGATACTTGGATAGATATCATAGTATAAACAGGCCAAAACCCATACGACAGTTGTCGTCAAAGAATGAATACGAGAATTGAATTTTGAATACAAGAGAGCGAGAGAGGAATACTTGGATTCTCTCCGAAAGTAATTCGAAATTTAAATCTCGGTGGGTCCGTGATACTGAATGAATTTTAAATACCTAGCTAACAATTTTTGAACCGGTGTAAAAGGGGACGATGTACGAGTATAAATGATATATATAAACAAATTTTACATTTATGAATATATATTTTCATAAATGTAGAATTTGTTTTACTTCCGTGAATATTTCACGGGTTGCAACTAGTTATAGTATAAATAGGCCTAAACCCATACGATGGTTGTCGACAAAGAAAGGAAACGAGAACTGAATTTTGAATACAAGAGAGCGAGAGACGAATACTTAGATTATCTGCGAAAGTAATTCGAAATTTTAATCTCGGTGGGTCCGTGATACTGAATGAATTTTAAATACCTAGCTAACAATTTTTGAACCGGTGTAAAAAGGGACGATGTATAAAGAATATATATATATATATATATATATATATATATATATATATATATATATATATATATATATATATATATATATATATATATATATATATATATATATATATATATATATATATATATATATATATATATATATATATATATATATATATATATATATATATATATATATATATATATATATATATATATATATATATATATATATATATATATATATATATATATATATATATATATATATATATATAATATATATATATATATATATATATATATATATATATATATATATATATATATATATATATATATATATATATATATATATATATACATATTTTCATAAATGAATATATATTTTCATAAATGTAGAATTTGTTTTACTTCCGTGGATATTTCACGGGCTGCAACTAGTACTAAAATATATATAAAAAAATACTCAATGCATTAGTATTTTTTGTAAATAAATATGAATTCAGATTCCATTAAATGAGAATTCCGTTAAGTTTTAATTTAATCCAAACGATCGATCAAGAAGCTCAAAATAATAGTCGCATTAACGGTACGTTTAAACTCTTAAAAGAAAGATTTAATCTGCGATCCCTCGTACAATCTAAGTTCGTTTTCATTGATACAAGTTACATTAGTGCACTTAGTTGGCAAAAAGATGACATGCACTTTAAAACTAAGTTTTTTATACATTCAAATTCTAAAACTTTCATGAAACACTTCGTTTTTCAAAATTGCTCGCTTTGATCCTGAACGTTCTATTCAAAATATATTTAACTTTTTGTAAAGATTTTTTTATAAAATAATATACGTGTATGAATGGTAAAATACAATTGAAACCAGACTGGAATCTTTTTTTTAAAATCTGGGTTCCAGCGGTATTTGAACCCGCAACCTCCGGGCTGTGAGACAGGCCTCTTATTAACAAGGCCAAGAAGGTCGTCATTATAAGTATAAGCGATCTTGAAATATAAAAATAAATCGGAAGATTTTTTTCTTAAAACAATATTTTTTAACAGTGAGCATGAAAGTTTAGATGTACGAGTGTATAAAATCAATTCTCTTCCATTTATGGATTTATAAATTTGTATGTAACATTACACTGCCTCTCTATTATATCTATACGAATAAGTATGTTACAAAAAATAAATTCGAATGCAATACTTTTTGTGTTGAAATACGTTGTGGTTGTGGAATCCATTTTGACGTATGGAAGTGGGGCGTGGATTTGACAGAAGAAGAATAAAAATAAGATTTATATTGTGAAGATACGTGCTATAATAAAACATGTGCATTGCTAAATAAGATTGATATTTAAAGTAAGATAAAGGAAGGGCCGTTAAGATGGTTTTGGCATATGGAGGGAATGAATGACTATGCGAGTATACAAGTCAGAAGTGCAAGGTATGAAAGAAGGTGAACAGAGAAGTATGAACAATAGCAGATTTGCATGGCGTAATTTATGAATGTTGAGGTGGCGAAAATTATGCGATTGTAAGAAAAGTATGGAGATATGTTATATCTACTTATCCCACAAGGGACGCGGCGTGATGATATGTACATGATGTATGTAAAAAGTATTGAAATTCAGTGCTGATTTTCCCTCCACCGCAGATAATTATAAGCTGATATATGAATTGGACTATAAATTGTGTTACATTTGAAATGGGATTATTTACGAATAATTTATAAAATATTAGTCTGATATGGAATAATTTTTAACAGAGTTTAATCATACAAAAATCTATTTCAGCACCAACGAGTTGATGTATGGTTTTTCTATTTTTCAAAAAAACTTAATGTTTTGTGGGTTGAACTTTTTTGCTTTTCAACGTCAAATTACAGAAACATTAGTTTACTTTGGAGTATTTTGTTATTATGCGTAGTTGGGAATTGTTTTTAAATTTTTTTTTCTATAATAGAATATTTATAAAATATATAATTCATATTTTTTGATCTTATTGAAAATCACTGACTAATCAAGCTTTATAGTACAGTACAAGGTTTGGTGTTTTTTTATTTACCAAATATATAAATGTACCTCATATTTAATGTAGTTTTTGCATTTTTTTCATCAACAACTTTCTAACAAAAGTCTTCTTCAGAAGGGTAACATCAAAAACTATATAACAACGACATTCAAACAAAATTTGTATAACAACGCCTAACACAGCTTAATTACAGGGCGGTAGGCTGGTGCGATCACGTCACAATGTGTCTATTACACTCATTAGCCTGATTACACGGTCAGAAAATACCTAACACGAATCAAGGGGTATCTACCCTGGGGGAAACGTACCACCAAGGCTTCCCCCGCCTTCAATTTGGTACAAAATCCGCCTATTTGATCGTCAGAAGGGTTGGAAATTTCTCTCGTTGATAATACAGATGTGAGAAAAAAGAGATTCAATTGATAACATCGCACTGTTAATAGAAAACTGAAACAAGTCAAAATAACGTGATATCGAGACAATTGTACAATACTTTAAAGTTAAAAATTATACTAATTTATAATATTGCAAATTATTTAAGGGAGTGATTGAACGAAAAATGTACAAGTAATTGAAAAAATATTTTTTAATAAATGTTAGTTTTGCTTTTACTCGAAATAAGATGCTTTTTAATGCCATCCCAGATACGAATAGTTATTTAATTATTCAATGTTGACTGGAAGACAACATTGTCTTCGGCCCTATTAATCGAAAAAACCGGCTTAGAATCACGTAAGTAGACAAATAACTAACGGTTTATCATTGCGCATGTTGGCAATGCTGTATCATACGTGAAGAAATAACAACACAGCACATTTAGTGCTTGTGAGTATTGCTACAAAGCTAAATATTTTACCAGACTGGGATATTTTTATGGACACAATCGGGAATAAACTCGAAACCCCCAGATTGAAGTCTTGCCATTAAGGCTATGGAGGTCGTCAGTATAGTATAGATAGTAAAGACTGATTGATAAATGTATCTGTGCAACAGCTTGCACACAATACATATACACGCACATGTAACCTGTATCAACAGAATTGGCTGACAATCATAAATATTCAGAGAATAAAGTCTCTAATTATCAACACCTTACTCACAGGCACATTTGATTATTTGTTCTTGTATTTTATTTCAATAAAAATCCATTCTAAAATATCTGCATACCTTTATGGTTTCTGCCGGATGTGAAATAATCCCTTCATTTGCGCTATGGAGGAGAGTTTGAACTCAAAACGGTGATATATATAAAGCGTCCTTTATTTTAATTGTATGATATAAACGGTAGTAAGTTAAGTAATAGATAATAAAGAGTGCTTGTCATGAATGGGATTAGGTTAAGATATGGATCATAAAGAGTGCTTGTTATAGATTGTGTTAGATTAAGATATGAATTTTAAAGAGTGCTTAATAAAATAGGTGTTTGGTTCAGATATAGATAGTAAAAGTGGTTGTTATAAATGGTGTTGAGTTAGAATGTGGATTTTTAAGAGCGCTTATTATAAATATTGTTAGGTTAAGACATGGATTATAAAGAGTGCTTGTTAGAAATGGATTAAGGTTAAGATATTTAAATTGTGTTAGGTTTAGATATGAATTATAAAGAGTGCTCGTTTTAAATTTTGTTAAGATATAGATTATAAGTTCTTGTTATAAATTGTGTCAGGTTAAGGTATAGGTAGTAAAAAGTGCTTGTTATACATGTTGTTAGGTAAAGACATGGATTATTAAGAGTGCTTGTCACAAATGGTGTTAGGTTAAAATATGGATTATAAAGAGTGCTTGTTTTAAATGGTGTTAGGTTAAGGTAGATAGGTAAGAGTGCTTGTTTTAAATGGTGTTAGGTTAAGGTAGATAGGTAAGAGTGCTTGTTTTAAATGGTGTTAGGTTAAGGTAGATAGGTAAGAGTACTTGTTATAAATGGTGTTAGGTTAATTTATGAACTGTAAATAGTGCTGTTCATAAATGTATGTTGGTCGAAAAATTTATTATATCGAGTACTTGTCATAAATGGTGCCAGGTTAAAATATGAATATTGAAGAGTGATTGTCATAAATGGTAGCTATCATTTGCGTCATATATTTCAATTTAACTAGAATTTTAGTCATTTGCTCTATTTTGAGGATCGTATTCAGCATGATTTTCAAATATCTTCTTCAGCACAAGCGATATTTTGCTGTTTGCAACACATTTTGAAATGAACACCCTGCTGTTTTTTTCACCTGGTCACTTAGTGTGATGGATGCTCCGTCTGTGGGTCTTTTGGTATTCACAAGGATGTCCCTCCCTTGATCTGTGTCCAAAGTATCATAAGATTTTTCTTGCATACGTGCTGATCTTCATTTTTACGTTTTCTCAACATCTTAAGTTCATAGTTACTCAAATCTCTTTTGTAACTTCATGAAGTAGTTTCAAAGCACACATTTCTACAGCATTTATTCGACTCCTTTCAGATTTTTTTCAGGTTCACGTTTCACTCCCATTAACTTCCTTCCAACAAATTTGGAACCAAAATATTACTGTGGACTATCATATTAACAGATGTGTATGCTGTCCGGTTCAAATACATATTTTAGTGTCCCATTGACAGTATACTGTCCGGTTCAAATACATATTTTAGTATTCGATATCCCTTTAAACTCGACCATTATCAAACTAAATATTAAGCAAACAGTAGAATTCCTCGGCTTGCTCCAACATTACATTATTCACTGAATTTCACTATCACATTTATTTCTCTTTTCACGCTTCTCGAAGGCATCAATTATTTAACTAACTAAATAAAAAGAAAGAAAAATCCACTGAAATCTGGAAACTCCTTATTTTGAACCGTTGCCATTAGTACATAGAAATTGGAGTAAAATCTCCTTAACTCGTAACTTCGTCAATACTTGCTGCATCCGACAAAATAATCAGGTTAGTTACGTCACAGGATCTTGGTAGTAGTAGTATTTGTGTGGCGGCGGGGTCACCCGCTGCACCACTCTTGTCTGCCGTTCCCCGTGGTCTGTTTATTTTGTTAATGGTATTTGCTGCGAAGCGGCCCGCGGCAGTCACGTGATTGCGGCTCCTGTATGGATGGCAAATCGAATCCGTTAAATTAATCGGATAAGGGAGGGTTTCAAGTTTTGAGACAATATTTTAGTTGATTAATCGATCCACCGGTAAAGGTGTGTTTGTGGTTTTGCCAAGAGATTGATGTTGAACTAATTGCTAAAATATATTGTGTAAACTTATACTTATTTGACAATGTACTCCTTAATTTTATTATTATTTTATTAAAGCGATACTATAGTATTCTTATGGTTATATTAAAGTGGTACTTTTGTTATGATTATATTTAAGTAACACTTTTAGTATTGTTATATTAAAGTGTTATTTATATTATGATTATATTACAGTGATACTTTTATTATGGTTATATTAAAGTGATACTTTATTATGATTGTGTTAAAAGGATACTTTTATTATGGTTACATTAAAGTGATACTTTTATTATGATTATGTAACATAGACGTATAACCATAAAAAAATATTATTCAACATAACCATAGTAAATATTATAAAGTAACTATGTTATTCTATTTTTTTTCTTCCTATTTATACTTTCTATTGTATAATCCATTTTCATTGATATATTCGAAAAAAATACTTTTGCTAATTTTCTTGAGAGAAACAACTTATTTGCATTACATTTTTATTGCATACATATAGATTTATTGCCATGTTGCAATATCTTCCTACCTATCAGAAAAATGTTACAAAAGTGGCAGTGAGACTCGAATTCTTTCGAAAAAATCACGTAACAACAGGAAATGAAGACGCGACTCTCGGCTTTAAAGATTGGCGTATTTCCAGATAGACTACAAGGTTCGTCGAAAAAATATATATATATATAATGATTGATTCAAATATATAAAAAGAAAGTAAAACTAGAATTCAACTTATATCAATCTCGAAAAATGTATTCCAACTAATATAAAACTGTACACAGGTTGAAACAAATTATGTTAATTAACTTCAGGATAAATTTCATAGACATGTCTGAAAATACATAAATAATGAAAGATATCTGAAATCCTAATGAATCGAATCAAAACATTAACATTTTTTTTATTCTACCAAGTAAAATACAAAAATTTAAAAACCGTACGTGATTTATATCCCTGCCATAAATGTAGGCGGTCATCAATAATTCATAAGGAAATCAAACAGAAACAGAAAGGTTACGAAAATAATTTAATGTTTTGTGTGGACTCAGAAAATCCATATGAGTAAATAAGAACGAAAATAAGCTTATATTCAATTCACCTTTACTTAAACCAGATATACTCGAAACAGACAGTATCAAAATTTGCTAAGATGTATAATACTAGTTCAACCCGTGAAATATTCACGGAAGTAAAACAAAGTCTGCATTTATGAAAATATATATTCATAAATATAGAATTTGTTTATATTTATCGTTTATACATCGTCGCCTTTTACACCGGTTCAAAAATTGTTAACTAGGTATTTAAAATTCGTTCAGTTATCACGGACCCACCGAGATTCAAATTTCGAATTACTTTCCCAGAGAATCTAAGTATTCCTCTCTCGCTCTCTCGTATTCAAAATTCATTTCTCGTATTCTTTCTTTGACGACAACCATCGTACGGATTTTGGACTATTTATGTATATTATGATATTCAAAACAGCTAACACCTTTCTATAGTTGCACTCAACTTATGTGTAAATGTATTTATTTATTTTGGAATAGTTTAAATCTGTCGATAATATGTTAGTAGGTTCGAACCCAGAGTTAGATTGCCCTTGAGTGGAGTTAACTCTGTAAACTGCACTATGTTAAATGTAATTTTATTATTGTTAATATTTTGGTACCAGCTTTGATGTGTGTCAGAGAAACGTGGACGTGAAAAAACTGGAAAAGAGCCGAACAAATGCAGTAGAAATGTGTGCACGTAGTTGAATACACGGTGGGGACAATGAATGACAGAATACGGAATTGAGCAATTAGGGATGAATATAAACTTAAGGCTGATGTGTTGAGTAAGATGAAAAAGAGTATGTAGATATGGTTTAGGCACGTGGGACAAATGAATGAAGGAGGACTTATATAATAAATATACAGTACAAATATGAGTGAAAGACATGAAGGAGAAAGCCCAAGAAAAATATGAGTGGATAAGTTAATGGTATTTTAAAAGAAGGAAACGTGAGAAGTAAGATAAATCATAGGAACTTTATGAGAAGGTGTATGAATGTGAAAGAGGGGAACTGTGAATGTCGAGATAGGAAAGTCTGATATTCTTTTTTCTCTGCTTACCCTAGAAACGAAACTGCGTGATGGTATATGTATTGTACCCTCACTTTTTCTTACTTCGCTTATGAAGAGAGAATATTGACACCAAAATACAATAAATTACACATTTCGGGAATCGAATGTGGCATTGAAAACTTTAAGTTTATGTCGACGTTGTGTTTAACTTTCATTGTATATAATACAACCTGGTGGGTTAAATACTATGAGGCAAGCTCTTTTAGCCAACCAGAAAATTGAAGAAGCCTAAATGAAAACCTGACTGGAAACCTATTTTAACAAAATCTGGATTCTAACGAGAATCGAACCCTCAGACTGGGATACTTATCAACTTGTCCACGGTGATTATCAATATTGATAATATCCATGGTAAAGTAAGTTAGGTATCTAGATTCCAACCCAGAGGTTGTGAGTTTGATTCCAGTTGGTATCCATTTTTTTAAAGTGTGCGAGTCTAATTTTAACATAAGTAATTTTCCCAGGTTTCCCATATTCTGGTTGATTGAAAAAAAATACCATTAGATAATTTAATTGATATTTGTATTATATACAACGAAAATGTTATATAATACAATAAACTATTCGCTTAATTTATCCAAGAACTTAGTATAGTAAAAATATTCAGTTTAGTAAATTTTAACAACGAAAATGGACAAGAATGGATTTAAAATTATTTAAAACCAATGGTTTCAAATCCATGTTCCACAAACCTACCGAAAATACTTTGACGATTGGCAAACATTTGTTCGGTTGGTTGGGTCCTTTATGCAAATGTATGTTCAATTGAAACTTTATATGCACTGAATGTAAAACAATTTAGAATCGAACCTAATATTCATCCATTCATTATAATCAAATGTTTACAGAAAATTGACAAAAACTTGACTATTTATGCCACGTAAAAATTATATTTTAGTGAGAGTAAATTTTGGTACAAACAGGATAGATCTTTGTTTTATCGATACTTCAAATAAAAAATGGTTTGTGGATTGGGCCATTTTAACTTCCAAATATTCACATTGCAAACTTTTAATCTCCACGTCACCAAACATTTTAGCTACAAATTGAATGTTTAAAAATGTCGATTGATATCACGTCACTATTCGATATAGATCGTTGATACACCTCGACACGCACTAGTACTAATAGTGATGTGTGCGATAAACGTGTTTCCGCTATATCGATATCACACCGGATATAGGAACCATAGAATATATATAAGACCTCACGAAGAACATCACAGGCAAACGAAATATTTCATCAGAATCCTGTTGTAGAATATACAGGGTGATTATATATATTTTGCATCATCATTAATTTTAACGAAAAACTTGAACATTTGGTAAGCAAGAACAAGCTCATTGTCATTTGATATAAAAGCATTTTTTTTCTCTCTCTTTCACATAGATTTCGTTGCTGAAGGTGGTTTTATCAGATATCCAATGTATTTTTTCAAAAGCGCATGAATTAAAATTTGTATATACTTAAAATTTTAAAATATACCGATTAAACGTTTTTCAAAAATATGGTTTAAATGTAGGGTACTCAACTTAATTTTATCATGGGTAATTTTGAACAATACGATGCATCTCGTGGGCCCCTAGGTAAAGAAATAAAATTTTAGCTAATCAACCACAAAATAATATATTTATTTATATATATAATATCATATAAAGAGGGGAAATTCATTCCAGTCACACGGTAACACTATAAAAAAATCGGTACGCAGTCGTAGAACAGACAAGATTGATGCGTATTGCTGCCATCATATCAAGGTATATAAATCGCGAAAAAAGTCACGGAGGAGAAATATTTTCGTGTGCGAGAAGAACGTGACACGAAATGTGTCGATGGGGGTTGGGGAGATTGTTATGAAAAGATGAGGAATCTGTGGTATGCGGATAATGCATAGGGTTTATGAGAACGGCCGAATGAATTCCATCCATGGTCAATTTCTTCATTTTGTGAACAATATGCCTAGGTTTTTCTTGTTTATTTTACTATTCATATTACAATTATTGAGTAAGAGCGCTCTTTAGGAGTGTGTGCTCTCTGAACGGTGCTGTTTGAATTTTTCTGATATTATTATTAAAAAATATCTGAAACGAATTTTTTTTAAATGTAACATAGACTTTAACGGTGACATATACAAAACTTTGATGCTCCATTTTAAATGTCATACATTATAAAAAATATTATAATTCTTATGATTTCTTGAAATTTGTGCTAGATTTTTAATGTATTGTATAGAAATAAAATCCAAAATACCTGTCTAGAAGTTTTATATTTAGCTAATAGGAAATAAACTGTAATATTCATGAAATCTAATATTCATGAAACAAAATGAATAAATGTAATTTAAAGAAAATAACATATATGCGAATGGCTTTTGGTTTGTATGTATTGTATATTTTATAATATCCGGATTGTATAGGAGTGCACAGTATTTACCTTTTTAAAATACAAATACATAATTTTAATTATTAAATATCTCAACCGATCTTAAAATAAAAATACATTTTAAACAGACCTGGAAAAATAATTATTTGTATCAGCCTCAAAGAAACGTTAATTACATTTCGATTCCAAATAAAATTCAAGTATAAAACGGAAAACTTTTCCGAGTATTGTAGCATTGGCGACGTCAAATTCATTTGTTAAATTAAAGAATTTATTTTCAAATACAAATTTGAAAAAGAAGAGTATTTAATTAAATTTCAAAGATATTGTTTGTATTGAATACCTTGCCGCAGAATTGGTGAGTAGAAATGAAAAAAAGATTTCGACAGAGGCGTCTCAAGGGACATAAAAAAAACTGTGAGATAAATTGCAGTAAAGAAATTATTTGACTAGAACAAAGTATGATGAGTTACTCGCGGATCATTTGTTTCTCTAGCATGAATCTGTATCGTGATTTAATTTAAGAACAAAGAAAGAAAAATATAAACAAAATTTAAAGAAAATCACAGCCTGTAACATAAATAAATGTGATGGGTCAAATAACAATATCGAGTACTTCATACTGTATGAATTGACAAAAAAGTCTTCAACACTGTTCAAGGGGGGGCGAAATAAATTCCTGTTGATTCACTGATTTTTTTAAAAAAGGTTCCAGTCTGGTTTTCACTTAAGGCTTTTTAACCCCCTTTTTGGTTAGTTTAAAAATATTTTCACATGTCAATAAACCAGTCAGGGTATATTGTATGCAACGAAAGTCTATTTTAACACAATACAATGAAAACCCAATCTGTTGCTATTAAATGAGAATCTTAATAATGTGGAATATTTTTTTTTCAGTTAAAGTACAGTATTTTATGATTGTCTTTTCTATAAATCGTAACGTTTGATTTACAAAAGCAACTATTTCATTTTCCTCATTAATTTACGTAAGAAAAGGGTTTCACAGAGATAGGAACAAAAAATACATACCGTGAAAAAGGTAGTTTTAAATGACATTTTCATATAATGTGGAACTTGGGTTATTGCTTTATACATCAAGGCTTCGGCAAACAAAACATTGGCCCGTATTTTTCTAATTTTTCTTGCAATTTATGGATATTAAATACGGTAATAATAATAGATAATTTATAGAGCAATTTCTCCTCAAGGGTGCTCGAAATCGGTAATTGAGCCTAATATTATTGAAAGATTTTTTTTTAAATTTGATTGTTAGGATAATAAAATGATAGTTCCTGCCTTTGATTGAATACTTTTTCGCATCTGCATTTGTTAAGAATAATAATTTTGGTAAGAAAACTTATCAATGGAAAACGAATTTCAATGAAAACTTTTTATATCATCTTATCTGTGATATTAACCCTTCCTGTCCTGTGATGTGTAACTAGTACACATTGCTTCTAAAAACTTTAATATCTCTATAAATATAATAAATACTGGGTTCAGATTTTAGGTATTCCTCCTTAATACATTTACGTATTGAATGAAAAAATAATATTAATAACAATTAGCACTTAACGGCCACATCAGAGATATTTTGTGAAAATCGGGAATAAATTCACCAATACAATCAAACGTGTATATTCATTCTAAAAAACCGCTATGGGTGAGATAGTGACGCTATTTACGTCTCACTCACTCTACTTCAGTATATGGGAACGCAAGAAATAGAATCTCAGTTCGCTAGATTTGCCCGTTTTGTGAACGTCGTCCGATGTTTTTTTTCATGTTTTCAGCAATTAAATTTCAATTATTATCACTTTTGACTTCAAACTTAATTAATTTAAGCTATTTACTATGTATATTCGTATTTTTCCGATTTTAAATCGCTCATTTTTACATGTGTATTGAATACACAGCACCGGAACGGGCGGATTTTTTTAACAGAGGAAGGGAAAGGTTAACAAATATGGCTTGAGGGGAAGTGTTCTGTTCATATATAGAATCATCAATTTTGAAAATACCTCCCAAAAATACTTTTATTCAAGTGCTTCGTAAAACTGCATACACAGCCTATATATCGCTTTGGAACAACAATGATGAAACCCTTTTCGTAATACCCCTAATGATCTAAATAATTAATCATATTTGCAAACATAAGAAGTATATCCTTATATTTAGAAATATCGAATTCTCAGTGCATTTATTTTTTGTAACATTCTTTCTGTAAAAGTCTCTAGTCGATACATATTCGCATGCATTTTTTATATAGAGTTCGAGACTATCAAATGTGATAAAGACCAAGTAAGAATGTTCGTTCTCAAGCTGTTGAAGATAGTTGATTCAGGAGTCATGCAAACATTAATTCTTTATACTTGATGACATCAGCTTTAACTATTGTATTCAATCAAATCACAAAGAAGACTATCTTATTGACTTATTTCTTCTTTAAAGTTCATCTTCTCTTCAAATGTTAGCGATCATCAAAACTATCTTTAGATTTGAAGCAGCATCTTCGGATCAATTAAAAGGTACCACAATCAAACCACTCCCATAAGTTATTCAACCAGGACATGCTTCTTCTTTCCACATTTCTTCTACCCTTAATTTTCCCTTGCAATATCAGTTGAAGGATCTCATATTTTTCTTCTCACATCGTGTATCCTCTTACTTTCTCCTTTTGGTGGTGATTAATACTTTTCTCTTTTTATTCATCCGTTTCAAGATGTCAGTATTACGGAATTTGTCAACCCTTGAAACTCTCAGCATTGTATAATAAAGCCACATTTTTAAAGCTTCTAGTTTTTTTGTGGTAAGTGTCCATGCTTCAACGCCATAGAAAAGTACAGAGAATATGTATCAACGCAAAACTCGCACACGCAAGTCGAGATTGAAATTCTTGTTACGAAGGAAATGAATCATTTATTTTGAAGAAGCAGAATCATGTCAACTGCTCTCTTATTTTGACCTTTTGAGGCTGGTCCATTGATCATTAAGCCAGCATTCTAGTAATTAATATTGATGAATTAATTCAACTATCTCCTTATTTATATCAAGAGATACCCTTCAACATAATTTTCTTTTATTGACAGTCATAAATATTGTCAATGATTTGTATTTTCAAAGCTGTCTCATAAACCGTATTCATGTATTTATTTATTTTACATAGCTTACTATGTTAAACCCAATAATACACAAAGTAAAAAGAGAAATAAACAGAGTAAAAAGAAATATTCGTCAAGCTGAAACATTTATTTCCTGTTACGTAAAGCTCAATATGCTATTTTCTCTAAAAACATTTTCTAACAATGTTGTAGATGTCAATATCCGAAGCCTTATTTAAAATAGTCAGGCCGCTAAACAATGGCAAAACACTTGATAAGTTAGTTCTAATTATTGGCAGCCTAAACCGAATATTAACGATGTTACTAGTTTTCGATAAATAACTAATATTATTTTTTATATTCGGCCCAACAAATTATAGAACCGTCAATGCACAAAGGAAACATATTGTGTAATGGGAGATATTGATTGCTCGGCGGTTTCGTCTATTTCAAAGGCACGTTTCCAAGTGAAATCATTTCAATGGGCTTTGCAGCTGATTGGCTCAGCACAACGGAGCTTGGAGTTGTGCGACTGTTATAATATTTATTGTCAATTCAACTCTCGGCAATAAATGATTTTGTTTCGAAACATACCTTCAGAGACAGAGGATGAGATTTATTCATTTTGTTTATTGTTGCATTCACTGGATCTTTTTTATTTCCTAGTGCCATAGTCGGTTTGATACTGGTGACCAGTAGAGCAAAACGTGATTTCTTCATATATGGAAAAAAAATGAAATCATCGTATTGTCGATCAGACATTATTGGGTTGCAAATAAAGACAGGTCTTCTTAATGGTGTAGTATACACAATATCTTATGTTTCTTGATGACATTATAAGAGACACGCAAGACATAAATCAAATATGATACATTTAAAATTAAAATATTGATTTTTATTTGAAAATAACGGGGCACTTTGTGGTGACATTGTAAATACGAGTACACTTAAATCACTTCGTACTTCACATAAAACGTATCAACTAGTTTCCAAAACAAAGATGATCATTTTAGCAGGTCGGGTATTTCCAAGCTTAATGGCTGTTATGATTGCTCAACCTTCCACATAAGAAAACTCAAGAAGTTTAAAAAACAAATTAGTGAACATTTAAGATGTTTGAAAAATAATTTTCCGGAGCTTGCAAACATTTTGATTGAATCAAAGCATTCGTTTGATTCGAAAGTTTTTACATACAGGTTCTAAAGAATTACAACTAGATAACTTAGTAATATTCAAAATTAGAACGTCTAAAATTTTAGTTTATGAATCATTAATCAGCGGACAAAATGTACTAAGTCTCTTTTTCCATATGTTCTCCATACGGCATTCTTCTTTACGATATTCAATCCCTGTCATACCTTTTCCCCCTTCATTATTTGAAGCCTTCATATATAGTAAATATCATTATTAACAAATGTAAGCTATAGTCATTTTTTAAGTCCTGAATAAGTTCTTTATTCATTCCAGGATATTTAGCCAGTCATTTTCTAATTCTGGTCAAGACAAACTTACGTTCTTCATTAAAATTGATCATTTAAAACTTTTATTTAACCTTTCCTCTCAATAGTATAGATGTATTAAAACTTTTATAAAATCTTTCCTCTCACTATTGTAGATGTATTAAAATTAAACTTAATACGCCACAATTTATCACTTAATTCAAATCAACTGTAGTTTAATAATGTCTATGTTTAGTTCAATTGTGATACTTTTAGCAAACTGCTTAAAATATGAGTTTACGTAACGTGTTTAATGTTAGACTACACACAAAAATAATTGGCCGACGCTTATTTTAACCCTCAAATGATACATGCATTTTTTTCCATAAAATATAAAATAATTTTAAGTAAGATTGTAATCATTTACATTTAATTTTCAAACATTTTTTAAGCTATGATACACAATTTTTAATTTATATTGTTTTGAGATGAACTGTACAGAATAATTATATAACAATGCTAAAAAACCTTTCATTTTATATAAATAGATAATCACTTCACAAGGCAAAGATTGCGACGTTGTGATATCATTCCTTTATTACAAATTTGTAATATTTATTCTAAATATCAAAACATTTAGCATAAATATTAACGCTCTGAATTGACATCCTTACACAGTCAAATTCCAAGCCACCACTATAAACCTCAAACCACCACTTCACAAGTTTAAAACAATGTTTTACATATATGCGATTTAGATTATTATAAAAACTAATTTTATAAAGAAATCAGATATATTTAAAGCTAATTTTACCTTATGTTCAAAATGTATTATTCATTAAAGCCGTTACTTACTAAAAATACATTACTTTATCTAATTCTTATCACGGCCCATAAACTTGAAGTTGTAAATAAAAACACCCTAAAGTCTCATTATGCCCGTTTTACAAGACACCGCTGTATTAATCAAATATATATATATATATATATATATATATATATATATATATATATATATATATATATATATATATATATATATATATATATATATATATATATATATATATATATATATATATATATATATATATATATTGTATATATATATATATATATATATATATATATATATATATATATATATATATATATATATATATATATATATATATATATATATATATATATATATATATATATATATATATATATATATATATATATATATATATATATATATATATATATATATTTTATTTTTAGTTAAGGCATTAACATTGTGGAGGTTTAAATACATTGCAATTTGTTTTATCAAACATGGTTTATTCCACTGTAACTTCCTTAATTTACTTTTATCCGATTGGTTGAAAGAGATTACCACCTGACAATAAATCTGTCAGATCGTTGTGCAATAAAATGTTAAATAAATAAAGTAAAGTGAAAGTTGATATAATGGTTTATTCCACTTTATGTAACGGTATAACCCTACTGGTTTCAAAGTTTTCCCATCATCCTCAGAGCAGCACAAACAAGACTTGTTTATGCTCCCCTAGTGATGAAGTGAAAGCCTTGAAACCGGTAGGGTTATACCGTTACATAAGGTGGAATAAACAGTGTTTGATAAAACAAATTATAATGTATGTTTTAAAGATTAAATCAAATCCATTACATAAAAAAAATTGTGTATATACTCGTAAGTGAAGTTTCATATATTTTTTATTTATTTTCAGAATGTAAATGTAAAACTGTCCTGTTGTTATATGGAAACAAAATTTACGTAAAAAAAATCGTAAATATTTTTTTTGTCATATTTCAGCGGATAAAAAGAACAATGGTGCGATTAGTACTGTGTTTGTCAAGAAATACAGTTTATTTTAGAAAATCATAGTACAGAATCGAATGAAATAAAACAGATGAATGTAAGGAGTTTAAGTAAGAAATAAACCTTGATATTATTTTAGAAAATTGAAAGAACGAAGCGCAAAAGACGTACAATATACAATATAAATTATAGATAATAGAGAACGAGGAAAGAATACATGAAGATAGTTAGAGTGATTCAAACTCGGAAAAGAGTTAGAAATATGAAAAGCAGAAGAGTGTGTGTGACGATATGTATAGATGTGCCAAACGAAGTAAAGAATATGTGCAAGTAAAGAAAGATTAGCTGAGTTCGCTACTTTGAGTCCAAAAAGGAAATCGCCTGATGGTATGTATGTACGTAAATTGACGCAGTTAAAATGAACTAAATTAAGAGATTTTCAATTCATCCGGCGGTTGAAATTTTCTTAACAGACCTTTTTCACACACTAGTCCAATGAAGGGTTGAAACCGGCAACACGCAATAAAAATATATTTCTCTTTTGATTTTTCCATACGCAACACCCTCGACGGTCCCTGCCAAGGAGTGCACAGTACACACACTTCCTTCTTCCTCCACATGCGATGTATTAATTCATCATGACCCGGCCATAAATCCATGCCCCGTGACTCCGCAATAGATTGAGATCTCAAGATTGGTCGGCCAGACCTCCAGAACAAAAGGATAGTGTTCCTATGAAATAAATCTCCGTGTAATTATATCAGATTGTATCAGATTCTGCGCATGATGGATTGAAAAAAGTTGGACTGAAGATAAAGACCTATTTCTGTGGTGAGCGTGTTTCGCCCGTTTCAAGGACGAAAAAGGCATTTATCATCCAAATGAAGGACCAGAAAAGTGAAATTATTTCGGCTTCAGTAAACAAATGAATTTTGACTTGTTGTCGGTGAGTTTTACTTCAAAATGATTTATACCAGAAAAAGCGTAAATTGTATCATACCAAAGAAATTTATTTCAAAATTGGACTTATTTTTATGTAATGATATTTTTTTTTTATTTCATGTCAGTTATATTCCGTGCTATATACCTAATTTTCCTTTCCTCTCCAACACCCCTACTTTTTCCCTTTGATTGATGATATCACTCTTTGATTGTTGTTCTTTTCATTATTCTTAAATTTTGTATGAATTAATATTAATTTTAATATATTTATTGACCATGTAACTTCCTTCATTTACTTTTGTCCGATTGACTGAAAAAGATTATCACCTGACAATAAATATGTCAGATTGTTGTACAATGAAATGTTAAATAAATAAACTAAAGTGAAAGTTGATAGAATTAAATTTAAGATGAATTATGGAGTTCTTTAAAAAAAAGATTAATAAAAAATTTAATAATAATAAAAGTAGATATACTTAAAAATAATTAACCATCAAAGGATCAGTTTTAGTATTTGCAGTGAAGACCAATTTAATTAACTCTCTCTAATAATTTCAGCGCAAAGCAAGCAGAGGCTACAAATTATCTCTACCATTGTGTGGGAATCGAGTGTCCAAATGTGGTTTTTAGAACCCGAAATTAGTTTCATATGGGCGAGAAAAATACAGTGAAATCTCGTTTTTACGTTTTTGAAGGGACTGATTAAAAAAACGTAATTGGAGGGAAAACGTAGATTCGGGGTTAGAAAAAAAAATGAAAAATAATTTTTTATTTAGATAATCACGCAAATCGGAAAACTTTTTTCAATCGATTTGCGATTTTTTATTATCGTAGCCCAAGTTGTAATGGGTATTCCCAAATCATGCGAGAGCAAAACACGTGAACCAACGTGTTTATTCATTTTTTTCCTCTTCTCTTGAATCGATAATGTTTTTCTTTGCTGAGACATTCTTTGAAGGGATTCAACGAAAAATTAAAAGAAATGTAAATTGACATACGACAATTGACAATTGAAATTGTATGTACACGACCGACTCGTTTAAAACACAAGCACAGATTAACCTGCCTATACAGTCTGCCTGCCTCTGATTCGCTAAATTTCCCACCAATTGCATCGTATAACACGACTCGTGTAACCTTGACCAAGAGCGCTGCAGTTGCACACGTGTCTATAAATAGAAACAACATATTTCTGCTTCCTAATATTCATTGTGAATATTTTAAATCGTCGCGCATTTAATTAAATATGTTTATAAATTGATTTGCATTTTAAATATTTCAAACGTAAATTGCGGAAAATAAAAACGTAAAAGCGGGTACTAAATGTACTAAAATAAAACGGGATTGTAAAAATTGAACGCAAATAGCGGGAAAACGTGAATTCTGGGCACGTAAAAACGGGGTTTCACTGTAAATACAAGAAAGCTTTTGAAAAGTATATTTAAAATATATCCTAAATTAATCACATTCGCTCAAAAAATCAAACCAACTCTTCATGTGAAATTGATATAAACAAAAGATCCAACCCACAATTTACTTGTTCTGAGATAATTAAGGAAACATAACACCGTTTCTTATAGGATCATATCAAACATTTTTAAGACTTAATGTAACTTTAAAATGAACATTGAAAGGTTTTAATATTTTGGCACATATTACAGTGCAGTTTTCTTATTAAACATTTTAAATATAATAAAAAAATGGTGGATGGGTTCCTTTTTCAAATATAATATATAGACATGTAACAACAGATCGTATGAATTTATCAAATTATCTAAAATTCAAGCGTTTTGGGTAACATAAATTTCCGATAATTCTAATATTCAGATTTTAATAATTGATTAATAAACTCGAGTTAATATAATCGGATATAAAGGAACAAGTACGATTCGAATTTTGACAAAAACTAAATTTATATCCACGGGTTTAATGGAAAGCCTGTGTTGGCATAAAGTTAATAACGCTAGAATAATTCAAAAATTAACTTTCCACGTTTCTGACAGCTACAAGTAATTATTATTATTTTGAATTAATATAATTAATAAAAGGAATAAACTCGTTTTAAAGGATTGTTTATTTTAAGATGATGAATATATATGTTTTAGAATCAGTTAAATTGTCTTATTACTTTTTTAATGTTTTTAAAATATGTTTTTTCCTTTTTAAAAATATTCGTCAGACACCTTACACGTATAACTGTAAAATTGTGAGTTAATCTGGTTTTAAAGAAAATTTTTCAAGATCTTGTATAATATTTCAATCTTACTTACTGATGTTTTTTATGTAATGCGAAGGAGTGGGCTAAAAACATGCTACCGGTCGGGTTTCGTCTCTTTACACTTGGGTGATACCTGATCTGGAAGGTTGTAAAATATAGGTCCAAACCTTTCGATAGCATTTGATTTGAATTGTTTCTTGCGGATCATGTGAAACCTATATTAATATATTAGGTCCTTACATATGAAATTGGCGTTTTGTTTGGGAGGAACATAAAGTAGATTTTTTTTTAATATAATATATTTATTTAATCAAAGTATGTACCATTGCTATCTATGCACTTTTGCCATCTCATAGGTAGTTCATCGATCCCTTTACTAAAAAAACCATTCGGACGGGAATCAATAAAATCTTTGAAGTCGGTTTGGACTGCCCCATCGGAGTTGAATTTTTTCCCTTGCAAGAAGTTATCCAAATTTCGAAATAAATAGTAATATGTTGGGGCAAGGTCCGGAGAGTACGGTGGATGTCTTAGACATTCCAATTGAAGCTCTCCTAATTTGGTAGCCGTCTGTTGTGCAGTGTGTGGTCTAGCGTTATCATGAAGCAGCAGTGGCCTAGAGCGATTAACCAGCCTCGGTTGTTTAGCAGCTAGCTTTTCCATCATGGTTTGCAGTTGCTGACAATAGACATCTGCCGTAATCGTCTGGCCAGATTTAAGAAAGCTGTAGTGAACGACACCAGCACTAGTCCACCAAACGCTCACAAGTAACTTTTTTGGAGTCAATTTTCGCTTGGGGCATGGTTTGGCTGGTTCGGCAGGGTTCAGCCATTGCGATGAGCGCTTCCGATTATCATACAGGATCCACTTTTCATCACAGGTAATGATTCGATTCAAAATCCCTTCATTATTGTGCCGGTTGAGAAATGCAACGCAGCAGTCAACGCGCGTTTGTTGATTTGCTTCACTCAATTCGTGAGGTACCCACCTTTCAAGCTTTTTCACCTTCCCAATTTGCTTCAAGTGGATTAAAACAGTTTTATCACTAACACCGCAGCCTGCAGCTAACTCGGACGTGGTTTGCGATGGATCCGCTTCCACAATAGCCTTCAATTCTTCATTATCAACTTTGGTCTCCGGCCGTCCACGGAGCATGTTCTGCAGGTCGAAATTTCCAGAACGAAAACGTTGGAACCAAAAACGCACTGTGTTTTCTTTTGCGGCACCGTCGCCATACACATCATTAATCCTTCGAGCCGTTTCTGCAGCACTGGTGCCACGGTGGAACTCATACTCGTAAATAACGCGATATTTCAAGTTTTCCATTTTGTAAACTGAGTGACGCAAAGAAAAAAAACAATTGAGGAAAAAACAAATGAATTATAATTTTCGAAACACAAATACTTGAGTAAATAGCTGTATAAATTTGAATTTGGAATTCCTAACCAAAGAGAAGATATTTGAGATCAAAGTTGCCAGTACGGCAAAACGCCAATTTCATATGTAAGGACCTAATATAATATTTTTCTTGTATTGATTTGTTTTCACTCACAATAAACGAAATTATTACAATTTATTTTTTATTTTTCATTTACACATGACAAGAAATCTATAATATACAATTTGCAAAAAAACAACAGGCAATTAAATATGGTCACATAATTTCAATGGATCTGGGTTTGTTGCCTTTCATTTGTCGTATCCTCAGTAAACTATACTTTTGCCTATATCTCACTGAGGACAAGTTAATAACAATAAATAAATATAGGTGTATTGATATCAACATATAATGTATATGTATGTACATCGTAAAGTTGCATATATTCTTCAAGATTATGGAAAAAAATACGTTTATGAGAGAAGCTATCAAAAGCTCTGGGCTAATCTCATAACATCCCCCGGCGAGATACACCCTCACCAATAAAAGGCGAACCCGACCACGAGGACATCTGATGTTTTCCAGCCCACGCCCGAATATATGTTAATTAAAAACAAATTTTAAAAAAGCAGTCAATGCGTCAATTTAGTTAATACAATAAAAGGTTCATCGATAAAAAAATAGCTTGCAAATATATATCCTGCAATCACACAAACAAGCTAAGGCAAATGCGAAAAACACACCAAAAGGTATTGTGTAAAAGACTAGATAATTTCAAACTTTGACGTCACTAAAAACTTTCGTAATTAAGATCTTAAGAATACAATCTATCGCCCAGTTAACATCCATTGTCAATGCTTAAACTTGGCACTATTTTCCAAAATTGAAGCATCAGCTAACAAGTGACTGTAGGGAGACTTGCTATGAATTCTGAATATATGACAGCAAGCCCTCTAAATGCTGATTGGGGTCTCCCCATGGTAATATAAAAGTCATAGACGTCCGTTGTTGAGATGTGTGAATAATTCTCTCCTGTACCTCGGACTTGTTGGACATTGTATATGATTGGTTGTGTATAATTTCGCGAGTATCAGACAATGGTCTCAGAAAAGGCAATGAGACAGTGGATATAATTATTGTTTAATGTAGAAACACATAAACATTTAAATAAATAAAGAAAATATATCCCTATGGTTTTCCAAAATATGAACCATCTGGCGCTAGAAAGATACTTGCAAGAAACTTCAGAAATAGAAACGCCATATTCAAGAGACCAAGGAATGTTTTAAATATTGAGAGTAACATAATATATAACGCCATGTCCCTTGTAGGGTAGGCAGATATAACAGATTGTCAAACTTTTTATCCAAGCACACTACTTTTGCCTTATTCCCATTCATACATCTCGTCATGCACAATCTTCTATTATTCATACTTTTCACTTTACCTTCTTTCATTTCTGGTCCATTTGGTTAAGCAACGTTTTCCTCGGTCTACCTCTTCCACATATACCTAGCACTTCTGACTTGTATTTTCGCTTAGTCTTTATTTCATCATTCATTATCTCCACATGTCCAAACCACCTTAAAGCCCCTTTCTCCATCTTATATAAACATCCATTTTATCCATGCATTTTTTGCATGACATTGCACAATGTTTCCTTAATACATGCATTAATCTTACTCTTATGCTTCTTCTGCGAAGTACAAGTTTTAATTCCATGCATCAAGGTGTGCACCAATACACTATAATATATTATATTTTTTGTTACTATTGATATTGTGCGGTTGTTGTAAATTACATTGAGAGCTTCATTCACCTTAGCTTACCTCCATGACACTACTCTTCTTTCAAATTATTGATATATCATTAATTTTCTATTGTTTATAGTGAAAACCTTTTTATTTCTTTGTTTATTTAGCAAAGCGCTGTTTTCTGGTCATTAAAATCATCTCGAGGGTGCTTTATATCTATATCAACCTATTTAAGAACTAAGAGTGGTTGAAAGACTCCAACGTCGCAAGCAAATTCTTTAATTCAGATGTAAAATGATCTTAGAGTAAAACCAGTCTAGTTGTAAATTTGGAACGAATCGAATCTGGAGCGTTCGCATACTTAGCATTAGTTTTTACCATTAGACCAAGTAACAATTTATTACCAAGTAGCAATTTCTTATAATGTACCATGTAAACCCTTAAACCAAAAGTGAAATTTAAGCAGTAATTGACTACTGACTGACTTTCATGCAAGTACATCTGGTGGATTTATTGCTGAATAACAGTTTTTTTTAATGAACTAGTTGATTTATCATAATTACTTTTTATATCGACGACCGTGTCTTAAACATGAAAATAAAAATTATATTCAAATAAAAGTAAACAAAATAAAAACTAAAATAAATCTCAAGAAATATAGAGATAAGGATGGGTATTATATAAGGACGAGAAATATTTTGAGATGAATAATTCTTCTTACATTCTGGAAGTTGTGACACAAAGGGATCAGCTGGAAATCAGATTGTGATACAAAGGGATCAGCTGGAAATCAGATTGTGATACAAAGGGATCAGCTGGAAATCAGATTGTGATACAAAGGGATCAGCTGGAAATCAGATTGTGATACAAAGGGATCAGCTGGAAATCAGATTGTGATATAATACAAAGGGATCAGCTGGAAATCAGATTGTGAATCATTTCGTTTTACTCAGTTTGCTCTGAAAATCCAACAAAAAGCCGTTTCGTTATGATGAATTTCTAAATACCATCTTCAAAATTACAAAGATAAAAAAATATTCCAATAACCGTATATTATTCAATTAAAATAAAAAAAGAATTATCCATCCAAAATCTACTACTGATCTGATAAAGATTTAAATTAGAAGCTTTCTTTAGCTTTTGAAAATATCATGTTTCTGGTTCAAGAGATAAATCCAATGGTTTGAGTAATATCAGTGGATGTTTAGAATATTCAACGAAAGCTTTAATTACAAAAAGGCAGTACTCGAATATCTAGGACACATGATACAGGTCTCATCACATTTTATTTCCCCGTTGAGTGGAAATTTCCGGTCATGGGACCATACATGCTTAGTTAATAACGAAAAACCTAATGGGCGGGCAATACAAATGTTATACCACTTACTTTGATATTACGAGCACTTAATAAACCAAATGGTTAAGAACAAAAAACGCAGATAAAATATCTGTGGATTTTTTTCCACCTTTCCTTCACAGCAATTTTTTTTTCTTTCAAAGTGGTTAAGATTAGAAGAGGCAAAAAAATAGATTAAAAAATATATTTTGCTATTTTCGCGTATTGATGGGCAAGACGCATGTCCTATTCAAGGTTTAGTTTTCAAAAGAACTGTTAAAAATACTGACTCCAATCTAATTCGCATGTTAACAATATCCACGCACGCTAAATCTGTTCTTATTATAATAATACAATAATACTAATAAGACAATTTTTATAGTGTCATTTAGATAGTAGACTCTCTACCTCTTGTTTCGAATCCAGTATTACTGAAAGAAAATTGTTATAAGTGTTGTTTCTGTATGTTTAGTACGAGTAGTATATATTTCCGACAAAAAACTACCCTAGATCACCATAGGTCACCAAAAACCCTAGGATAACCTTCCCTCACACAATAGACACGACAAATGATCAATTGAGGGAAGTTGAGAGAAAATTTAGCCTCCGCATTTTCCAATATGTGAGTGTCATCGGTAGTTGCAATATACCTCCAGGAAGTGATATGAAGTTCACGTATATAAAAGCTTCTCAATATGTAAATTAATAAATTGATCTCAGATTCCGTCGATAATTTAAATCGCCATTTATCATATACAAAAATAAAAATCTTGTGGACACCGCATGCGAAATGAATTGATTAGGTATGACTGTGAACTTAAGGCTGATGTGTTGAGTAAGATGAAGAAGAGCACACTGGATGGTTTGGGCACATAGAACGAACGAATAAAAAAAATACTAGAGGATACCAAATAAATAGAATACCAAGGAAAGTATGTTTGAATCCAGTGAATTTAAAGACTGTCATCTCACATGATCTTGGTAGCCAATTAATATCACAGTTTCCGGAGATTACAATACGTAAAATAATTCAACAATTTGAACACGTTGTTGTGTTGTATACGACTACATTTTAAAAATGTCATACATTACTTTTCTCAAATGTCACAAGACCCAGGCAAGTTCGCGAAGTCAGCTGTGTTTTATCAAAGAATTTAAAAAACCACTCAATTTAAAAGACCCTTTATATCTTCCAATATGCAAAAGTAACACGTTCGGCTTAAAGCGTAAGCGAGTGTACGAGTAGTGTATATCATATGTATTGTGCTTATATATAATTATAAACTTAAAGCGGAGTGTACGAGTAGTGTATATCATATGTATTGTGCTTATATATAATTATAAACTTAAAGCGGAGTGTACGAGTAGTGTATATCATATGTATTGTGCTTATATATAATTATAAACTTAAAGCGGAGTGTACGAGTAGTGTATATCATATGTATTGTGCTTATATATAATTATAAACTTAAAGCAGAGTGTACGAGTAGTGTATATCATATGTATTGTGCTTATATATAATTATAAACTTGGATCATCAAGACTTCCCACAAAGGGTTTTCTTCAAATGCTTTCTAAAGCAGCACACGTCACTCATATCTCTAACATATTGTTTGCGACCTTTTAAGACTTGCGACCCCCCCAAAATATAAAAAAAATAAGAATTTGCAACCCCACCTACACATTATTATCTTGTTGATGCGTATGCACGTGATCGCACAAATGTTGTGTTGAACAAAGATGATAAACCTTATCAGTTAAGGATATCTACAGTTTCACGTTACTAATTTAATTATGACTATATTACTTACTACTTACGCTACCTTCTAGACACTTTCCCTAGTTATCTAATAGAAAAGATAAATAGTAGTAACCATTAGAATAAACAATGTTTAACAATACCTTAAACTTTGGAAAGTGTTTTTTTTTTCATAATAAATGTGATTCCTCATGAAATGTGTAATGTTGTTCTTAAACACGTTAGTCGTTTGTATTTTTTGCGACCCCTTTGATATTCTACCGCGACCCATTCCCTGGGGGGGACACGATCCATAAGTCGAGAAACGATGATCTTACAATTTTGAGGTAGACAAAGATCTATCCAATTTAAATATTATTCGAGAAAACAAACGTTAACCAACAATAATTATCATCAATTCGTCAATTATTACACAATAATAATATAATATTATAGTTTCAACAGATATGTTAAAAAACGAAAAATACACTGTTATAGCCTTAAACAAATCAAGAAGCAGCCTATAAATATATCGGAATTTTGCGCACAGCTTCAAGAATATTTAAATTATCATAAATCTATCTAAGATAGGTTAAAAAACGGTATTTAGATTTTGGTGATAAATTAATAAAACTTTATACTTTTATTTCTCAAGTTTTTTATAAGAAAACAGCATTTTGTAAACGAATATAAAACATGTTCGATTAATTTTTATAATCACTAATTTAACAAAATTAAGAGTAAACGTTTCACTATACTATTATCAATATAAATAAAATTGTTGGTTTTTCAACTTTAAGGCGTTACCAAATTCATCTTGTTTTTTTTTTCAGACTTATTTCTTCGACAAAAATACTCAAAAGGGGTTGGAAAAATAGTGACATAAATCGAACGGGACAATATTGCACTACCTATAAATTCCCCCTGCTATCGATTTCACTGGGGTAGATAAGAATCGCGAAAAATTAGACTATATTCCGCGAAGAAACACCAAACCACAATTCCTTGAAAATAACACCAATATTGGTTTCCAATTTTCTTTAACCTAAATTGGGTTAAATACAGGAATACTGAAGATGTACTTATTAAAAGTACAGTGTTATCAAGATTAAATTATAATCAATGGTCATGTTTCATTTGTTTATTTGATCAGTATGGGTTAATGTATCAATTTTCATTTGAGTTATAAAATATGCCATCAAACAACTATAAAAAAATCAGACAGTTTCATGTTTATATTTTTTCAATGACACGAATCACCTTTATTATTTTGTTTACATATATATAAGTACTAAAATTAAATATTGAAATGGAACAGTACCATCTATGAAGTGGGGATGAAATCAATATATCACGTGAGTCAGAATATTCTTTGTAAGCTGTATTATTCATTATATTTTGAACTATCAATTATAGTGTAATGCTTCTGTAAAATATTTTATTATTTAAAAGTAAAGTTATAATTATAGATGATTTAAGTTGATTTATATAATATTTACATTTATATAATATATTTTTGGGTTAATTTTGCTAAAAAAAAACTAAAATGTTGTACTACTAATAATTATAATTTGATAATGCAAAAGAATACTTACACGTGTAACTGACAAAAAAATAAACAGGAAAGTAAAACATCCCTTACACAATTCACCCTCATTTTAAAACCATGGTTTTTGCCTTATTTTTACTTATCTTCTTCAATTATCTATTTCATCTGAATGAAATATCATAAACTAAAGTTTAAAAAAAACCCAACCTTTAATTATCCCCATATTGACTGGGGGCAGATGGTGTAGAAAATGAAAATGGATTGCTGAAATAATTCACGTTTAAATGGCGAGTTTATTTTTTTTACAACGAACAATATATTTTCATCGGACATTGCATTCTCTTGAATAATTTGCAACGGGATTTTAAAAGTAAATGCACAGTAACAAATCATTTTTTCATTTCAATTCATATTAATTTATTTGGAAAAAAATGAAATGTACGAGTATTTACAATGTCGGAGTTTCATTATTTTTAATAATTCATATTTCTGTCATTGTATAGTATGTACATGGCGTATGAACTGACGTGTTTTAAAAGCGATTGTTTTTTTTTTATTCAAGTTATTTTCATACAAATTTGAATTTTTTTTTGAGACATTATTAAAAAAGTTGATTATTTGTCAGAATTATTAATGACTCCATTTGATGGATGAATAAATATTTTACGGCTACCCATATACGGATCTTTTTGGTGTGAAAAACTTGTTAATGCCTCTAGATACCATTAATTCGATTTGCAAAGTGAAATCCCTTGTATTTTTAAACAAGGAAATGTTTTTAGTTTTTTTTTGTTTATGTATTTTCTTTCTTCCATCTGTCTGATTATTTCAAAATAGATAGATTAACGATATAAAACTAGCATTTTTATTTCATGAAAGTAGTATTATATCTTCCAACAAAGGACATAAATAGTCTTATTAATTGATTTGTTGCTTAGCGTCCGGATTATTGTAAATCTATTTAGATCCCCTCACCATACCAACATCAATTTGATTGGAAAAAGAAACTGTGTCGTAGAGTTTTGGGTTTTTTCTTCACTTGTCTTCTTTAAGTGAGTAAGCTGTTGCACTCCAACAAACTTAAACTCCTTGTACTGGAACCGATGGAACACCAAAGTAAGACGATTGGAGAAAACAAACATGTTTTTTATTAAAAAAAATTATGATAAAGGTATCCTTATACATCTGAATACTAGACTAAAAAATGCCTGTGCCATTTGAGGAGAGTAGCACAGCTCGGAGTTCGAACCGGCTACCTTCTGCATGGAAGTCTAGTAATTTGCACACTGTCCATGATGAGTATAATAAAATGTACAATACAAAGTTGGGGATTAGGGTACTACTAAGGTGTCTATTTGTGACAGGTATATTATGTTGCGTTTAGGGTATAAAGCTTGAGTACATGCAGCTTGCTTGTGAATTTCTTCTCCATTGCGTCCCTGATAACAAGAAACAGTTGTACATCATTTGGCCTGGTCTCCTTTCATTTGTGCTGAGCATTTATATTATTTCTACAATCATACCCAAGAATAAAAAATTTAATCCATGCATCCCGTTCCACCTAAATATTTAAATAAATTAAAAATAAAAATCATTTCGTACCCTACAAAAGCTCTCATAAACAGTTTTATTTTTAAACAAATTATTACATCCCAGACGTTTTATACTACACACTCACATCTAACTCGTTGTTGACAATTTAAGAAAGATTTTTATTATTTAAATTCTTTACAAAAGTGAAACTTTACGTCTTGGGTGCCACATTAAAATGCGACCACGCTTGTCTGGAACGATTACAGAAGCGATTATGAAGTAAAAGTTGCGCCGAGTTTGGCGAGCTCCATATTTGGGAGAGAGAAGAGCTAGGTAATGCTACAAGATAGGGAGGCGAGTAAGGAAATGCATCCGACCCTCTCATAATAGAGGGCAAGGAAAATAATCGCAAAACGTGGCGTAAGGAACTTTATAAGTGTTCTAGAACTCGAGACGAACCGACAATTACGTGTGCCACTTTTCCGAAAAAAAAAATTAAATATGTATTTTACAAATATTTGCTTTTTAAAAGTGACGTTTATGTTATGATTAACATTTCAATGAAATTTTTACTTATCTACTTGTAGTAAGTAGTATATAATAAAGTATTATTTACTATAACGAGTGAAGAAGTAAATATTCCATTGAAATTACTTTATATTTATTGATAAGGTTAACCCTTAATAAGGTAAATTATCAATAAGGTTAATCAATATTAAGTTAAATGATTAATCAGAATAATTATTTGATTAAAATATAATAAAATTAACTGATAATCATTTATAAGGTTAAATGTTTAAAAGGTTAATTAAATTATTAATCATACAAATCATTATAAGCTTATCATTTTTAAGATTTACAATTAATGACTTCGACCAACCATTAATAAAGTTAATAATTTATAAGAATAATCATAAATATGGTCAATCAAATGTTTTTAAGTATGTACATGGTATTGTAGAAATGCCTTACATATTCAAGTTTAGTTCACTTTGTGTTGGTTATACTTGGTTGGACAAAGATGTTTATAATTCATAGATACCATATATGAAGATTATCATCATTAATAATAATTTTACAGCCAAAGATGGCTATTTCGCTGCCTGCAGGGTTCTCTGTCACATCAACTACTGGATATTATCCAGTGTACAACAGTTCTCTGATATTACCATCTACATATCTTATCTTTGGTCGCTCCACCATTCTACTCTCTAAAGGTTAGTTGAAAAAAGCCTTCTTCACAGTGTCAGTGTCCTGCATGTGGTAATAGCGCCAAAGCCATCTAACATAGATGTATAAAGCTTTTATAAGGAATATGTTGATTTGTTTTTCAACGAAAGATATGCTTAATTAATTCATAAACTCATACGTATGTCCTTACATGGCCACCAACTAAGTAGGAAAAGTGTCCGTACTCTCCAAAAAGAGTAGCTTAGCATTAAATACACACATTTACTTGATAACGAATAACCTAAAAAGTGTATTAATTTTTAATCAAATAACGAACCAATCTTGTATCATTTGTAAATTAAAGAACTATTAAAACTAACGATTAAAACACCATGAGCTGGTTGGTTTGAAGAAATTGATGTCAACCAAATAGTTCACCAGATTTACCATATATAATCATGTAGACAAAAGAATAAATAAATATAAAATAATGGCCTACGTTGCATCATATAATTTTTCACAGTGGCTGAAATAAATATTTTATAGATACACACACACCATCACGCAATTTCCCTATCGGGAAAAACAAAGAAGAGATAACGTCAGGCTTTCCAATCGCCACATATACCTTTCACCTCTTCTAAATCCATACACCTTCTCATAACGTCTATAATTTTTTTGCCATTTACATGTACTTCTATAAAAAATATTATTCACTTAATCCAACCGTACTTTAATTGGTCTTCCTCTACTACACCTTCCACTTCCATTCGTCCTGCACTTGTACCACTTCTTAACGTAGGTATAAAAAATGTAGTAAAGTAGGTGTATTTAATATTTTTTAATGTAAATTTTATCAATGCTCGGTTACTTAAATTTTAATCATACAAATTGATTAAACAATGTTTATAGTAATACTTCTAACACATTCTATAGCACCTAACAACATACACAGGTTTCATATATTCACTATGCAAGCTGTTGAATTCGGAAATGTTTCAATAATATCCATGATTGAGTATTCTATTGATAAAACATCTAAGCCCATTCTTATTACATTGTTGATCTAAGGTAGTTCTTAATTTTAATACGCTCAAGTAACGTCCGGCTGAAACTGAAATAGTTGAAAATATTGACAACATAATTTCGATGTTTAGATGACGTTCCATTAATAATTATTTTGAGAAGTAACGTTCAATTTAGATTCCCCAATAGTTATAAGAATATGTAACTCTCGATTTCAATGAATCTCAAATTTGGCGTCCGAACCCGGGATGAATCCGAGGCTGCAGCACCTCTCACCCACCCAAACACCCACCCCTGTCCAAATCATCCCAGAGTTACCTTTTTATCTTATTTAAAACACCAGCCTTAAGTTTATTTCGTTTTCTGTCCCACAATGTCACCACATATATTCTTCTCAGGGATTTTTATAATCAATATTTATTAAGTTAAAATATTTTTATAACTATTTTACATTTAATAAAAACACTTTTCAATTTATAAAGATTCATTTTATGTATATGGTAAATTCTTTATTTAAACTAAATAATTCAAATATCTCAAACAACTACAAATTTTTTACATAAAATAAAATAACAAGTTTATCCAGTCCGTATGTCACGTGACACCCTTAACAAACCCCACCGGTACGTATGCGGAAAGGGTGTGAAATTCGCTCAGATCTCGCAACCCGCCCGGGGCGCGAAACTTGTTCCTCGCCTCGGCCCGCCTTTCTTCCCGCCGCCACCGCTTCTTCCCGCTCATTTGCGGGGGATGGGGCCGCGAGCCTTAAGGCGCTTGTTCTCTCGCGGGTACTCAGCATGGCTGGCCTGTCTCTTGTCTTGTTCATCTCTCTACGCTATATGTTCATTTCTCGCCCGTCTTTCCTCGCCTTCAGGCTCTAAGTTATTTTTGGCTAATAAACATCCACGGAACAACGTTTGTCATAAACACATTGTCATAATCTTTGTAATTGGTTATCCGGAAAGTCATTTCGTATTTATTTCGTGTCTAGTTAAAAAAAACGATTGTTTTTTTTTTCTGTAAACCTAGTTTCGATATTTTCAGTATATCAGCAAACTCTCGTGTCATACAACGCTGGTTATTCTCAAGTTGGATGTCATCAGTGGTAATCAAGTTGAATTGATCTTTGTCTGTCTCCAAGTGCTAGTTATATGGGTGGCGTGCAACGCTTTAGGAAGAACTTGAAGACAACCCTTTTTCAAAATGTATGAATATTAGGTCCTTACATATGAAATTGGCGTTTTGTTTGGGAGGAACATAAAGTTGATTTTTTTTTAATATAATATATTTATTTAATCAAAGTATGTACCATTGCTATCTATGCACTTTTGCCATCTCATAGGTAGTTCATCGATCCCTTTACTAAAAAAACCATTCGGACGGGAATCAATAAAATCTTTGAAGTCGGTTTGGACTGCCCCATCGGAGTTGAATTTTTTCCCTTGCAAGAAGTTTTCGAAAAAAATAGTAATCTGTTGGGGCAAGGTCCGGAGAGTACGGTGGATGTCTTAGACATTCCAATTGAAGCTCTTCTAATTTGGTAGCCGTCTGTTGTGCAGTGTGTGGTCTAGCGTTATCATGAAGCAGCAGTGGCCTAGAGCGATTAACCAGCCTCGGTTGTTTAGCAGCTAGCTTTTCCATCATGGTTTGCAGTTGCTGACAATAGACATCTGCCGTAATCGTCTGGCCAGATTTAAGAAAGCTGTAGTGAACGATACCAGCACTAGTCCACCAAACGCTCACAAGTAACTTTTTTGGAGTCAATTTTCGCTTGGGGCATGGTTTGGCTGGTTCGGCAGGGTTCAGCCATTGCGATGAGCGCTTCCGATTATCATACAGGATCCACTTTTCATCACAGGTAATGATTCGATTCAAAATCCCTTCATTATTGTGCCGGTTGAGTAATGCAACGCAGCAGTCAACGCGCGTTTGTTGATTTGCTTCACTCAATTCGTGAGGTACCCACCTTTCAAGCTTTTTCACCTTCCCAATTTGCTTCAAGTGGATTAAAACAGTTTTATCACTAACACCGCAGCCTGCAGCTAACTCGGACGTGGTTTGCGATGGATCCGCTTCCACAATAGCCTTCAATTCTTCATTATCAACTTTGGTCTCCGGCCGTCCACGGGGCTTCTTCTGCAGGTCGAAATTTCCAGAACGAAAACGTTGGAACCAAAAACGCACTGTGTTTTCTTTTGCGGCACCGTCGCCATACACATCATTAATCCTTCGAGCCGTTTCTGCAGCACTGGTGCCACGGTGGAACTCGTACTCGTAAATAACGCGATATTTCAAGTTTTCCATTTTGTAAACTGAGTGACGCAAAGAAAAAAAACAATTGAGGAAAAAACAAATGAATTATAATTTTCGAAACACAAATACTTGAGTAAATAGCTGTATAAATTTGAATTTGGAATTCCTAACCAAAGAGAAGATATTTGAGATCAAAGTTGCCAGTACGGCAAAACGCCAATTTCATATGTAAGGACCTAATATATATGAACACTACACTTCGTGCTACTATCACATTTCGGAAGATTTAAATAGATTTCTTTGTGTTTCGTCGTCGCTTGATAAGTTTTGTGCGGTTTTCGTAACAAATATGTTTTTATTAACCTAGCAGAAGAGGACAAGTTTCTATTTTAATGATCAGTGCCTTCCTTATCTTAGACTTAACTTATTTGTAGTATTTTTAATATGTCAATAACAATGGGTTTTAATTCCGAACTAAAGAATTTGCTATAAATGGCGCTATATAAATTGAATTTTTATTATTATTTCTTTTACAGTATAATTATTATTAATTGGCATTTCAGAGTAGATACTTAAATCAAGTTTGACGATAAATCACGTTTGACGCACACGCTCTAGCATTTAGAGTAAAAAGTAGACGACAAAATGCGCTAATCTATAACCTTTGACACACGCGCTCGCTTACTATATCGTCACCATACACTTTACATTTTTTTTTGTGTTGCATATTTGTTTGCGTGTGAAAAACATCTAGCACTGAAAAACCACTTATTTTTTCCATCTTCAAAATTATGCTTAAAATAGACTCAAGCTTTTTGAGTAAACAATAACCGAAAAAAAGCGCTAATCTTTCATGATTATCTTCATTCAGCGCGTTTATTATTAAACTAGCAACGAAAGTTTTGCCCTCACGACATCTATCCGAGAAATACGAAAATACTATTCGGATAATCCAATACATTATTAAAATAAATAAACCTACGATGAAACGAATGAACGAAAGAAACAAACTATTGTTTTAGGAACTTGCTCTCGCTAAGCCTCACAGTATGGCTGGTTCTGTACCCGCCCTTAAGCTTTTTGTTATTTTTGGCTACTCGCCATCGACAGAATATGTTTTTATTTACTAAGCTATGGAAAATGTGTACGAAATTAAAGTGTCCTTTAGCTATGGAAAATGTATAAGATATTTAAGTGTCTTTTAGAAACCATATCACTATTTACTTATGAAAAGATAAAATATCAACAACTTTCAAACATCAACATAATTCAAAACACATACGTCATTTCGCTGTCATGGTAAGCGGAAACGACAGAGTGTATTTCTGACGGAGTGACTTTCCTATCTCAGCAAACATTCTTAGTCTTTCCTATATAACACCTTCCCATAGAACGTTGACGATTTATCTGCCTTTCTACGTTTCCTTCTTTCGGAATATCACATATTTGGTTCAACCATATTTTCCTTGGTCTTCCTCTCAAACGCCTTTCACTGACATTTACGGTAGAAATCTGTTTTGTTAGTTTTTCTTCATTCATTCCATATTCCCAAACTATCTCAGCTTGCTATTTTTCATCTTATTTAACACGTTCACTGCGTATAAAATGTCATACAGAGATGCTGAAAATTCGCGAATTTTTAAAAACCCATAACTTTGTTAAAAATCAAATTCTACTTTCTATTGAAACATCATATACAAGTGTATTTCTTCGTGTCTTCAAAACACATGAAACTGGCGACGAATCCTTATCGGGAGACGTTTATGAGTGCACTCAACATTCAAGGCTATTTTGTATGGACACGGGAGCCGTGTTCGACGCAGTGAACGTCATCCTCAGGTTCACATTCATCCCGTATCACTTCACCGGTATTGTGTAATACATTGTTGTGTTATGTCAGTGCTATTGTGTTATGTAATGACTTCGTGCGTCGTATGTGTTCTGTATTCACTTTAGTCTACAAAAGTATTTTAGTGACAGCTTTGTTGTATGGGAGTGAAACAAAGATGTGGAAAAAAAACTGAGAGAAGACGAATAAATCTTGTAAAATGCATACATTGTGATGAATACTAGGGATTACAATGTTTGACAGAATATGGAATTAAGTGATTAGAGATGAATGGAATCTTAAGGCTGAACTGTTGAATAAAATGAAGAAATATTAAGGCTGATATGTTTAGATCTAAGATGGTTTGGGCAGTAGAACGAATAAATGAAAAAAAACTAACAAAACTAATATATTCTGCAAATGTAAGTGGAAGGCGTGTGAGAGGAAGATCAAGGAAATTGTTGTTAAATCAAGCGCATAAAGGAAATGTAAAAAGTCTTAGAAATCTTAGGAGTTGTATAAGAAGGTGTATGGATGTCGAAGAGGTGAAATATATGTGTCAAGATAGGAAGGTCTGCTCTCTACCTATTCGGGAAAGAAAATGGGAAATGGTCTGGTGGTTTGTATGTACATCGAAAATATCAATGATATTGGAAATAACCTTATAAAAAAACAGTTAATCGAATATATTTTCTTTTTTCATATGTAATTAACAAATTTTCATGATCTGTAAAAGAACATCATGGAAATAAATAAACCTGTTATTAATTTAATCAACCAGTAAACGGAACAATATGTGCTTTCCCTCGTTCATATATCATTCAACAATGAAAATCTAGGTGTTTGCTCTCTCCTGAATCCGCCGTTGCAATATGATTGAATTTTCTCTTGTCATATTCGTCTATCGACATTCTGTGTTCACTTTTCATCCGTGTTTCTGCGCTTTCAATGTGATAATGGCAGAGTTTTCAGCCTTGTATCGTCAAGCAAATGGCAAATAAATTAATCTAAGTTTTTAATATAAATTAATTGTTATTGCTTTTTACATGAGTATTCTCAACTTTACAGTATCAGAAAAAGAAATCTCTCAATTTATATTAATTTAATTTTATTTAAATAAAAAATATGGTCAATACAAATGGACCTTGATGAATTCAAATGGAGTCTAGAAATTGAAAAAGGGCGATAGAAGCAGAATACATGGCTTGCTTAAAATATATGTTTTATATTGATGGATTAGAACAACTTGGAGAATTTGTAGAGCATATTTTCAAGATAGTAAGATAAAGAAAAATATAGTATTGCTGCAGGAAACGAAGTCAGCGACGCACTTAATACTATTTTCGCAAAAAAATTAGTTCCTAGATTTCCAATGCATTCATGGAAGTGTGCTCGTGCCAACCTTTACATATGGAAGCGAAGTATGAACAATAAGAGTGGAATAAATCATTTTGTACAATATCTGCTATTACAATAATTGAAAGAGTAAGAAATGAGCGAATAAAGGATAATTATGGGTTAGGGACGAGTTTTATAATTATAATTAAGGACTCTTGAGATAATTTGGCCTAATTAAAAGATGAGTTGCGAAACAAATATATATCAGATATTAATGGAGAAAAATTAAAAGGTTGCAGGTAAAAGAATGGATGGAAATAGTAGAAAAAAATAAAAATTGAGGAAGTGGTAAGAAGTTTGAGAAAAAAAAAGTTTTTATGACAGATATATGAATATGGACGAAGCAAGAGTTGTTTGCATGGATAGTCAAGTGTGGTGATGAGTTGATAGTATGTATGATAACATGTAAAATTCTTGTTAAAAGATTTCCCCAATTTACGATTTTTTCCCCTTGTTTCTCATTGATTATAGAGTGAACTTTTTTTGAGTGACATTAATAATCTGATTCAAACAACCAATGAAGAGCTTATTATAATAAGGTTCTGCTTGAAATTAAAAAAATATGATGAAACCTTGAACCAATCCGTATATTTACACTTAAGTAGTATTTAAAAATATTCAAAAGCTGATTAAAATTTTTAAATGTCAAATTTTGATCAATCTAGTCAAGTTATTAGACATTCATAAAACTGTTAGCAAGAATTTTTGTCGTATACATATAACGAAAAGAAATGGATAACTATAAAACTGATAAGAGAAAAAACCGACTCGTTTCACATCCAATAAACTAATTTTCGAATTAGAACTCTGACTTAGGTCAATTTTTTTTTCTTTATTTAGAACTATGAACCATGCCCCTTCAAATTGAGAACTATGAAGTATGCATACTTAAACTTTTTATTTTAATTTAGGACTATGATCAGTGCTCCTTTGATGGATGGATGTTTATTTCTTATTCGAATTAAGACTTGACTTTCCTTACACAGATTTTACGTTTCCATAACATCCACATACTATATGTACATTATCTCATTAAACTCCTTCGCTTTATCTGATCTTGTAATGTCAAAATTGCATTAAATCGACTCATACTGTGGATGTTGTCTTTTTTTTTCAATGTTTATATGTGTGTATTTTTATTTTAAAAAATATGGTTTTAGTTATGTTTCTTTATTCAATTACATTTTTGGGAGCATCAGTTTCACTTGTAACGTTATTTCCATACTAAATTATTGATTTAAGAGTATTTGTGTTCCGAGAAAATGTAATTAACGAGTTAACAATTTATATATTATTTATAGTTTAGACATAACACTTGGGAGGTTTAAATACATTGTAATTTGTTTAGTCAAACATGCGCTTGTATATCGATACCAGTTCGAATACAATTCAGTCTTGTTTATGCCATGAAAACCTTGAAACTATATCAAGTTAAATAAACAATGTTTGACTAAACAAATAACACAGTTAGTTAATTAATTGATGCGGTTAGTAAGGGTTTTATTTTAAATTTTAACTCATTAAACGTACATGCTGAAAAACGTGACCAAGGGATGATATTGTCTTCTATTAATTGAAATTTCGGGCTTAGAACTGAAATGGGTATTAACTTTCTGTTTATCTCAAATTAACTTGTAGTATTTGAAATACTACCACATGAAAACAGGCAATAACACTCGTACACATCTTGCGCATACAAGTTATATTGTTACCAGACAAACTCTTTTACCAGACCTGGAGCTCTTTTCTTTAGTACTATCAGAAATCGAACCCAAACCCCCCGAGTGGAAGATCTGTGTCTTACCAACATGATCACGGAGGCTGTCGAATAAAATCATGTTTATGTTATTTTAAAAAAATCTGTTTTCACCAATGTTAATAAAATGTAGAAAACAAACTCATGCATGGGTAAATTATATTTGTAATGATAAGTTAAATTAACCTTTTATTTCAGTTCATAATAACGGTTATGACTCTCAGTAACAGTTCTCATGGTTTCTTTTTTTAATGTCTTTATACATTTAAGATCTCAAGAGGACTATTTGAAACGTTAACATTCTTGTTACTGTTTTTTTTGTGTTAATCTTGTATAAAAAGTATGAATACAAACGACCGTTAAATTAGTCTTATCAACATAATCCTTAGAGATTGCATGTTGAACTGGTTTTCATAAAGTTTAATTTCATGTCGAAAAATATGTTGGTGTTTAATAATTCTATATGAAATTAATAAATGTACCGGTTATTATGATAGTGGACTAAGTCACATATTTTTCATATTGAGGTATTTAGACCTTTGCGTTTGTATAAAGTAAAAATATTTTTCCATAATGTAATAAAATATTTTCCAAAATACTTACTATTATAATGTAAATATTTTATACATTTATGAATTTTTAAGAATATCGCGTAAAAATATATGTTTCTTGACCTTCATATGACTTTTTTACAATTGACACTATTTTCACAATTATTCAAATATCTTAAAAAAAAATTCAGTTTTATTCAAAATAGAATGTAATAAACAACAGTATTCACTTACATTTTGCAATTATAATCATGTGAACTTAATTTAGAATAATATAACACAAGACATTTTTTCTTCTTCTTCATAAACGATGTTTTTTTTGTGATGTTTTGAGAAAAGGATAATATTCATGTAAAAATGGCAGAATGTACTATATGGTAACAGATCTATTATAACATATCATACTCGTATTTATTTCATTTGTAAGTGGTCGAAAACTCGAATAAAGTGAAAGATGCTGAATTATTCTCCTTCTTCATAAACGATGTTTTTTTGTGATGTTTTGAGAAAACGATAATATTAATGTAAAAATGGCAGAATGTATGGTAATAGATCCATTATAACATATCATACTCGTATTTATTTCATTTGTAAGTGGTCGAAAACTCGAATAAAGTGAAAGATGTGGAATTTTTCTCCTTCTTCATAAACGATGTTTTTTTGTGATGTTTTGAGAAAAGGATAATATTAATGTAAAAATGGCAGAATGTATGGTAATAGATCCATTATAACATATCATACTCGTATTTATTTCATTTGTAAGTGGTCGAAAACTCGAATAAAGTGAAAGATGCTGAATTTTTCTCCTTCTTCATAAACGATGTTTTTTTGTGATGTTTTGAGAAAAGGATAATATTAATGTAAAAATGGCAGAATGTATGGTAATAGATCCATTATAACATATCAAACTCGTATTTATTTCATTTGTAAGTGGTCGAAAACTCGTATAAAGTGAAAGATGTTGAATTTTTTCGTATATTTTCGGCCTTTTTTTTTTGAGTGAAATTATCTATGGTAAAATCTTAAATATTTTACTATCATCTAAAGTTATTTTATAAAACATTTGATAAGGGGCATCTTTAAGAAATCTAATTCATTGTATTTTCAACTGATAAACAAAATCTCCCGTACTGTTTTTCGTTATCTTTGTTATTGAGTTATCTAGAGATTTTGTTAAAAAAAAATCGTCTTGTAACATTCGGGGTACTTAAAATGTTTTGTTACGACACTGAGATATTAGATTTTAATGGTCTTCATGCATATAAAAATAAATATTTATATGTAAAAATAAGGTAGGTACATGCATTTTTCAAGAAAAACAAAAAATGCTGAAAAATAAGTGACTTGGTCCAATTTCAAAATAAATAAAAACAGAATTATGTTTACCAAACAACTTTGCAAAGTCATTGAACGTTGCATTTTGTTTTCTAAGTTATTCTTAATCATGAAATATAAATAATTATAATATAAAATAAATAATAAATATTTTTATTTTCAATTTATTTACTGTAACATATAATATATTCAAATAAGTGTATTGAAATACGTGTGAAAAATTTTCCCTGCAAGAAATTTAGTATCGTTACCAAAATGATTCCCTTTCTTCTCCATCAAATATCCAAAGGATAAGAAAATCAATATCTTGCAGTTTGAATATAAATTAGAAACTTCCATACATTTTCCGCGTTAATTTAAACCTAAAAAATCTCTCCCTCTAATCCAGCGATCCCGGTACCTTAATCTGAAAAAAATCAACAGCTACCGAGGGTTGCAAAACCGCCCCTTACTCCATATTTTTATTCAGGAAATAAAATGAAGCAATCGGTAATGCCAAATATCCTCCAGCATTGTACGTGATCGCGGCAAGCAAAACGGAAATAAGATTTACATCCAGAAAAGTACGTTGACATTTTTATCCTGAAACATGAAAACAATTTGGTTGCTTGTTAATTTTTTTTATTGGCAACATTGACTTATTTTTGTCTTAAATTAAACAGTTTACTTTTTTAAATAATTAAAAAAAGATCTTTTTTAAATAATTAAAAAAAAAGAAACTGTTTTAGATTTAAAAATTTATACCAGGAGTACAGAGAGATGACGAGACAAAGGCACTCAGCCGACTTACATATGTCCCAAAATGCATCCTTTACGGTGAAGTTATATTTATTTATTTCATTAAGTTATGGACGAGCGAAGGGTCGGTAGATGGAGGAAGCGCCATAAAGAGAACCTGCGAGAGTCGATGACTTTGTGCACAGTGCTTGAAGTATGAAAGCAGGTGCCTCAAGTTCATAACAAGTGGTAAGATATATTTTTTTCAAGATGATGGCGCATCAACAGCTAAACGTATGAGAAACAAGCAGCGTACTGCTTATGTGCATCAGCGTGACCAGGTAGCCCAGCTGGATCCACAAGTATGTCTGCGGAAAAGAGTGTGCATCTAGGATAGGAGTGTTTTTTTCTTTACAGAAGATCACATAGTCGATATGTAAAATCAGCTCGAGTTTGAGGTTGGAATGTCAAATAGATCCTCAATCACCAGATGGACTGACAATGTCAGGAATGCAGCAGTGTTATCTGGGAAAGTTGGAAAATTGTCGTGGACAGTGTTCGGTAAATTAACGTATGGGTTTACGACCATCAGCTCTGAGGAACGGAAAAGGAAAAAGGTATATATTCAAAATAAAACAAGGGTCTGTATTTTGAGAGTCAGTTGTATATTTTACTAAACCACGTTTGTGCTTTTTCGTGTAAAAGTTTTTTTTGTGTCAATTAGTTTTTCAATATCAATCGATCAGATCAAAATAAACCGTCTTCGATCCGTCAGGAAACAGAGTTGGTGAAATGCCTTCATCCAGATTCGTTCGCATCCCGACAATCCAGTCATGCCACGTAAAATTGCAAATCTTTCTATTAAAACTCCAATGGATAGTATATTTTCTTTTATTCAAAGTAAATATGTCAAACACGCGGCCCGCGGGCTGCATGTGACTCGCCCTCAAATTGTCTGAGGCCCAGCAAGACTTCTAAATAAAAAAACATGCTAATGATTATTTCATTGCAGTAAATAAAAAAACATGCTAATAATTATTTCATCAACAAGAATTGTGCTCCCAAGTTATAAATATGTGCAAAAACCAAATTGCTCAAATTATAAATTGTATTCGAACTCACAATTTATTTTAGTTATTCAACGATTTTCTGAGTAACTGGAATGTTTTTCTTGGATAAAAATAGTGATATACTATATTTTATAATGGATGATTTACCCTTTTTATTGGCAAATCATTTAAAAATAAAATTTGTACATTTGTTAATTTTTTAAGTTAATGCTGTAACATACCTTTATTTGAGAGATAACGTCTCTTTTGTTTTTTTTTTTCAACATAAAAATGAACCTTCCGTCTAATTTATTTTATTCTCTTGATTCAGGCTCCCTTTACATTCTTGTCATTTTAAGGCTGTAATTAATAAAATCTGTTTTTTTAACTATTAATACCGATTAATGTGTTTAAGAAGTAAGTAGGAGAAAATGAAAAAAATGAAAGAAACAATATATTTTGATCAGAAAAAAATCGCTAGAAATATTAGGTTTACTTTAAAATCAGAGTTAAAACCCTGACCGGATATACGTATAACTCCCCTTCCGGTACAGAGTTGTTTACATTTTAAATTCGTCCGGAAATGCTCTCTCTGTGTTTATTTTCCACTCGAATATCGAACTTAATGGAACTCACAAGATCCGAGATTATATTTCATTGATTTTTATAGAGTTCATTGACGTATTTAATGAAGATATTTTTAGATATGAAATATTAGAACTTATTAGAAATTTTGATCACGAAATATGAGAAACTTTTTTAAAACAAAACATTTTAATGTACTTAATTTTAACACAATTCAACAGCGGAACAGTACAACAGGCTACGTTAAAATACAGTAAAAAGTATACCTTCTAAAGGCATCTTTAAGCATATAAAGAGAACCACCAATGGAGTTGAAATCCATGGTCATAGAATTTGAAAAACGTTGCAAAAAATCAAGGAAAAGAACAAGGTCCAATTGAAAAAAGGGGTTGAATCTAATTATATGCGTTAATACGGTTTAGGTGAAGAGAACGAATACCGATAGAATGGCTAAGGGAATGTCAGTCAGAAAAAATAGAAGACGTAGACCGAGGAACATATAGTTGGATCAAGTGGACCAGATTTTGGAAAGAAGGTAAAGTGAAAACAATGAATAATAGAAAATTGTAAGTGACGAAATGTATGCGTGTATAAGGTGAAATTTTTGAACTTGGATAGAAAATTATGGAGATCTGTTTGCTCTGCCCCGCTAGGGACATAATATTATGATATGTATTTATTCAGAACTTTAGTTTTATTTAGGTTCTTCAGTACTTACATTGGGGTTTGAATGATTTGATAGATTGGAACATGGTTTCATAGATTGTGGATTTATGGATCAATGTTTCCTTTCTATTATACATATATATTGGAACATAGTTAACATAAAAAATCTTCCAAGAGAAAGCAATCAATATATTTAGAATCTATTGATGTATACGTGTAACTTCATATCACCTTTTCAGTGAAAATGCAAATAAATAATTTGAAACTGAGATTAAATATAATTTTATAATTTTTACTCATGCGTTCATGTACTTAGATACCCTTACCAAAAAATACGAGTACTTCGACAATTTTTACTCATGCGTTCGAGTACTTACAACAGATACCCTTACCAAGAAATATTTCAATTTATTTTTATCAACGCATGCAGATTTGACCTCAGTCCCATTCATACTATAATATTTAAACATACCAGATTATTTACAGCGAAACCGTAATATTATGAAAAAAAAATCAAAATTTTGGAAATACTAAAATAAAAATATCACTTTTCATCAGTATTATAATTAATAAGTATTCTAAGGGCTTTTTGAATACTTATCAAGTAGATAATTCTATCAAAATTGTGTTAACTATATCGAAATATATAAAGAAAAATCCCATTTTCTTCAATTATGGTTACTCAGCACAATTTTTTATGATGTAATTGAGTTACGATATTGTTTCACGATAACGTATGGTAAAGCTAAAAGATAAGCAAAAAGCTTTCTCTGTGTATCTATCACGTCTATTACGAAATAGCATTTCTTTTATGGTGATATGATTCAAGAATCCAACGATTACAGCGCCACCTACCACCTGCGACTCACATAAAAGTCGGCATATTCCCGGCAACTCTTTTATCCAAAGAAAAATAAATAACAGTCGTAAAATTAAATGTTGACAATTTAAATATACCTGAAAACTTACTTTTCTTTAGGTCGTCGTTTCTCAACCTGTGGGTCGTGATCCCAGAGATGGCTGAAAAGAAATATCTGGGGGCTGCAAAAATAAAATGTACTTGCACGCGCCTTTGAGTTAGACATAATGAACGCGATTCGTCATCGCATGTGTTAGCAATATTTCTTTGATCGTGAAGAGGCAACAATATCCCCACATGCAGAGTATTGGTTCCAGACGAACTCTTACTAGATTGGAACCCTTTTTTACATTTCTTTCGGCTACCATCAAGAATCAAATCCGAAACTTCCGGATGAAAGTTAAGGTTCTTATCAACTAAGCTATAGAGGTCGTATATTAATTGTTAGGAAACTAAACACTTGTTTTTTTACCAATATTGTTTTCTTCTATATTGAGAAAAAATATAATGTATATTTATTTGTGTTTTAAAAAGGATTCATTAACTTTTCAAGAATAAGAGTTATAATAATGGTTTCATAACTTTAATTTTAAATTTTATTTTATTAATCTGATGAATTTATTTCTTCATAGTATCTTCTTCGAATCGAAAATTAACAAGATGGAAGTGTCAGTCATGTGTCCTTTTTTGCGGACGGGCCACTGCGTGATGGCTAGTCACCTTTACCGAAAAGATATTGTGGAGGATCCCGGCTGAAAGTGTGGCCTAGATGATGAACACTTATAGATTAACACTTATAGATCGATTGTTAAATTTTATCAGTTCAAACCTTAAATTTTCTCAATTGGCATTTATTAAAAAGAATTACTATACTGACTTATATAATCGCAAAGCGAGTTTGGTTTTGTGGTACAAGTCATCTTGCTGAGTGTGGATTGCCTATTTAAAAAATCAGCTTATTGTCATGTTAAGTATAATTATTACTTTCAATCATCTTACCAACTTACTGATCAGTTATAGAAATATTAATAATCCAAACTGCGTCAAATCTCGAAAAACTAAGTTGCAATTTGGAGATTAAAGGTTGCCATGAATGTGAAATAAAAGGACGTGAATAAGACAGGAGAGTGAAGTGACTTTTGCACAGCATTCAAATTTCGTATGCATACATCCCATCATAGCGAATCCTTGTCGGGGTAGGCAGAGATGGAAGAGCACCATAATTTCCTATCGTGACGTATATTTTACCCCTCATTTACCCTCTTGTACGTACAGCTCTACGATTTCTCAGATTTTTCACATATCCTTAATTCAAAATCTCTTTCACTGTATATTCGTTACTACGTCTTTCTTTAATCATTCATTGTGCATACCCAAACCATCTCAGAATACATACATACTCGTACATCATTTTTTTTTATAGATAGTATTGAACCCATACTTTCCAGTCACGCACATCCTTAGCCTCTTTTATACAGATATACCTTCACACACAAGTTCTACGATTTCGAACTTTCTTCGCTTCTTTCTTTCTATTATACACTTGATACCACACTCTCCTTGGTTTTCTTCATACACTTTTCCCCTCACATTTGCATTATATACCTGTTTTGTTCATTTTCATCTTCATTCATTTGTTCCACATGCCTAAACTATCTCAGCGTGCTCTTCTTCATCTTAATTAATACTTAAGCCTTAATTTCACTGTCATCCCTAATCATTTAATTTCGTATTCTGTCATACATTGTCCCTCCATGTATCCTTCTCAATGCACGCACCGACTTCTCTGTCATTTTCCACACCCAAATTTCTCCCTCATACATCAAAGTTGACACCAAAATAATTTTGTGCACCAACATCTTAGCCGATTCTGATACTGTCCGGTTCAAGTAAATATGTTATAGTGTCCCATGTCATCTCAGGTTGTTATTATTTTTAGTACTTAATTTTGTGGACCATCATCTTAGCCGATTCTGATACTGTCCGGTTCAAGTAAATGTGTTATAGTGTCCCATGTCATCTCAGGTTGCTATTCTTTTTAGTACTTAATTTTGTGGACCATCATCTTAGCCGATTCTGATACTGTCCGGTTCAAGTAAATATGTTATAGTGTCCCATTTCATCTCAGGTTGCTATTCTTTTTAGTACTTAATTTTGTGGACCATCATCTTAGCCGATTCTGATACTGTCCGGTTCAAGTAAATATGTTGTCCCATGTCATCTCAGGTTGCTATTCTTTTTAGTACTTAATTTTGTGGACCATCATCTTAGCCGATTCTGATACTGTCCGGTTCAAGTAAATATGTTATAGTGTCCCATCTCATCTCAGGTTGCTATTGTTTTTAGTACTTAATTTTGTGGACCATCATCTTAGCCGATTCTGATACTGTCCGGTTCAAGTAAATATGTTATAGTGTCCCATGTCATCTCAGGCTGCTATTCTTTTTAGTACTTAATTTTGTGGACCATCATCTTAGCCGATTCTGATACTGTCCGGTTCAAGTAAATATGTTATAGTGTCACATGTCATCTCAGGTTGCAATTCTTTTTAGTACTTAATTTTGTGGACCATCATCTTAGCCGATTCTGATACTGTCCGGTTCAAGTAAATATGTTATAGTGTCCCATCTCATCTCAGGTTGCTATTGTTTTTAGTACTTAATTTTGTGAACCATCATCTTAGCCGATTCTGATACTGCCCGGTTCAAGTAAATATGTTATAGTGTCCCGTTTCATCTCAGGTTGCTATTCTTTTTACTACTTAATTTTGTGAACCATCATCTTAGCCGATTCTGATACTGTCCGGTTCGAATAAATATATTTTTTGTGTCCCATCTCATCGCAGAGTGCTATTCTTTATACTACCTAATACAGTGAAACCTCTATCGATCATTTTGCACCAACTTTTTTAACTAAATAATAAATGTGGAAAACGACACATGCGGGAATATATTAAAACAGTGGTAACATAACATATATTTGTTTAACATCCTTTTCGGTGATTATTATTTATGGTATATGAATAAAAAAAAACATTTTCATATTATACAATATATGAATAAAAAAAACAACTTTTTAAAAGCCATGCATGCTTCCGAAAACAAAAGTAGAAGTGGTTGACCTTATTAATCACCATCTTCAACCTCTTCTACAGTTTCCTTCAACCTTGCGTCCCTCTCAGATGCTCTTCGGGAGGGGTGGTGGAAGCGATAGCGTGGAATTTAAGTATAGCACGTGTATCTTTAATGTCCTGCTTATTATTTCCTTGTGTCGTTATTCCAGTTCAACTAAGCATTTATAGCATTTATATGCTACAAAATATGGTTTTATGATACAATTTTGAAAAAATAATTAACGAGTAAAAATTTAAAAGCTACGATATTCTAGTGCGATCTTTTTTAACATTTTTTATATATGGAATTAGTTCAGTACTTGATTAAATAAACGACACATACGTGAAAACAATGCCCAGTGAAATATAGAAAAACTTTCATCACAAACGTCTCCATACTTTAGGAGCTAAATGTGATGGTACGTATGACTGTCTCAATATACTCGTATGTCCGGCGTACCCTACAGTTCGTTGGTATATTTCTAGATATGAGTTAGATAACCCAGATAAATTATTAGTCATAGGAAGTGTACCAGGAAGCAGAGATAGATTTCCAGCAAGAGTAGTGATAAAGTGAAGGAATTGACTGAGGGAAGCATGTACACTGTCGAGTAAGTGGGGACAAGTCGTCACCACCAGAACCATCAACATCTCATAGATCTCGTCTCTAAGTTATGTGAAACGACAGAGATGATGCTGACAAAATTTAAATACGAAATAACTTAGGCCCCTTAATTTAATCTTAAAAAAATAGCATACAACGAGCTGCCTGATCCTCGGAGGACTTTGAGATTCCATGTGGTAATAAAACCTTAAATCTTTGGTTAGGTGAATTGGTGTGAAGAAATAATAGTACTTGAATCAACTTGGACAAAGATAAATAATTTTTCCTTGCCCGATCCTGATCTTCAAAAATAACTTGACATTATCAAAATGGGCATCATGCCTAAAACTTCAGCGGAAAATTTTCAAAATAAACTTCGCAATTAAATCTTGTTAAACAAATCAATACAAAACAAAACCGACGATGGAAGACGTTAGTTTTCTATCAGTTGATTTCAAATTCCCAGTCTGGTTAAATCATTCGTGTGGTAACAACACTCGAACGCGCTAGGAGTATGGGAGTGTTGTCTGTCCACGCGTGAAAGTATTTCCATGATAAACTGAACTGTAAGTTCTACTCGTAGAATAACCTGAAAGCTTGATTACTGGGACTGAAGACATTTGGTCTCTTAATCAAGATCTTAAGATGTCCGAATAATTAATTCGGATTTTATTGGAAGTACGGATACGGACAAAGAATACTTATATACTCGTACAATCAATCCGCTAACTATATTTTTTTAACTGGAAACTAAAAAACTATTGGATTCAAAATAAAAAGGACAGACAAAACGAATTAATAAAATAATTGAATCCCTTCGAGCAAGATTATAGAAAAATTCAGGAAATTTTGATATCCAATTTTTTTTCATATTGTAGGAATAAAATGTGATGTGTATAAACAACGTACTATAAGACAAATATAAACAATTAATTCTCAAAAACAACAAATAAAATTTAAGCAATTATAAATAATATATTATCTAAATAAAAAAATTACAAATAAAAATAATGTATCATTGGAATAAAAATATGACAAATATAAAAATCATTTTCGGCATGAGAAATACATATTATGTCTTATCAGAATAAAAATATGACAAATATAAAAAATCTATTATCGGAATGAAAAACATGAAAAATACATATTATGTCTTTATCAGAATAAAAATATGACAAATATAAAAAATCAATTATCGGAATGAAAGACATGAGAAATACATATTATGTATGACTTATCAGAATAAAAATATGACAAATATAAAAAATCAATTATCGGAATGAAAAATATAAGAAATACATATTATGTCTTATCGGAATAAAAATGTGACAAATTTAAAAAATGTACTTTGGGTAATCAATCGATATGCACTGCACACAATTTCTTTTATACATTCCTATTTTCTACTTGTGTCAAATTGACATGAAAGCCTTGTGCATCCAGTGTTTGTTTTATTCGGTAAATTTCCTCCTCACGGGACCCTTTGAAAGGAACAAAGGTAAATGCCAAAGAAAACTGTTCCCGATAAAAGGCCGAGGCGACAAGGCAAGGAAAAGTGAAGTAAAAATAAACGAAGATAAAGGAAAGTAAGTAATATTGTAAAGGAGGGCTCACGCATTGATGACTATGCAATTGGGGTGGATTGAACTGTCTGCATCACAGTTTTTCTTAGTTAACTGGGCCGTAAGCAACTGTTACGCCTAAAAGTAAAAAAGTTTAGAAATGGATTAAATATTATATTTGAAGATTTATTTTTCGTCCCATTTAAAAGCATTGTATTTTATTAATTAGACACTTTTAAAAAACCTTTTGGAAAATAAAATGTAAAAACAAATTCTTTCACCCAGGAATTTATACTATACATAGAAAACTTTTCTTGGGTAATATGAAAAGTTCTTCTTTATGTGGAATCCTTCAATATATCATTATTAGTAATTTGGGCATATTGAAGAGCGTGGCCGTAAGGAAACAAAAACATCGGTACAAGATCTCGGCGCGTGCGAGAGTTATTGCCTTACAAACTCTTTGACCAGACTGGGATCCTTTTAAGTAGATTTTGGTAGAAATACTACTTATTGCAGTATATTGCACTATCTGCTACCATGAATAGGATACTCTTAAACTACCGTCCATTAAAGTGTATCTGTATATTTATTTACTACTGGCGTTCAATGAAATGTTTCTAATAGAAGTTTCCAATATCCTCATATTTCAAATACAAACGAAATCTACATAATTTTTGCGACCAGTGCTTTTTTAAAAAGGGTTCATTTTGGGTTTCACTTAAGGTTTGTTTAACACATTTCTGGTCGTTTGGAAGAGATTATCATATGCCACAATAAATTGTCACATGGAGTACTTACAAGGTACCATAACAGACGACATCTAACCTGATTCTTGTGGTCAGTGCCAGAAAGGCTTTTTAATATTTTTTAGGTATCATCGGGAACCAATCTCGAAACCCCCAAGTGGAAGTCAAGTGTCTTGTCAACTACCCCACAGAGGTCGTCAATTCCAAAATTAAAACAGTCTTGGTTAAAGAAAATTTAGTTAAAAAATAAACAAAACTCTAAACGGTTAATCAACAGTCTTAACTCTTTTACCGGCCCTGTCAGAGAGTGAATTGTGCAGATAAGCCACAGTAAAAACAGATTTGGCATAAGAGAACTGAAAGAAGAGTACTGGGAAAACAGAACTCTACAAATTGCTGGGGAAATACATTTCGGGTATTCCCTGCGCGGAGAGCCGATGTGATTATACGAATAAGGGATTTATATTGAAAGGCAATTGAGGTTTATGAGGTATTTCTATTGGGAAATCGGAAGAATAACATTAAGGATGAGAGCGTGTCCTGCTGTATTCATACAAGCAATGTCATATATCTGTTGACTTTTTGTCAATATCTCTCTGTACTGCGTACGTATCATATATTTCTGTAGAAAATCTGAAGATAGTTCTCTGCCGCGAGTTTGTACTATAATAATATATTTTTAAAGTTTGAAATGTCTTAGCCAGATTATAAACAATCCCTGACGATTAAATTCATCATCCCCAAATCACACTATTCGTATTCGGATAGGCAGAGATAATGGATCGCGATCACGTCAATATATGTCGTCATACATCTTCTTCTATTAGAAAGGCTTTTCGCTCTTTCAGAATTTGACTGAATCAGGATCATTGAATTCATTTGCTATAATCTTGTGGATTAGAACCACCTCAACCTGTATTGTTTATTTTGATCTAGTTACAACAAACGGATAGTTGAAACCCATCACACCTGAGGATTGGACGTAACACATCAGACTTGAGCATCCGTTGAAAAAGATTGGACATGTATACCATCCGGTTTCCCAAATATATACTCGTAGATGGATGGAATATCAAATTATTCTACATTTCTGACAACCTTTGTGGCGTAGTTGGAAAGACGCTTGTTTCGCGATCGGGAGTTGTGGGTTCGATTGCCGTTGGAACCCAGATTTTTTTAAAAAGGATTTTAGTCTGGTTTTCAATCAAAGCCTCTTTAAGTTTTTAGGTTGGTTGGAAGAGATCTTCCAGGTTATACTGTATACAGCTAAAAGTCTTAAACAATACAACGATTATTTAAGAATATGCATTCCATATTAAAAAATATTTTTTATTTTACCACTTAAGTCCAAAAGTTTCCTGCGTGAACAAGTTAGAGTGTGTGTGGACTGAGATCAGACCTCTCAAGCCCACCACATAGTTGATGTGTTGAAAAAAAAATGATAACTACACCCTCAGTATAATGTCAACCAGAGCCGATAAAAGACGTGTCGTTTCGTTATATTCTAAAATAATAAATATTGAATATCGCACTGTCATCAAGATTCTTTCAAAAGAAGATGATGTTGCGATACTGTCGATTAAATTATTAGTTGTTTTAACAAACTTTTAGTGTAAACTACACTGGAACTCATTTTTAAAAATCTGACAACGAAATCAGTAGCCCCCGGTTTTAACGACCTCCGTAGCTTAGTTAGTAAAACAGTTGTTTTACTAACTAAGCTACGGAGGTCGTCAGGTTCTATATTATTTCTATATATTTCTGAAACTCAGAAGGTAAGTGAGTAAACATTTTTGTTTAAATAATAATGTAGTTTAAGGCAGTAAAGCTTTTAGCAGATGACGAATGTCATGAATACTTCAAAAAATAAAATGCATTTATGAAAATTTGTCGTTAATAGCTGACAGGTTAAATTAATTATAAGGCTGTTTTAAGAAAGATATTAAAAACCAACATTTTTTTATAAAAGGAAAAATAATTTTACATATTCAAAGAATTATTTTGAAATTATTTTATTTGGATTTAATTAATCAACTGTATAGAAGGTTTCAGCTTTTACTTTATGGTACCCCAAATCAGAATATTTAATAAAATAACTCTTTGGTATTCCACAATTATCTCCGTGATACGTGTTTGTATCTCCTATCTCGAGACTTTAATCAGCCGTCCTGCCTGACACATTTTCCGAAGAATAATGTTATTGGAAAAACAATGTAATTTGATATTTTAAAGATATTTTGATTCAAGAACAAAAAAATACGTTAAAAACTATTAATTTAAAAACAGAGAGACACTATTTTATTCAAAAATATTTAAAAAAAATACATGAACGAAAATACCGTTAATTATAAAATCATTATACAAATTATGGCCAAACATATTTATAAACAAAAATAATTTCACAGAATTTTTTTTATTAAATAAATAAAATAACAAAACTTACCTTTCAGCGTTGAGCAGGTGTTGAGACACAATCGTTGTTTATCCTTTGACACACAAAAAATTCAATTTATCACAAATGAGACAGCAATACATTTAGTGTCAAATTTATTCCTTCAATGGATATATTTTTAAGTTAAAAGGTTTGAATCATGAATGGATATAAATAAATCAATGCATTATTTATTTTATACCAATTTACTATAAAATACCACGTGTACTGTCTTTATTTATGTTAACAACATTTAAATAATGCTTAATTGTATAAATTAAAAATAAAAACTAATGTTGTGTTCAAATTCAAATAATTTTCCTACACACACAATTAAATGTTTGATGTCTACGATGTTTATAAAAAAAACTAATATATTTTACTTGAATATACAAATTTTTATTATTATATGATACTAAATTTTATACTGAATTTTATGTATTTATTTAAACTATCTTGTAATTCAAACAAACGTATGTTTCAGTAAAAATTTATAAATATGGTACGGAAACATTGGCATTTGCTATTTAATACAAATTCGTTATCAATATTATATTATCTAATAACACAACACAACCGAATTTTTTAGTAAATTTAAAAAAAATCATTAACAACAATCACTATTGGATTTTCATATATATATATATATACAGAACGTTATCACTATACGACAATCCACAAAAAAATGTCAATAAGAATAATTCGTAATTTTCGTGTCCGATTCTCACATGGTCTAAAAGGACTGTCAAAAATTGCAATAATAATACAAAACGACACAAAACGTGCACAATAACGTTAATATAAGCAAATACAAATGAATATTATGGGTATAATAATTATTTTGAATGAAATCTTGACGTTCAATTGTCAATTTTCACTTCGATAAAGGATTTTGCCGCGCGTTTTGTTTAAGAAAAGCGGAAAACAAACACGTCACGACGCGCACGGCGGCTCGATACCGACTGGGGCAGATTCGGTACCGGCGCACCCTCCCCTCGTCCTTACCCCGCGTGCTACCCTCTTTCAGACCCGAAAACCTCGGGTCGTACCGTATTTGTAATATGAGTTTCGGAAAAAGGGAAATTATACTTACATATTGTTGGGAGTAACCAAACTTAATTTACTAAAATCTCCACAAAATTACATATATTTTAATTTTGCACCCATAATTTTTCGTACAGTTTCGAATTCTGAAACTTTCGGTTCACCACCCAATTTTCAAAGAATTTTATTTCAGCACCCCCATCAGGAAATCTATCTCAACTCATAATAAAATTGTAAGTGTGCCTGTGTCTGTATTTTTTGTATTTCACTAAAATATTGATATACGTGTAGCTGTGTGTAATTTTGTGTGTGTAATTGAATTTCTAAAAACTAGTTTGGAAAGAAAACAACTTAAATTCTGAAGTTATTCATTAAAATTAAACAACAACAACGAAATACAACATAAACACACTAGATTTCTTACTAGTTTTAGTAATTAATATTAATCAAAACTGTAACATAAAAATGAATCATTAATGAGAAGGATGAGCCTTGTATTGTGCTACCAATTTGTCTGTATATATTTGTCAACTGAATCCTTAAATTTTTTGTGGTCAACCATTTGCAGTCGATTCCTCTTTCTGCTCAAAATACTTGTGACTACACTAAATCCACGTTCAACTAATTAGGATGACCAAAATACTTGTGACTACACTAAATCCACGTTCAACTAATTGATCTAAAAAATTCTTACCATAACCCATAATCAAAAATAAAGTGTAGGTATATACGAGTATCTAACTTTGAATCTAGGTACCGGTTTTACAATTTCAATTTAAAAAATTCGTCTGTCGATAATTCAATTAATTCTTCTTGTAATTATAATTCTTGTTCTTCAGCACTGGAAGATGGGCTTAAAACCAAATCGAGAATATTTATTGTAAAAATATCTTCAAATGGATTACTTAAATCAAAATGGAGTGCCAACAAATGTTTACCACTAATCTGAAAAACATTATCACGTTTTTGACAGGATAGATCCAAAAACTGATAAAATTCTTCCCATCCTAAATTGCAGTTGTAGAAAAAACTAGTTTCAACATAAATGCAAAATAACAACCATCGTATTAATCAAATTCAGCTCATCTCTTTTCAGCTCTATATTGGTTTCATGAAATTTGTTTAACAAATCTGTAAAATGTGATATATCACTTTTGAACTTCATTAGGTTTCTCGTAATGAATCATTATTGCTTTAAAAAAACTCTACAACTGAGTCAGAGATATTATAAAAATCAATTTATACAGCCCTTTGACAGTCAACGTACTTCTATGTGGAGTAGTAAACGACAGAAGGCTTCGTCGTTTTCAATGCAAAGCTGTCCAAACAATCTACCATTGAGTGCATGACTTCTAATTTTGTTAACTACTATAATTAAACTGTGTATTGAGTAACGCAGGCGATCGCCAATGTTTTTCGCAACAAGATGTTGTCGATAAATCACACAATACACATTAAATACATTTGTCGCCGACCTTTTCAAAAAATAAATTAAGCTTTTTAACGAAGTATTCTCTCATTTATGATTGGTCATTAATACATTGACGGAAGGTGGTACTTGATAATGTCTTCTATTACAAATAAGGAATGCAGAATAATGTACCAACTAATTAATACGAATAACAAGGAGGTTATATTAGTTATTAAACACTCGTAAAAATATATAACTCTTATTGAATTATTTATACTACAATATAATATCTAGTATATCTCTATAATGGTAAGAAAGTATGATGTAAATAGAATTTTTTGTTTTTGTATCGAACTCTTGCTATCTCTTCCAATTTAAAAATTGAGAACCAGTCATCCATATATAATATATACAAAAAACTATTAAGAAAAAATATTGACAAAGTATGGATGGCTGTATTATTAATTTATTATGAAGTTTACAAATATAAATATTGAGAAGGAATAATAACTACCAAGTTCAGATACCAATATTATTTATAAATACTTATCCTATATATAAAAAATATAGAGCCAGAATTATTAAATTCTGATGACAATATTATAAATATACTATATAACTTTGTATAGAAAAATATTGAAAAATAATAATTACTTAGTTCTGATGCCGATATTATTGTATTTACACTTATCATGAATATAAAAAAAATATAAAAAAAGAGTGATCTCTTATTTTGGATGACTATCATATAATTTTTTTTTCTCGTTTACAAGATAAATATTGAGAAAGAATAATAACCAAGTTCGAATTTATATATTATAAATGTTTTAACCTGTGTATATAAAACAATATGAATAACAAAATTTGGATGCCAATATTATTATATTTTTATGCTGTATGTACTAAAAAATATTGAGATTGAATATTCACTTTATTCTGACACCAACCTTATAAATTTGTTTTACTGAATACAAAAAAAAATGGAAATAAACAATTACCAAGTTTGAATGACAATATTAATAATTTATGTTATGTGATAGAATTTATTTAACTAATGGTGATAGAAAAGTATGAAAGACAAGAAAATGTGTAATACTCGTATATGGGAGAAAAATTTAAGATTGGAACAAGTTGAGGAATTGTGCGATTTGCGTAGTATTTTTTTAGAGGATGGAAGAGTCAAGAGGGATATCGAACGGCGTGTAGCGTTTGGAAGCAAAGTCAATGGGGCACTAAAACATATATTCTCGAACCGGAAATTGTCAAAATCTGCTTAGATGATAGATAGTCCACGATAGTGTTTTGGTACCAGCTTTGAAGTATGGAAGTGAAAAGGGGACGTGGAAAAAGACTGAGAGGAGCCGAATAAATACCGTAAAGATATGTGCATTGAGAAAAATACATGGAGTGACAATGCATGACAGAATACGGAGAGAAATGATTAGGGATGAATGTGAACTTAAGGCTGATGTGTTAAGTAAGATGGTTATTGGGCATATTGAAGGAAAGACTAATAAAATAAATATACAGTACAGATGTGAGAAGAAGGCGTGTGAGAGAAAGACCAAAGAAAGTATAGTTGGATCAAGTGAACGATATTCTGAAAGAAGGAAATATAGAAAGTCAGCAAAATTGTAGCTGTATGAGAAGCTGTATGGATGTGTAAGAGGCTAAAGATGTCGGTTAAGTTAGGAAAGTATGGCGTTTTGTCCTCTCTGCCCACCCCGACAAGGAAATGACTTGATGGAACGTATATATGTTATATTCTGAGTGATGAAAATAAAATTTTTTCAACTTATTTTTATTTATTATTTATTCCCATGATAAAATATTTACCAATTTTAATGATAGTAAAAATAAATATTTTAAAAAGGTAAAATACGTAAGGCAAAAACCATTCTTGGGTATATAAATCATATTTCATCTCGAATTCTTGGAAGAATAAATATGTTCATATTTATTTTTCATCATTCTCCTTTATTGAATTACTTTTTTCAAACTTTTGGGATAGCGAAATATTTTGTGTGTATCCTTAGCGTATTTTAAAACCTCGAGAATTTACTAAACAGCCTTGATCGAAGATTTTTTTTAAATTATTGAAAAATATTTTTAATGTTCTCAATTGTTTTTTTTTCTGACTCGTGTATATGTATAAAAATATATTTTGAATATTATTCTAACCATGAGTTTTTTTAAAGACATCAAATGCTTCGTCAATATTTTGAATATTATTCTAACCAAAGACATCAAATGCTTCGTCAATATTTTGAATATTATTCTAACCAAAGACATCAAATGCTTCGTCAATATTTTGAATATTATTCTAACCAAATACATCAAATACTTCGTCAATATTTTCATGATGCTTATCATTTATAATTTTATATTTTCGACCGAGCTCACTGTTTCGAGAGTTATTGTTTTTGTCTTATTTTTCAATTTGAACCTTGTAATATATTTTTTTATCACGTGTGAAAAAGTATTTTGTACGTAAATAAAAATTCAAAGTATTTTTTAATATTTTTTTACAAAAAAACACAGTGTTCCAAAAAAGAGTATACACACTTTTCACTTGAACTTACTGCAGGAATTTGTCATACCATGAGATCGGATGAGAAGAACTTGTATTTCCCGTTTATTTGAACTTTCTGCAGGAATTTGTCATACCACGAGATCGGATGAGAATAACTTGTATTTCCCGTTTATTTGAACTTTCTGCAGGAATTTGTCATACCACGAGATCGGATGAGAAGAACTTGTATTTCCCGTTTATTTAAACTTTCTGCAGGAATTTGTCATACCACGAGATCGGATGAGAATAACTTGTATTTCCCGTTTATTTGAACTTTCTGCAGGAATTTGTCATACCACGAGATCGGATGAGAATAACTTGTATTTCCCGTTTATTTGAACTTTCTGCAGGAATTTGTCATACCACGAGATCGGATGAGAAGAACTTGTATTTCCCGTTTATTTAAACTTTCTGCAGGAATTTGTCATACCACGAGATCGGATGAGAATAACTTGTATTTCCCGTTTATTTGAACTTTCTGCAGGAATTTGTCATACCACGAGATCGGATGAGAATAACTTGTATTTCCCGTTTATTTGAACTTTCTGCAGGAATTTGTCATACCACGAGATCGGATGAGAAGAACTTGTATTTCCCGTTTATTTAAACTTTCTGCAGGAATTTGTCATACCACGAGATCGGATGAGAATAACTTGTATTTCCCGTTTATTTGAACTTTCTGCAGGAATTTGTCATACCACGAGATCGGATGAGAATAACTTGTATTTCCCGTTTATTTGAACTTTCTGCAGGAATTTGTCATACCACGAGATCGGATGAGAAGAACTTGTATTTCCCGTTTATTTAAACTTTCTGCAGGAATTTGTCATACCACGAGATCGGATGAGAATAACTTGTATTTCCCGTTTATTTGAACTTCCTGCAGGAATTTGTCATACCATGAGATCGGATGAGAAGAACTTGTATTTCCCGTTTACTTGAACTTTCTGCAGGAATTTGTCATACCACGAGATCGGATGAGAATAACTTGTATTTCCCGTTTATTTGAACTTTCTGCAGGAATTTGTCATACCACGAGATCGGATGAGAATAACTTGTATTTCCCGTTTATTTGAACTTTCTGCAGGAATTTGTCATACCACGAGATCGGATGAGAATACCTTGTATTTTCCGTTTATTTGAACTTCCTGCAGGAATTTATCATACCATGAGATCGGATGAGAAGAACTTGTATTTCCCGTTTACTTGAACTTTCTGCAGGAATTTGTCATACCACGAGATCGGATGAGAATAACTTGTATTTCCCGTTTATTTGAACTTTCTGCAGGAATTTGTCATACCACGAGATCGGATGAGAAGGGCTTTTATTTCCCGTTTACTTGAACTTCCTGCAAGAATTTATCATACCACGAGATCGGGTGAGAAGAATTTTTATTTCCAGCAAGATAGTGCACCCACTACCATCGTGATGAGAGAGCTTATCTTGATGAATATTAACCGAACAGATAGATTGGACGTGGAAGTAGCATTATATACCTCCCGCACTTTCCAGACCTCACGCTAATGTATTTTTTTTATGTGAAACCATCAAGGATAAAGTTTATAGCATGAAATTGGTAACGGTGTATGAAGTGAGAGCAGCTATTGAAATAAAATGCGCCCAAACACTAAAACAAAATACTCATGATATTTACGATCCCACGTCATCGGCATCTTATGAACCAGAAGAATCCCCAATTTAAACACTTACGATAGCTTAAAAATATCTTCATTTGTCTTATTTTAATTGGAATATTAATCTTAGATATTTCTAATAAATAGTGAATTTATAATCATTCAAAATATGTATACATTTTTTAAATCCTCTGTATATACACCATCATGCTATTTCCCTACCCTCTCGGTGTAGGCAGAAGAAATAAGTAGCCAATATCACGACGTACTCTAATAACGTGTTTAGCCTCCTTAACATCTACGTATGTTATTTTATCATGAAACGCCTTTACTTTCTCATAATCAAATCGATGCAACAGCTAAATGAAAATTTACAATAATTTTAATATTTGTTAAACCTAAGAACTCGCTGACCTTGTTCTCTCGTAGTGGGATTGAACCATATATTCACGTTACGGTCGCGAACGGGGACGAATCCATACACTCATGTTAAGGTTGAGACTCTGCTGTATGCCAGCGGTAGCCGGCGTGCATCCAGTTATGGGGAAGTCAACTACGAACAAACTCTAAATATGCAAACTGCAACGTTTTCGAAACGTCAGCATCATATGCCAAACCACGGGGTTCAACAATCCGAAAGATATTTTATTTGTTTATTTTATTTCAAACTTTTATTGCTAATACAATCTGGAGTGCATATTGCCAGGTTGCTATTTCTTTCAATGAACATTCCTTTTCATATCAAGTGATATATCATCAATCAAATGAAAAGGATAGAATGGTGGAGAGGAAAGAGAATAATCGGAAATAAAGCACGTTATACTACTGACTAGAAATTAAGAGTCTTTTAAGTCGCTTCTTGAAGCGTGCCAAGGACGGAGCGAGTCTCACATTGGTTTGTAACTGATTCCAGAGTCTTACTTCATGTACAGTAAAGGACTACATTAAAAAAGAAGAGCGATGAACTGGAAAGGCCAATAAACAATCTCTGTTTGAGTGTAACGCTAGTCCATGATCGGAAAGACGATGAAAATTTTCGTCGAGATTAAAGGGGACGACGAGACAGTTAAGGATATTATACAATATAAACAGTATGTGAATTTGGCTTCTCCAACTTATACGAAGAGAATGCCTCAAAATATAATTAATAATACATAAATATTTCATATAAATTGGTTATCAACGCAGTTGATTGAATAGTTTCAGGTTTATGCTTTTTTCCATTTTTTTACTTTCCACTATAAAACATTTACAATTTAAAATCGTTGCAACGTCCCTACGTTGCAAGGATTTTAAATTGTAAATGTTTGTTAAATTGTAAAACAATTGCATGTAATAACAATCGTAAGGGTGGCAAGACAAACGTAAAAGCACAATTGCATATAATACACAAAACTACCTTTTTTTAATTGTAGAGGACAATTTCATTAGGTTAGGTTTGTAACGAAGTATTCTGATTCCTTGATCACTTTTTACACATACTCAAGAACCTCACGTTATCATTTACACAATTCTAACTACGTCATAGTCTCAACTAATAAATTAACATAATTTCTTACAACTTCTAGCCATACACTTAACATTTACATCAGTCAGTCATTTACTCACATACCTATTGTTTATGATAGTAAAATATTCTTTCTTTATATTCCTTCCATTCCCTCAAAGAATAATTTAAACTTACTTTTAAAACAAATTAATTAAATTTTAATATGAAATCCATCAGTTTAAAAAATGTATTCTGTAGTGCAGCTAAATTACTAAAAAAACGCATGTTATAACTCAGTTATTAATAACAAAATTTAATTTGAACAATTTTCCTGGAACAAACCACAGAGGATGCTCCTCTCTCCACCCTCTTATTTCCATCCCCAACTTTCCGCCTACTGTCTATCCTCCCTGCCGTCTCTCTCCCTAGAGATATGGGTAACGGGAACACTCCCAAACACCAGTATAGGTGTATAGATATATACGCGTACACACTCATGGCTTTGTTGTGGGTATGTATTTGAATAATCTGATCAGGAGTGTTGCAGTTATAATATTTTTCTTGAATTCAGCAACAGCCAAAACGTGTACGACTGATAATATTCTACGATTTCAAACCCAGTCATAATAATTCCTGAACTTAATCACATCCTGGAAGATCGGAGATGAAGATGTCATTTCTATGTTAGGACACTTTATTGTAAAGCATACAAATGACGAGTTTATTGGCAAATTGAAAACTTTTCATAACAACCTGAAAAAAGTTACGCTGATTCGTGTAAATGACTGGGTGAATGTTTCCAACAAGTACAGCAAGCGTTAAAAAAACAGCAATGCAAAATATTTGAAAATATCACCAAACACTGAAAAAGAAGGATGATGAGAAAGAAGAAAATAAGAGTTGTAAAGAAGCGATGTTCGTTATTGAAGAGAGAAGTAATCTTTTTTAAGCTCCTGTTGCATCTTTTGACGTATCTCTGGGCAAATTGCTAACCAGAATTCGCAACATTGAATATGTGACACTGAGCACGTGGTAATGTGGGATAGGAAAATAAAAAAACAAATTACTTTAACGAATACGTGTGGATGATATAAAGGTTTCCTATATCGTTTATTCAGAATATCCCCTCGGGCAGTTGACTACCAGGAAGACCAGGCAAAATATGAAAGGACTGCTGCAGTCCAAGTAACCGTTGCACATAATATATTGACGATTATAATAAGGAAATATTATTTGTCACCGCTTTTCGAACAATGTGGTATTTTGTTTTGAATAGTATATTTGACAAAAGGACCAAAAAAAAATTAACGATTGAAACCAGCTTTTTTTAAATCAATAATGCAATATATCATATAGTTAAAAACATTGGCCAAAGGCTATATCTTTATAGAAATTTATATCTTAAGAACAATTCTAATTTATATATTATATAAGATTCCGCATGATGTTTCCAGTTGTAATTGAGTGTCACTGTTTGTCAGGTTGATAAGAACGTGCAACGGGGTTTTGTTTTTGTGTAATCAAAGATCGGAAAGATGTATCGATTTATTTTTTCATGCTAAATATCCTCAGTGAGATACAGGCAAAAGCCTAGTTTACTGGGGATACGACAAATGAAAGGCGACAAACCCAGATCCATTAAAATAATATATGTCCAAATTAAATTACCTGTTGTCATGTGTAATAATAAATAAAAAAAATAAAAAATAAAATACTAGTAACTATTAACTGACTTTATTTCAATTTTCTACATGTAATTTTATTAATATTATAACGTAATTTCTTAGAAATAATTATCACGTACATACTACTTAACATATAACAAGTACAGTTTTAGCAAGTACAGTCGTTCAGACTATTTGCATTCCATCACATTCACTCATACCTTGGTCCTCCCTGCTTACACTGTAAGTGGACTAGTCAGACCACAGATGGTGCTTCAGGAGCTTGAACTTATAACGGAAAGGTAGATCAGACTTATGCTCTTAAGCTGCCTGGGTAGCAATTCGAGTATTGTTGTGGTTCCGTTGGCTTTTATACAACTTTACGGTCCAAGTGAAAAAGCTGTATTGGAGGGTTTCTTCACGTTGTTTGGCGTGAAGTTCGGAAATATTTATTCTAGGATGGGTGTTGAAAGAGATCTCGAATGTCTTGATCCGCACTCGTTGAAGCTTTAGGTTACCAGTGTTGCTCACACTACCCCAAACGGGTGCAGCACAGGTCAAGATAGGACGAATAAGGGTTTTATAGAGGAGCTTATTTTAAGGTGAAAGGAAGCTGCGTCGATAGAATATTGAACTGATAGCCCCTATGCCCTTTGACACTTCTGTCTGATGGTATTTAGATGGGTGTTCCACGTCAGTTGGCGTTCGAGATGCAGGTTGAGATATTTGGCCACGTCCCGCCACTAAACCAGGCAACGACCGATGAATAAGCTAAAAACTAGGTATATCAAATTATTTTTTTAATCCAGATTTACATGAATAGTAAGATAATTGTTAAATGCTTTTCTCTCCCCAAAAGTAAATGATTTGTGTTAATTTGTATTAGATAAAAAAATCTTTTTGTAAAATGCTATTTTTCCCCAATTTTTAAGCTTTTTTTGTTTTTTAAACAGGCAATCCACTCACATTACGATTATTTGTGCCACCATTTATTTTTATATAATTTATTTTTTACGAGTATCATCAAAGTCACTGTAAAATTATGAGTCAATATAACAATATGAATTTTTTTAAATTACAATTTTAAACAATTCAAAGTTTCAAGTGATCAAACTTCAAAACTTTAACAATCGATCTATAGTGGAAAAGTTTTACAAAGAAAGAAGAAACGCAATATCCATTGGAGGCGGCAAAGGTATAGCGTTTAGTAAATCAAACATATCTCGTTAAGAACAACCAAAAATTGCATTATCTATAGTTTCATCATCTATACTACACTTGCAGCCGCAATCTTCCACTTGGTATGTAGATATTTGAATCTGTTTTGTTGCGAAAATCAATCTTGGGAAGCGGAGCACCAGCTTTCTCTCCTCCTTTTAGGATGTCTTCCTGGCAAGCAAAGTCCTGCGGGGATCTCGTGTGCTGCTATGCAACAGATTTTACCACTGTCCTTCATATTCACATGACAACATCAGTAGTATTTTCTTCCCGTTGTATCTAACAACGTCATCTGTATTTGTAGGTTTGTCGGATGTGAGTGTATCTCTATCTCCAAGATTTTTTTCTTCATTGATTCTCGGATGATCGAAGTAGTATTCTTATCTCGGATGATCGATGTAGTATTGTCATCTCGGATGATCGAAGTAGTATTCTTATCTCGGATGATCGATGTAGTATTGTCATCTCGGAGGATCGGAGTAGTATTCTTATCTCAGATGATCGATGTAGTATTGTCATCTCGGATGATCGAAGTAGTATCCTTATCTCGGATGATCGATGTAGTATTGTCATCTCGGATGATCGAAGTAGTATCCTTATCTCGGATGATCGATGTAGTATTGTCATCTCGGATGATCGAAGTAGTACCCTTATCTCGGATGATCGATGTAGTATTGTCATCTCGGATGATCGAAGTAGTATCCTTATCTCGGATGATCGATGTAGTATTGTCATCTCGGATGATCGAAGTAGTATCCTTATCTCGGATGATCGATGTATTATTGTCATCTCGGATGATCGAAGTAGTACCCTTATCTCGGATGATCGATGTAGTATTGTCATCTCGGATGATCGAAGTAGTATCCTTATCTCGGATGATCGATGTAGTATTGTCATCTCGGATGATCGAAGTACATTTCTCATGTCCGATAATCGAAGAAGGCTCATTGTTCTAATATGATTGTCTATGCTTTCAGCATTACAAGCTATGATTAATCTAACACAGAACTTGTAAATTAGAACTTTGTTTACCATTCTATATTGAAATCAAAAGCATAATAAAAAGAAACTAAAATAATATGTTTTTGGGATTGCAATATCAGAGCGCTCTTCAAAATTGTATGTCATCTTCAAAACCACATATTAACAATTAATATAGTAAAATGTCTAATATATTTTAAGCCAACCAAAAACGCAAATATAACCGAAAATAATTTTAAACTTCATATACGAGTATAACCATACCACCATTTCCCTGTTGGGACATGCAGAGAAAACAAAGCTCCAGACTTGACTCATTCGACATACATCATTCACCTCTTAAACATCCAAACATCTTCGCATGTAACTCCTACGATTCGACTCCTTTCAGCTTTTTCTACATCCAAGTTTCAATCCTAAACATTATAATCTGAAGTGATTCTCAAAATATATCAATTAATAATTTCCACTTCGTGAGGAGTTTTAGAAATGTGGGCATGTACACTTTTTTCCAAAGAAATCCTCGTTGAACGTTTAGGGTTATCTATAGAAATGGTTCCAATAAGATTTCAGTAAGGTAATCCTATATTTTCGTATTATACCTTCAGATTTTCTTTCATTTTGGAGTCTTGACATTGTTTCTCTCGACGTGTAATAAAATTCCTAAGGGGAGGAATGTTGAAGAATTAATTTTGAATCCGCTCGACGGCCGACAAAAAAATCTTTTTTTATTAGAAAAATATTAAATATGAAATTTTTCCATCTCATTTTTAGGATACCTGAATTTTTACCTTTGTATTTTATTGGAATAAATTATACTCTCGAATATTTGATGCAAAAGGGAAAAAATGTTTGACAAAAAATTCCCTCTTAATCAAAATCAGATTGCTGCGTCAAACTGGATGCTCTTTAACTATCGGTTAAAGCCACAGTAAAAAACGACAGTTAATTCACAAACTTAGTTTGGCATTTAAGACTATTACCAGATGTGTTTTGCCAATTTGCTACTAATATAAATATGGAGTACCTGAGTAAAAGAGATAGTTAGGTGGACAATGAAAGATAAAAACGAATTTAAAGAACAATGCTAGTTGGGACGTACACATGTTGTCTGACGACTAAAAGACGGAAAAAGATATTGAATTACAACTTGCAATAAAAAAGTCAATGGTGCACTGAAAGACAGTTATTCAAATCAAGTAAAATTATGCTCTACCAATATGATTTTTCACAGCATCGTGTAAGTGCCAACATTGATATATAAGAGTAATACACAGACGTGGAAAACATATTAAAGGAGCTGAGAGAATACACCGAGAAAAATATTTGTTGTATCAATGTGTAATATAATAAGAAATGTAATTAATAAGTATGAACGTGAGCTAAAAACTATGTTGAGAAAATGTGAAAAAGAGCACGTCAAGGTGGTTTGGGCGTATTCAAAAGATGAATAAATGAAAACTAACTAAACAAATGTGCGAGTCAAAGAAGAGGATGACCGAGAAAAATATTTTTGGACCAAATTAATAAAATTTTAAAAGAAGGAAAGGCAACGAATACGTGAATCAGAAAAAAATGTTTGAGATAAAGATAGATGTTGAAAAATCGAAGGAAGTGTGTTGTGATAGGAAGATTGGCGTATTTTCTTCTCTGCAACCCCAACAAGGAAAAAATGTGAGGGTATGTATGCACAAGGTTGCATTAAAATACAAATCAATCATATTTTAGCACAGATTTCAGATATAAACTCATGGAAAAATACGCAAAAATGATTGATAACCCTAAAAAAAATTAATAATATGACTTACTAAAAAAATTGCAAAACCTTTCTTATATGTTATATTACGAATATCGACGCAATAAAATACTTGATTCCTTAACTTAAACGTTGATTTCGGAACATATGTAGATTAGTGCGCTTGAATGAATCTACGGGATATGAGGAAGAAACACGTGTCACGGTGATCACTTGTAGTCAGTGGAATAATAATGTACCAATATGGTCCAAAAGTTTCCGGCGTGAACAAGTCCAACTACTATAAAGCATGGTCAGGCAATAATCAGCTAAAAGTTGATACTTCTCCCCTGAGTAAGACATCATCTAAACCCGATAGAAGACGCATTTTTTCGTAATATTCTGAAATGTTAATAATTGAATATCGAGCGGCTATAAAATCAGAAGAATGGAACAGCCCGGCAGAAATTGAACCGACGTTTAGATGCTGTTTAAGAAAAATATTCTCCGTCATAATCCACAGTGAAAAATTGGGCACAACAGTTTTATTTAGTGGGAGAACCGATTTAAGATAACCGCTGTTAAGGAAGGTCAGCAAAAACACTCACTCCTGAAACAGTTGCATTAATGGTGTGGGCTAAAATACATCTGATATCCTCGCAGCCCGGCTCGTTCCACATTGGAGGAGTGTATCTCGACCAGGGAATGTAATGAGATGATCCCAGACCTTTTGATAGCTTCTCACTTATATGTATTTTCTGCTATTTATCTTAAGATGTATCAGCGATTTCAGAATGTATTTTACCTGTATTTATTTTATGCAAGTGAGAGTGTTACAAGAGAAGAAGAAGACTTGAACAAAAAAAACATGGTGTAGGCTTACTAAAAACCATAGTACCCAAATCACTATTGGCTTTGAGGCTATTGCCTTTGATTGACATATATTCAGCACGCTGTGCTCTTCTTTTATTGGACCCGTTCATTTTAACCTAAATAAACCTTAAGACAATAATTAACTGATTTTAAGACAACAATGTTAACAATACAAAACGGTAATTATGAAATTAACTATCAAAAAGTAAATATCTAACCGTAACTATAACAAAATTTAATCTTACAAAAGGGCGTAAGTACGAGTATATTGAATTTTATATTGTTTGAAATTTTTTCAAATATTTCTAAATGTTTTAATACAAAGTGCCTTCTTACGAGTATTTCGTATAACCTAGTGTTTGACCATTAAACATAAAATATTTAAAAAATATGCTGTGGAATACACCCGCTCCAATAGTTTTCACGACAAATTTCCCAGAAGTCGAACAGGGAAAGAAATTATCCCGAACATTCTTTGAATGGACGGGAGAACCAGAGATAAAAGACATACCACATACCATAAAGAATCCATAGATATTCTAGGCGTAGAAGTTTAATTCTCTTTGACCCATATAGCCATTGAATAAGATCTTTGGATTCTGAAATACGTAAAATGAGTTGCGTAATTAAATTTGATCATTTCGTAACAAAATTTCTCTTGATAATAATTAAAAACAATTCATTAACAAAATCAGTTAATGTTAAAAAAATCGTGGATTTTTTTGTTTCAATAAGTAAATTCTAATGTGTGTTTTCTGTTCAACATATACCAAATTATTTTCAAAAAAGTTTTGCAATAAATTTTTTTTGAAATTTAAGTCAATAGATCTATTTAAGTGGTTTTCCTTAACGTGGTGTTTTTCTGGAACCAACTAACCGCGTAAGCGAATGTATCACTATATTGTTAAAAAAAACTTGACTTAAAATTTGAAGAATTGATAGTTTCCATAGCGGCGTTTTATTTTAATAAGAAAGATCATATTTTACTTGGAGGCCTCATGTAATTAACTTATAATTTTAACCTCTGCAGCTGTTTTATGATTAATATAAGTTTTCCTACCTTGATTTATATAACTCAACTATATCATTGTCCCTCTATCTACATCGGTAGTTGGCTTAAAAAAATAGCGTGTAAATTGAACAATTAAATGTCATATATAATAGAACATTATTTGCATATTTCTGAATATGTTATTCTGAATTCACTATTTTTCACATAAAAGGGAAAAAAAAGTAAAATAAAAAACTTATTTTATATTTTTTGTTCACCACAGGTTTAATTTAGGTTCACAACTAGTTTCGAAGACCACCGTCTTCTTCGTCAGGTGAATATAAGCTAAGTTGCTAAAATATATTCTGTACAAGTGTAAATAACCTAATATAAAAGCAGTGAGGTAGGAGGAGTGAAGTGGGGAGAGATGTAATACAATGGTGAATGGAGCGGGGAAAAAAATATGTGAAAGTGAATGTGAATTTTTAAGACAGGGGGAGATTTCAAATTGGAAACATATTAAGCAGAGGGCTATTATGAAAATTGGTTTGGTTATTGATGATATTTAGACTTAATTTTATAGGTGGTCTTCGAAACTAGTTGTGAACCTAAATTAAACCTGTGGTGAACACAAAATATAAAATAAGTTTTTTATTTTATTAATTTGTTTTCCTTTTATGTAAAAAATGGCACCACAAAGTGAAACTATAGTCTTTTCGAAGATTCAAGAAATCACTATTTTTCTTTTATTGATAACTAATAAACACACGTTTTGACGAGTGCTATACAATTTATTAATACGATGTATAAAATTATCCAACTTTCAATTTCATGTACATATTCAAAATCAGTGTCGTTGGATAAAATACCCATTATTCTTGTGATTCTTTATTCTTTCAGTTGTTTATAAAGATATCGATTAAGAAACCAACTTATTATTGAAGAAATGTGACTTCTATATATTTAAATATCATAAGGAAAAAAACTGGTTTACAGTTCATTCGTCTAAGTGAAGACCGTGTAAATAGAGGAGTTATTTTATGTGAGATCACCAACTATGAACTAAATTTGAAGCAAAATTATTATAAAGAATATTCATTACCCAAACTTATTTATTTTATCTTCTACATACTAAAAAACCTTTACGTTTTCCATTGTTGAAATTTAAAATAGATTTTTCATGGTCATAAACAATCGTTAAAGATATTAATTTAAGAGAAATTTTATATTTTCCAAAAGCTTTTTATCCTAATTTATTTGATACTGAAGCCAGTATAATTAAGGGAGTTTTACTGGACCTACTAAAGCTTCAGTACATTTTCTCTTATTTTTCCATGCCTCTTAATTGTATTGGAAGTGTTGGTCGGGTTATTTTTACCGATTCACGACTGTTATGGTCATTTGTAGAAAGAAACACTATGTTTTAGTTTTGCACGTCAGTGGATATCAATGATATATATGAATGGAAAGGAATTTAATGAATAAAAAGTGTTGGTCAAGCTTTATTACTGTCGTAGAACTTGAAAGAAAAAAATATGTTTTTGTGAAAAGAAATACTATATACTCGTAAGTGTTGACTGAATATTTACTGACTTATTTGAAAAAATAAAATCGATTAGCAAAACAAATATTTTTTGGTGGAGATTTTATTTATTCCTTACTGTTTTATTTATTTCTTACTGTTTTGATCAGCAATGGAAAAAAATGCTGTTTGTATAAAGTATTGGCTGGATTTTTATCGATTTCCTACTGTTGTGGTCATCAATGGAGGAAAGAAATGTCATAAATTCATTAAGTTTATTATATTTTTCTAATAAATACGCGCGTATGTAAAAAATACGTTTAATAATAGATTGTATACCGCGCCAAATCGACGCCTTGAAAAGTAAATGTAATAAATATACCTGCAGGTGGGGTACAAATCCATAACCTAATCGAAATGATAAAGGCAATCACTACAGCGTCTATATTTTAAGGTCTTAAATCAAATAATAAAAAACAGGAACATCAAAAATTAATAATGAAAATTTAACCAGACCATACTATCAATGTGGCCCATATTGTTTTATCATGCGTATGATTAAGGACTGTAAACCATCTTGTGTTTCCTACCTAAATAGTCATATCCTTTGGTTAGCGGTAAAATGAGAAATGTGTCTTCTCCAATACGGGTTTCAATAACGTTTTTGTGAAACACAAAACAATATTTTAATACCTTTATGTAGTCTTATGCTTAATAAGTATGTCAATAGAAATGCAGACTGAGGAGGCAAAGAAATGAGTTAATTAAGGTTTTTTAACTCTAGGAAAGATAAAGAGAATGAGAAAAACAATAAAAACACTGACAAAAAATATGGATGTAGACGACGGAAAGCAAAATCTGTTCTCTCTGTCTAGTTTGAAAGATCTAGGACCTACTTTTTGCGCCTACTTAGACCTATGGTTCCCAACCAATGGTTAACGACGTCTAGGGAATCACCAAAGGTTAGATAGAGAGTTAAAACGGGCCAAGAGTTGTCTCGTCTATTGTAAAGGGTCTTTCAAATTGAGCGGTTTTTTTTATTCTATTTTTTTTAATTCTTGAATAAACCACCCAATTGGCTTTGATTTCAAAAAACTTTTTATTGTCATTGAAGTATAATGTATGACATTTAAACACCAAACACAATATCCGCACAATTGTCCACTTCTTGCAGTTCCACAGATGTCCATTCTTTAGTCAAAATTTTCGATGACATTTTGGCATAATTGCGGTTCTAACTCACCAATAACGCGAATAATTTCGTCTTTCAGCTCAGGAATTGATCGGGGGTGATTCTTATAGACCTGGCTTTTCACGTAACCGCAGAGTCCAACGGTGTCAGATCACATGATCTTGGTAGCAAATTAACATCACCGTTTCCGGAGATGACAATAGATAAAATAATTCAACAATTTGAACGCGTTGTTGTATTGTATACGACTCCATTTTTATAAATATCATACATTACACTTCTTAAATGTCACAAGACCCTGGTAAGTTCGCGACGCCATCTGTGTTTTATCCAAGAATAAAAAAAACCGCTAAATTTGAAAGACCCTTTATTATGCTTTAGTTGTATACTGTACAACCTGATGGGCTTATTGTAATATGGAAATCTCTCCCAACCCACCAAAAATATTTTAAAGAGACCTTAGTTAAAATCAAATTGGAACCCGTTTTAAAAAAATCTTGGTTAGAATAGGAATCGAACTCTCGGGTTGGATGATGTGCGTCTCACCAACTAGGCCACGAATGTCTTAAAATAACCATGGTATGTATGATTGTATCATATTAATAAGGTATATCTTGCTCTAAGAGTTTTGTTCTATGTACAATATTTTTTTCCTCTTGTACGCAAGCAATGTTGTTCTAAAAATATGTTTACCTTTGTATAAAAAATGATAATGGCAAGTCCCAAAAAGTATTTTGCAAAACATTACACAGCCCGCAGCGAAACGTTTTGGACGAGCATTATATAAATATTTAGTAACAATATAAATCTAACGTTACATTAAAAGGTTTTGCCTCTTCCACTGTGGAAATAAAAGCCTCTTTCCATTATTTCAAACTGCAACATTATAACATGCCATACAAAATTTAAAGAGATAACAAAGTGTTAGAAATCCTCATTTTGTAAGGAATTTGTCTCCTTCAGAGTTTTTTGCATTGATAATCCACCCAGACTATGATATTTTTTGGGTGGCAGAATCCCTATCGATGGAACAAGATGACATTTTCGTTGGAGCTTTGAATATCATTTTGTTTTATGTTAAGTGGTTGAAAGTTGATGGTACTTCTTTCGTAATGATGGTAGTAAAACAAACTCACCATTGAAACTAAAATTTTAAATTATCAGGCATGTATCGGTATTCTTGTGGAAGTGTACTGTACGAAAATACAATGTAATATAAAAAACTGGTTGAGAACCACTAGTCTAAATAGACATAACTAAACCAGTGTCTTTTAACTCTTATTTCTATTATTCCAATGTTTTATTTTGTTATATATAATGAATGCTATGATGGGGTTTTACATATGTCGTGAAAAAATATAGAATAAACTAAAAATATAGTTAATTTTTTATCGAGCTTTACAATACACATGATTATTACAGATTGTACAACATCAACGATGTAGATAAAACGTGAAAGATAAACATAAATCGAGATGGAGTGTTCAAGTTAATGTAATTATCATATTAACTACATTTTAGGTACAATTACAAGAATTATTTGCCACGGAGTAAACGACATAACAAATTTTAATGTGAATTATTGGTTGTTAAATGTTATAAAAAAAGCATACTAAACAATTATTTGTATTGTACAACATTAAAGATGTAGATAAAATTTGAAAGAAAAAATAAGCTGAGGAGTATTTAAATTAACGTACTTGTAGTTACAAGTATTGACTACACCTAAACACCAATTATACGAATTATTTGCAATGAAGTATACAATAGCTACATGAATTGATAATGTTAAATGTTATAAAAATGAGTAAATAAATAACTCTTATTATTTAAAAAATTAACTATTATATTTTTGCGATTTTTGCAAAAATGTGTTATACTTTAGGATATAAGAATTTAATCATATCTCTTTATTTGTATAAATAAAATTAAGAATCAAGTAGGGATGACAGGTGAAAACTACATCGAAAATGATGTGCGAAAAAGCGTATTTCGATCATCGATTTTACTCGCGTCGATAAAGTTAATTACAAAATGAACCAACAACCTCTTTTCAAGAGTTTGGAATTTATAGCACAGATGTCGCTTTTACAACGCAGTATATCGAATGCATACATAAAAGTACACAATAAGTGTCTGACCCACATTTTTGCTTTTTTAAGTTTTTGGGGGAACATCAATTGCTTGAGCCTATATTCAATTAAAAACTGAAATTTAACGATGATATACACATTTTTACTGGCTTTATATTCTTGCACATCTTAAAGTATGGTTATTCGATATTTTAAATAATAAAAAAAAATCGTGTGATTGATATTTATTGCATTTATTCGTCCCTTTTATCAAAATATTTAAAAAAATATAATTTAACTTTATTATTTATAGTTAAAGCATAAACATTGTGGAGATTTAAAGACATCGTAAGTTTTTGTAATTTGTTTTATCAAACACTGTTTATTCCACTTTTTGTAACGGTATAACCGTACCGGTTTTAAGGCTTATCATCAGAGAGCACAAACAAGACGATGATGAGGTGAAAGCCTTGAAACCGGTAGGATTATACCGTTACAAAAAGTGGAATAAACAGTGTTTGATATAACAAATTACAATGTCTTTAAACCTCCACAATGTTAATGCCTTAACTATAAATAATACATTGTAATTTGTTTAGTCAAACACTGTTCATTCCACTTTATATAACGGTATTACCCTACCGGTTTCAAGGTTTCCACCTCAACATCAGGGGAGCATAAACAATCCTTTTGTTTGTTCTCTCTGATGCTGAAGTGAAAACTTACACTTCCTTGTTCTTAAGTAGAATAAAAAGTGTTAGAATAATTTAATTGTATGAAAGCAGACTTAATGTACTTCTTGGTAAGAGCCAGGAATAAAACTTAAGAATATTATTGGTATGTTTTTGATAAATCGAATACAATTGTCACTTATAAAACCTGATGTTTTAAGTCGTCATTGTATAGACCATTAACATTATAAACAATCATGTTAAATTCAATAATGGTCCTCTGCTAAATATGTTTCCATTCATAAGCCATCCTTTTTACACCTACCTACTCCCCTCTCCTGTATTTATATAATTAGAAGAAAAAAAATTAGACATAATTCAGTTCAACTTCACTTGACGAGGAAGGCGAAGATCTTTAAAACCGGTAGTGAACTCAAAGAACAGCGGTAAATAAAAAAAATTAAATAAGTAGTTTATTTATTTTATCAAAAATTTATTAACATGACAACACAGAGTGAAACAAACGTCTTTTCTAAGATTCGAGGAAAAAAAACATATTTGATGTACGAAGTTCAACGGTAGATCAAATGAAAATCACATCAGATGGAACATTAGCACAGAGGAACCATCATGTGCATGTTTAATGATATTCAATCAATGTTGCACTTGGTAATTTGTCAACTGTAACCCGTTAGTTGAAAGGAAGAAAACCTACACAGGGAAAGCCTCAATACCGTCGTGCTTACACCTTTCTATGCTGAATGATATAGATATGGAGCTGTGGACACGATCGGAATAGAATGAAGCTCATGATATCTACATCGCAATAATTGTACAAAGCATTACATAACTGTGATTTATGGGAGAAAAACGTGGACGTAGAAAAATACTGATAGGAACTGAATAAATGCTATAGAAATGCGTGCATTGAGAAGAATATATGGAGTGACAATGTATGAAACAATACTGAATGAAGTGCAAGAGATGAATGTTAAGTTAAGGCTGATGTGGTAAGTAAGATTAAGACGAACGCGCTAAGATGGTTTGGACATGTGAAACGAATAAATTAAGAAAGGTTAACAAAAGAGATATATATTTGAGTGATAGGCGTATGATAGGAAGACCAAGGAAAGTATCTTAGGATCAAATAAATGATATTCTGAAAGAAGCAAACGTAGAAAGGTAGAAAAATCGTAGTTGTATGCAGCGGTGGCTGGTCTCGAGGTGGGTTGGTGCGCTGAGCACCAACGCATCTCGAGACGCTGAGCGAATATGAAATATCGCTGTCTCACGGTTTACTGTACATCTCTGTCTGCCCTATATGAATTTGCGTTTTCGTCCGGTGCGTAGTATTTGCAAATTTGGCCGGTCAATTTAAAAGGAATATTTTTTTAAATTTTTTTTTATTTTCACTTTATAAAAGTACTCGTACTGTTGGTCTGTTTCTTATACATATTTAATCTATACAAATATTTAACATTTTTGGAAGTCATGTTTGCGAATGCATAATTTAATTATTGCGAATTATTTCTCCGGTTCAGCGCATCAACGCACCTCTAGACCAGCCGCCACTAGTTGTATGTGTGTGAAAGAGGCTAAGGATAGGAAATTCTGGCGCTCTATCGGCTCCGATTGTTTTTTTGAAGAAATACTTTTGTCCTTTCAACGAATAGGCGACATTTGGCATGTCAGCCTTGATGCCAAATGAGGCCTATGAATTCATACGAAATTTTCATTTATGATCTGCGCCAGCAACGGTATGTAGATATTGTCGGAATATCCCAGAGAGAGAGAGAGAGCGTGCAATATGTCGTTTTCCTCCCATAATATGGTGGACAATAAAATTCAGTTAACGTTTGGAATCGTTTCAAACAATAAACAAGCTGCCAGTTGACTAACGGCTTGGCAAAATGACGATTATTTTCCATTTGCATTCTGTTATAAAACGGCGCATCTTTGGCGCTCTCTGCGGGCTCCATGCTTTACAGCCGATAACAGTTTAATACGCTTGGCTTAAATAAAATTCATTATTTATACATATTATGCCATTTGGTGAATAAAGCACTATACATTTATCCAATTCCTTCTTATAATTAATGATCTCTTTAAAAATGCGATCAATTTTGTCTCCTAGGCAGTATTATTGATAAAATGCGATCAATTTTGTCTCCTAGGCAGTATTATTGATAAAATAAAAAGAAACCTTGGTTTTTTTTTATTTCTCTTGTGTATTAATTATTTATCAAACAATTAACTTTCTCAACTTGTTTAATAATGGTTTACATTTCTTTTATACTATCTGTCCAATGCGAAAGGTGAAAAATGGAATACAACACATTGTTTATTTTTACTTTACATTACCTTTTATTCAAAATACACTCCTTGTGAGTCAATACAATACTGAAAGAGGTTGTAAAATTTTCTGAAGCACCCCTGAAACTCATTCTTCAAAATCGCGGTCGAAGTCTTCTGGATGTCTGAATTAGTGTCGAAACACATTTTCCTTTCATCGCCAATTTCAGTTTCAGGAATAGCTAAAAGTCGCATGTAGCCAAATCAGGCAAATACAGGAGGTGATCGATACTTTTGTTGGCCAATAAATCGCGTAAATCTCACTTTAGCGCGCCTGTGCATTTTCGTGCAACAAAGACCATGCCCCTTGTTCCCGGTATTCGAGTCGAACTCGAAGAATCCTGGCCCATAAACGATTAAAAACATCCAAGTACACATCAGCATTCACCATTTGATTTTCTAGCGTGAATTCCTTGTGGATGATTCCTTTGGAATCAAAGAAAACAGTGAACAGAGTCTTGATTCGGTTTTTCTGCGAGTGCAATCTTTTCGGTCTCGGATATTGTGGACCTTCCATTCCAAACTCTGGCACTTTGTAAGTAGCTCATACTAAAATCACCATGTTTCATCACCTGTTACAATGCTCGACATGAAGTATAGATCCATATCAGCTGCTCTTTTCATGGTTCTGCAGGGTTCCACTCTGCAATTTTTTGATTGTCAGTCAGTGTGTGTGTTACAAAGCGAGAATAGACCTTTCGTTTGCCCAAATTTTCTGCTAAAATGAGATGGACACTGGATTCAGGAATTATGAGCGCCTCGATGAGCTTAGTGGACGCACAATGATCATTTCGAAGAAATTCAGCCACTTTTTGAACATTTTCTTCACTTCAAACTGTCAATAATGGTCCAGGCCGTGGATCATCTTCAATTCTCTCTCTAGCATCACCAAATCTTGCATACCACTTAAAAACGTTCTTACGACTCATTGCTTAACTACCATAAACAGTTTGAATCATTTCAAAAGTTTCTATACCCAATTTAAAACAAAATTTTATGTTGGCACGTAGCTCTATTGTTCCTTTTCTGATCGAGACTCATAAGATACTGTTAATTGTTACGTCATTACGAATTAACCAGCGATACCAGCGCTTTGAAACTTTTACGGAAGATAGTCGAAATGTGTCGCTAGTTGACCAATTTATTTATCCACAGATGGCGCAGGTGGTTACACAAAAATAAAATAAGTCACCTTTCCCATTGGATAGGCCGTGTAAATAGAGAATGAAAAATTTAAAAATACAGATTGATGATGCATATACCTTAAAAGGTTTTCACATAGGCAATAGGGAAGTTTATATGGTTGATACATTATGATGGCATTACTTAGCACCACAATACATCAAAGCCACATATTTTCAGGCCATCTAAGATATCGAAATAAAGTGAAGATTTTAGTGTCCTTAATAATTCGCATCCATACAAATGAGGCCTTGCATTTCCATCCAAACGAGGCTTTCCACTTCCATCCAAATGAGGCAGACCTTTGACAATTTTCAATTCTAAGTATTTACATATTCCTGGATATATTGTCAAATTTTATCATTCTTAGTTTGCGAACACATCATTGTCTTTATTTTATCGTCGATACAAACACAGAAGCTTTTAATTTCTGACGTGAAATATTCATTAAAGACCGAGTGAATAACGCTTTTATTTATAAAGCATCACAGTTGATAAAATATTTTATAATTTTCGTTTTCTCATAATTGAGAATCGTTACCTCCATCAATCAACCTGTCAAAAATATACACAATTCTTCCCCAATCGTACTTTGACTCGAATTCCCGGATTATTAACAATTTATTTTTTTCAAATTACAAGTTGGCATAATTTAAGTTTTGCTCAATAATATGAATGGTGCCTCATTATTTTCTTTAAAAAAATATTTCCTTTGCTGACTCACAGTTTATGATTTTCACATATTAGGTCCTTACATATGAAATTGGCGTTTTGTTTGGGAGGAACATAAAGTTGATTTTTTTTTAATATAATATATTTATTTAATCAAAGTATGTACCATTGCTATCTATGCACTTTTGCCATCTCATAGGTAGTTCATCGATCCCTTTACTAAAAAAACCATTCGGACGGGAATCAATAAAATCTTTGAAGTCGGTTTGGACTGCCCCATCGGAGTTGAATTTTTTCCCTTGCAAGAAGTTATCCAAATTTCGAAAAAAATAGTAATCTGTTGGGCAAGGTCCGGAGAGTACGGTGGATGTCTTAGACATTCCAATTGAAGCTCTTCTAATTTGGTAGCCGTCTGTTGTGCAGTGTGTGGTCTAGCGTTATCATGAAGCAGCAGTGGCCTAGAGCGATTAACCAGCCTCGGTTGTTTAGCAGCTAGCTTTTCCATCATGGTTTGCAGTTGCTGACAATAGACATCTGCCGTAATCGTCTGGCCAGATTTAAGAAAGCTGTAGTGAACGACACCAGCACTAGTCCACCAAACGCTCACAAGTAACTTTTTTGGAGTCAATTTTCGCTTGGGGCATGGTTTGGCTGGTTCGGCAGGGTTCAGCCATTGCGATGAGCGCTTCCGATTATCATACAGGATCCACTTTTCATCACAGGTAATGATTCGATTCAAAATCCCTTCATTATTGTGCCGGTTGAGTAATGCAACGCAGCAGTCAACGCGCGTTTGTTGATTTGCTTCACTCAATTCGTGAGGTACCCACCTTTCAAGCTTTTTCACCTTCCCAATTTGCTTCAAGTGGATTAAAACAGTTTTATCACTAACACCGCAGCCTGCAGCTAACTCGGACGTGGTTTGCGATGGATCCGCTTCCACAATAGCCTTCAATTCTTCATTATCAACTTTGGTCTCCGGCCGTCCACGGGGCTTTTTCTGCAGGTCGAAATTTCCAGAACGAAAACGTTGGAACCAAAAACGCACTGTGTTTTCTTTTGCGGCACCGTCGCCATACACATCATTAATCCTTCGAGCCGTTTCTGCAGCACTGGTGCCACGGTGGAACTCGTACTCGTAAATAACGCGATATTTCAAGTTTTCCATTTTGTAAACTGAGTGATGCAAAGAAAAAAAACAATTGAGGAAAAAACAAATGAATTATAATTTTCGAAACACAAATACTTGAGTAAATAGCTGTATAAATTTTAATTTGGAATTCCTAACCAAAGAGAAGATATTTGAGATCAAAGTTGCCAGTACGGCAAAACGCCAATTTCATATGTAAGGACCTAATATAATCATTTCAAATATTTGCCAAAGGCAGTGATCTTAAACAAGCAAGTATTTATTTTGTTTATAGATAGTTACGGCATTAATATTGTGGAGGTTTAACGACATTGTAATTTGTTTTATCAAATACTGTTTATTCCATTTTTTGTAACGTTATAACTCTACCGGTTTCAAAGTTTTCACTTCATCATTAGGGGAGTCTTGTTTGTGCTCCCCTGATGATGAGGTGAAAGTTTTAAAACCGGTAGTGTTATACCGTTACAAAAAGTGGAATAAACAGTGTTTGACAAAACACATTTCAAACAAGTATTTATATAAAAGAATCTCTAAATCAAAAAAAATCTACTGAAGCCTTGAAAAGTGATGTTTTTGACTATACTATCACCTCAAGAATATATTGTTTCAGTAGCATTCACTGAAACATGTTTTTTTTTTTAAATTTACTTAACTCAGTTGAAAACATGAACATGTTTCAGTGATCTGGTGGAGTTATATTGACTTGTTTTTCATTTTCGAAATAGTATTTTTATTTTTTTCTTTCAGCCAGATACCTGAATGAATTCAGTGACATTTTTAAATAGCACTTTATATAATATATTCTAAAACAGAGGCTCACGATGTGAAATTTAATTACGGAATACCGCAGAATACGTCATATGCTATATGTTACGTATTGTTATTATTAACAATCGGTTCACTTCTATCTATGACCACCCATTTCCACCAATATGCACAACAGAACATTGTCACAGCTTACCAGAGGCAGCACTTGTATAATTGGCATCGGGATTGGGTCGTTGTATATTCAATAACGTTCTACCTGATGATAAGGCAATATATTTCAAATGTATTTAGCAGTAATCTTAATACCATTGTCATGTAACATAGTTAGTGAACTGGATATATTATTGAAGTTGTGGTTTAACACGTTAGCACACTCTGGGTTTGAGGTGGTTTTAACTGTTACCATATACATTGTACGTTATTTGACCAATTATTTAAAGAAAATCTTTTAAGAATTGGTGTAAGTCATACGATAAGAAGAAGATTTTTAAAGGTAGACATAATCTGAATTGAAAAGAATTACAGCCAAAATTTTAAATATTAGTCACATCTATACTTTCCGAAAAAAACATGTTGGTGTTCTTCGATTTCCCCGTTGAAATCACCCAAGCAGGTTGTATTATAAACAAAGAAATTATTATATGTGCAATACAAACGAACTCGAATCCTTTGTGTGGAAATGAACTGTGTTACCAACTAGGTTTAACCGCTTAACTTTCTTTACCTTAGATAAATATATCGTACCATTTTTTTTGTTTATATGATATCCATATTGATGACGCGGACATACTAAACGGACACACTACCGTAGTTGGGAGAAAATATTGTCTTCAAACAAACTTTCGGGTTTTTTACCCAAGTGGGCACGAAATCACAGTTGGCCATCGCGTTGGAAATATTATATAACTGCACATGCATAGACAACATTCACACATGCATAGCATATGCGAGTTTTGTTACCAAAAGGTTTATTGAACCCTTTTTTATTCCATCGGGAATCGAATCCAAAACCTATGCGTGGAAGATTGGCGTCTTATCTACTAGAACACGCAGATAAAATCCATGTAGACTGAAAAATTATTTATCTCCAAGTCACTCGACGTCTTCTCCCAACCTCTCTCCATTCTCAGCTTCCAAATATCTAAAACACCCAATCTACCAAGTGACCTTATTTTGTATTGTTGTGCTTACATAATGACCTTTGTTGACTGTGTCAACTGCGATCTGTTCAAATGGCTTATCCTTGCCAATCTTCGTGACCTTATGTCACTGATATTTAGTAATATTCTCGTTAATTTTCGAGTTTCTTTAGTAGATCTTAGTTGCCACTCTCTTGCAGCCTTTAATGGCCTACGTATTTTTCGTAGTATTTGGTTTTTGAAGCTCATTAACTTTTTATGATATTTCAACAAATTATAAATCCATAAATATAGGTTTATTGATAGCAATATACATGTATCCAGAAATCGCAAATCTATATTTTAAGAAAATGGTAGAGAAAATACATTTAAAAGATAAGCTATCAAAAGGTCTAGGTTTATCTAATATAATAACATCCCCATCAGTCGAGATACACCGCCACTAATAGAAGGCGAGCCAGGCTGCGAGGATATCAGATGTTTTTCAGCCCCTTTTGAGTATCATGAGCCACTCTTCGGACTCGTATGTTACTACGGATAAAATTATTTGAATACTCTAAGTAACCAATTATGTTAAGGAAGGAGGTTGGAAAATGACGAACATATTTTAAACTTTGATTTTGGTTTTATACACATAGCAATGCGCTAAAAGTAACCCACTTAATTCTAAGAGTAGCTGTAATGTTGCGTTTCCACATCGTTTTATGTTGAATACCTGAATGGCAAACTATTGTGTTGAAGGATTAAAAATAGCTTAGCCGTTAAATACTAAAAGGAGACGAATAAATGTTTTAGAATTGCATGCACTGCCAAGAATACATGAAGTAACAATATATGAAAGAATGCGGAATTAAGTGATTAGGGATGAATGTGACTTAAAGTTTTTATATTAATAGAAAAAATATGAAAAAACACTGAAATGGTTTGGATATGTAAAACTAATGAATGAAAAAATAATAACAACACAAATATACAGTGCAAATGTGAGTTAAAGGCGCAGAAAGATCAAAGATAGTTTGAATGGATCAAGTGAATGATATTTTGAAAGAAGGAAATGTTAAGTCTGAAAAATCATTGGAGTTCCATGAGAAGGTGTATGGATGAAAATAGGAATGTCACCTGGCAGGGAAACGACGTGATTGTACTTATGTTCGTATGGACTTGTTATTAAATTAGTTTTAACGTTATACATTGTTAACTTTGCTTATAAATTAAAATAAAACTGCTAAGTAAGAATTGTTTCGCCATTTTGAAGAAAATTTTGAGATATGTACCCAATATTTAACAGAATTTGCGAGTAACGAATTCCATTTAAAATTTTGTTTCAAAATGGTTTTCCCCTAGTTTTTCTTCCTCCGCATCGCCGAAATGTAAAATAACTTCTCCATATTAAATGTTATAATATTACTTTATTCAAAACTAAGTCACTCAGGATAAAATACATTTCCCTTCTTTCGTTCTTCCAAACTTTCAGACGTTCAATTAATTAAATGATATAATTAAAAAAGTTTAAGAGGAAAATTTTAGACAGCAAAACGAGATAGTCAAATGAGGAAGGAAAAGATAGAAAAAAATAACTACGCAGAAAATTTGAAGAGTCCTTGAGCGAGGAATTGCGGAAATACGCGTATTTTTTCTGTAGACAGTTTTGAATTTATTACAACAATTTATTTTTACGATGATGAATTGTGCCATCTAGCGGCTAAACTATTAACTTAAATATATTTTGACTTTATAAACTTTGTGAATAAATTAATGGGTCTCTGTGTGAAGAATTAAGAATTAATATCTAATACAACTATTATAATATTGACAACGTATTATTGGAATATAAAACCTTTTTACTTAGTTTTCTCCTCTATAATTTTAGCACATAGCTACGTACATTTCAATATACATTATCTTCAAAAGTGGGTTAAACTAAATTACATTTTACTTACGATATAATACATCTATGATATATGGTCGTATGCGCTTGATATTGTCTATGGTATTATGAGGGATAGAGTAAGAAGTAAGTGTACAAATATTTTATGTAAACTTCTACGGGATTTATTTTGTTTCATTACTTTATTTCCAGGAAACATTTAGTTTAAAATATAACATAACGTAAATAATATGCAATTGATTAAAGTTTAACTGACTTGAGAAGGATACAGTGTGTTGAAACGCGAAATGCTAATATGCAAAAATAAATGCAGTGGAAAAACAAAGTTAAGCGTTTTATGTATGTATAACGTTAATCTTAGATTTCCACAAACGATTTGTATGTGTATTTTACTTGATTACCTTTTTTTCTGGTGTGAGGTTTATGCTGTCGATTTATATTTTATATGAAGACAAGACACTCGTGCTGTCAGATATCTTTTTGTATTTAATTACACTTTCGTTGTGTATAGTACGTTGCGGACATATAGACAATCATTTCAAACCAACCAGAAAGATGTTAAATAAGCCTCGATGAAAACCAAAATGGAACCCCATTTAAAAAAAACCTTCGGATACTTGCTGTGAGAATGAAGTCGAAATCGTATATGTGGGAAAGGAAATAATATTTCATGTTTACCATTTCTTTCGAACAAGTTACACAATTCTTTTGGAAACATTTCATTAAACGCCAGTAATAAATCAACATATAAATAAACTTTTTAATGGACCATCGTTTCGGAGACTCCTGGTCATGATCGAAGATAGTGCATTGAAAGTTTTCGATATTTATTTTAATTTACTTACGTATTTAATTGATTAAGGATACAACAGTGTTTTTACAAATAAATACGCGTAAGAGAAGTTCATACAAATATTTAAAATTATTGACAAAATAACGAACTTTATCTTAAAGTAACAAGTAGATACAAAAAAGCAGTAGTAATAATTATAAAGGAATTGTTTAAATAAATGTTATATTTATATGTATATTTAAATTCAATATATGTAACATACTATATGTATAATATATTACAAAATATTACCAAATTTTGCCAAGAAGGCTTATGTAACAGTGGAACACACGTTTTATAGGGGGGAAATTTGGAAGATTTAATTGAGCTATCAATACGTTAGTTGAAGCTTGTTAATAAGAAGACTGATATTATTTTAAGATTTAATTGCTCCATCAATATGTTCGTTGAAGCTTGTTACTAAGGAGACTGATATTATTTTAAGATTTAATTGCTCCATCAATATGTTCGTTGAAGCTTGTTACTAAGGAGACTGATATTATTTTAAGATTTAATTGCTCCATCAATATGTTCGTTGAAGCTTGTTAATAAGAAGACATATATTATTTTAACGTGCATTACTTTGAGCTATAATTATTTTTAGAAGCAGAATAAGTTAAGAACTTATATTTGTTATTAGTGGTACAACACTTACACAAGAGTTTCGACATGAGACCCTCTGCAATAGGTAGCATTTCCATAGAAATCTGCCTAAAATCTATATTATAACGGGAATCGAACCAGTGGGCTGAAGAAGTATAAAAAAGAAATATCATCAGGTTTTGACGTGCGCGATTACATTCGTAAGTATTAAGAGTATTTCAGTATATAATAAATAAATATAGATTTATTGATAACAATATACTATGTACATATACAAATTCATTCCGAAATTGCACATACTCGTATATCTCAAGATAAATAGCAGAAAATACATTTAAAAGAGAAGTTATCAAAAGGCCTGAGCTCATCTCCTAAGACGAGCCTGGCCACGAAGACATCTTGAGAAAATTCATAAATGGCAAAAAAAAGAAGAAAGTAAACCCAAAAATAGTACATCAGATTAATTGTCAGCGAAAAAAAGAGAAAAGCTTATAGGAGTTCAAATTTTATCAAAATAAAATCACAAATAGAAAATGATGTTCATACAAACTCGTATAAAACATAATACGAAAAATGAAAATAAATAAGCAGTCATATAAAAATGAATGAGATGAGAACGGACACAGACGCACACACAACCCCCTATTCGCCACTAGCGAAAAGAGAGAAAGCATATAAGAGTCCAAATCACAACAAAAAAAATCACCAACTGTTTAGAAGGTAACGTTTCAGAGCATTTATGAAGTTGCAATTATTTACCCGTATAAGCTGAGTGTATACTTAGTAAATATCAGGTTACGGAAAAAATACTTTCTCCCTGTGCTAATACACCAAAATAAGGCACAATCACCAATTTTCATGCAAGATGCAGGAATTTTATTTTGTAGATATGCATTTTTGGAGCACTTTCGCGGTAACCGGTGTGATGAAATAACTCTATAGTATATAAATGCTTAAATTTCATAACACACAAAAATATATATTTGAGTAGTTATATTTATAGCGTTAAAAACTAACACATACTACGAGTAACTTGTTTGTATCTTACATTATGTATGTTTTAATATATTGTCAAGGTAAACTTTTCACCAATAAACGAATGTTTTAATTCAGAAAATGGTAAAAGTATGTGAGTTCCGGAGGAGACTGTCGATGTGTAAAATTTCCTATTGGGAAGTTTCTCCGAAAGACGATTGAAAGGAATTCATTTCCTGCAAGAGATGAGTATGCCTGAAAAGTTATATTGAAATATGACATCGACCCATTTCCAGAATATGTCATTTTGTCGTGGCTCTTTCCTTTAAGATGAGGAAATATTTTTTGATATTATTTTACAAAAAACATATAGCACCTTTATTGTAAGATTGTCACATGTCACTTTTATTTTTCTTAAAATTATTTAACTTGCCAACCTCCGTGGTCTAGTTGGTAAGACGTATATTTAACAGGAGCATACGGTTGTCCCTTATTCACTCACACTGGTATGCAGCGAATTCCTCTGCTGTTGCCACTCCACAACATTAAAAGAATAGTGGTGGTACCGACACAAGGTTAGATACCACGGACAGTGACGAAATTTAATTTGTAAGAAAAATACACTACATCTAAAATCAAATGTGTTACTTTCATCTAACAGAAAGTCTACAAAGACTAATTGGTAGTTCATCTTCCCTAAGTAAGATTTATGTGATGTTGTTACCAAATATGTTTTCCTAACATATGTAGATGCGGGGAAATACCTTATATAATTACCACAGTCACTTCATTCATATACTTACACTGAACATATATATATTTATTTTGTAAAATTTTTAATCTATCAATATTAGTGGTGTAGGGAATACCCACGTCCCTAAAATATTGTCAACATGCAGGGTCAACGACCGATGAATCAACCTCTGGATATGTACAAATGTCACATACCAGAACGTCAATACTGTCTACACGAAAATAATATTTACATCGCATTCCACGGTAGAGAGAGAACATATCACGCCGTCTCGCCGTTTCGACAATAAATATTCTACCCACTGTATTATCCGCAGCGCTTCCGACCACCTCAGCACGCGCAGGAGTGAGATCGAGATATACCGCGGACGCATTCGCGCGTCCCGTTCTGAAATTCTATATATACCTACTTATCGTTGAATAAAGGCACTTGTTATTATTCACTTGACCATTCATCGCTGTTTACTATTTATTGATTATTCACTCTCACTTTTTCGCATTCCTGAATCGACGTATTTTATTTTAAATACAAAACAAATCAAAATCATCACGACGTATCAAATTAAGTATCCCGCTAAATTGATGACCCCGAACGAAAAGGAACACAGAATTCGACTAAAGCGAATACAGAGATGTCAACAACATCAGCATCAGCACGTCCTACTAGGACACACGCTAAAGTGGGTTCGAATCCCGAGTTAAAACTTCCTTGAGAGGAAAAACTCACTGAAAGGCGCTATATAAATTATCGTATTTTTATTATTAAAATACCAAATTTAAAAAATATATTATAAAGACTTAAGCTTTTTAATATTTACGCGGTCACAATTTTTTTTACAAAAGGTAAGACACCTGTCTTTCAGCCAGGTTATATTACCTTATTGGAACCAGTTTATCAATAAGCGTTTAAGTCTGATTTTAAGTTACAATATCTTAAACACATTTTTCTTCTAGATGGTTGGTTAAGATTGCAGCATGCTCATAAATTTGCAAACATGTGATTTATACAATGAAAGTTTAATATAATACAATGTTAACGTGTGATAGGTTGATATACATTTTTTATGAATACTCTGAGTAATTGTTGTATGAGAACATTACATCACGTCTTGTGGTTTTTCCAACGGCTAACTTAACTGTACAAAATTCATAATAAATTACGATTAATAAAGCGTTTTGTTTAGCAGGTTCAAACCATATAAAATATCTAGTTCTTTTTTTAAATATTTTTTTCATAAGATTTATATTTTCAAAGTAAATCCTTAAAAATAAGTAATGGTTTTCTTCTTAACATAATTTATGAAAAACAAGATAAACTATTGTACAAAATAAAAACAGGCCATTTAAAGTTGGCACTCAATTTATGATGATCAGGCTTTGTTGCCTTTCATTTGTCATGTCCCCAATAAACTAGGTTATTGCTTGTATTTGTCATGTCCCCAATAAACTAGGTTATTGCTTGTATCTCAATGAGGATATATAAACGTGGAAAAATAAGTAGATGCTTTTTACCGATTGTTGATAAATTATTTAATACCTCTGCAACAAACTCTAATCGACTTGATAAGTTGTGAGAATTATGTATATACTCGTACATAGGTACCACGCAAATTTACGTACATTATTGTTTCATATTTTTGTTCTATTGTGTAAATTATAAAATAAAATCATTTTTTTTTAAACAAAATTACTTACTACGTTAAGTATATGATACATGTAAATACGATCTCCATGGCAGAATTAGTAAACGCCTGTCTTTCAAGCCGGGGTATTACTGATTATGTTTACATTGGTACCCAGATTCTTCAAAACAGAACATCGTCTGGTTTTAACTTTAGGCTTGTTTTCGTTATATGTAAGACACTTTTATTTTTATTTGGACACCTTCGTTGTTATTTGGAAGAGGTTACTACATGGCAATAAACCCTCCACGTTTTACTGTAAATAATGAAAGAGCAATTCAAAGATTAACAGTAACTAAAACACAATTCAAAAACATATTGTATGTCATGTCGGAAATAAGGACTTTATTTTTTTCGGAAAAATAATAAACTTCAGGTAAGAAATTTTTAAAAACATTTTTTCTGCATTTTATAATGGGTTGACTGTTAAAGCTTTGATTTCTTTATTCGGTAAAAAATAATTAGCTTTGAAATAACCATCTTGATGTCCCATAAGCGCCACAGAGATTAGATAAAACACTTCCGAGATAAAGTTATTAAAACGCTTGTCTTCCAACTTGGGGGTTACGGGATCTTTTCCCATTGAACCCCATATTAATAAAGAATTCATGTCTGGTTTTAACTTAAAACCTTTTTAACTTATTTCTGGTTAATTGGAAAAGATTGCCATAGAAATTACCTCACCAGATTGTAAAATATGAATGAATTAATGTCCATTACCGAGCATAATAGTAGGGCATCCATTAACGAGCATAATAGAAGACACAAAACGAAGTAGGTGATCAGGGTACTTGACGTTGGTGTCACCAGAGATGAATCTGTAAGCCAATTTGAGATAGACATATCCTGTTGCATAAAAGGCAAGGAACTTCAGTGCTTGCAGTTTGTCTGCGTCTTTTTTTCTAATGAGTCCCTTATAACTTGCAACAGTTCCACGCTAATAGACTTTATCTGTTGCTGTTTACTTTTAGTTGTGCTGAGCATTAATGTTTTCAAGCGTCATATGCAGTACATCTTTATATATTTGGCGCTGACTACCATGCTTTCTACTGCCCTCCGACAGCTCGCCAAAAAGAGCGTTTCTTTTGAGACTGTTTTCAGGCATGCTGGCCACGTATCCAGACACCATAATCTCTATGATACCATTGTATCTTCCTTTTTGCCTAAAATGCTTCTGCTGGCAATTGACGAGGCCCTAGCGACTAAGTATCGGCGGTATACCCGTTGCTGGAATTCAATATAACAGGAGAAGAAAATGACCACTTCCAGAGCAGCTCAAGCTTTTCGGATGGCCTTGTCGTCTCAGTTCACCAATGTCACAGAATAACGACCGCAGAGTTGCAGTCTAAGTTGAATCAGGAGCGTGACCGGTCCAACTTAATTAATCATACGAAGCCTGTAAATCAAAGATGGGTTGTTCGAATGGGACAATTTTTTTACCCAGGGCTAAAATGTTCTCACATTCGGATCTCCAAAGGAAAGAGCTTATCCATCACAATAAATACACTGCAAGGAATACGTACTGTATACAACAAAAGTGTAAAACAATACAATACTTCCACTCATGTCCAACCACAGTATGACACTCCGTAACACAAAAAAAAAATCTATTTTGCTACGTAACTAACTTTCTACTTGATTTTATTTCTATTAGTTTTTCTTTAACTTGAAATTCTTTTCTCTAAGAACAACAATGTAACGTACGTTCTCTCATGCCTGGTCATTCTTGCGTACCATAACACGCCCTTGAAATGTGTCACAGCAGAATCAAATCCGCTCCCTTCTTAAATTTAGCACAGCATCCGATAGTGCCAACAACTGACCAATAGATGGGATTAATGTTTTTACCAATTTGAAAACAAGTCTTGATACCGTGAAACATTTTTTAGAAGACAGGCCCGAACTTTGGAAAAATGTTCTAATTTTCTTTCGTTGACTTGAATTTCTTAAGACCTAAATTAATTCTTAGGTTTTAAAAAATATTCTTATTATGTGTATTATTTCTGTGGCGTTATGGCAGAAGTTGATATGTCCGTTTTTTGTCATTTTGTGTTTATTCTCCTAATTTATAGAAAGTATTTCTCAGCATGTTGTGGCAAAACTTGGTGTGTCAGTCATTATCCAAACAAAAGATACATTGTTTGGAAAAACTTAAAAAATGCTTATTTGTACTGATTTTAACAGCTTATCAAAGTTAATATTGCTTCTTCTGTAAACTAAGGTAAAACTGACATATCAACTTCTGACATAACGCCACAGATTTACACTACATGCAACGGTTTACAAAAATAAAGATCTGAAGAGGTTATATTGTATATCGTTTTCAACTTTTTATTTTTAAATGTAAAACAAAATCCATAGATCATGTATTTTTCGATTGTTCTTTGGGATACATTTGATTTACTAAACGCCATATCTTTACCGCGTCCAATGAATGTTACTTTTCTTCTTTCTTCGAAAAATTTTTCATTTACAAATCGATTGTTACATTTTTTTAGCTTAGTCATTTGAAACTTTAACTTGTCTAGAATTGGCATTTTTTATTTATTTTACTATATTGACTCATATATTGACGCATAGTGACTTTTATTTGGTGGCACAAGTCATCCTAGTTTGGATGATTTGTGCCACCAAAAGTCACTATGATAGCCTATTAAAAAAACGATTAAAAATTTACTGAAATGTTTTCATCACAGCGAGTAAGTGAATCCATTAAAATTAAAAATTGTTTTAAGACCAACACTCGCTGTCTGAAACACGAGGAGCTTTTAAAAGATGGTCGAATGCCTAACAACGTTTTTTAATGAGAACTCCGTTATGCAAAGAGATCTCTTGATGTCATATTTTTAAGTTAGAAATTTATATATATGTTATATTGTAGTTTGTTTCATCAAATACTGTTTATTCCACTTTATGTAACGGTAAAACCCTACCGGTTTTAAGGTGTTCACCTCATTATCAAGGAAGCACAAAAAGGTCTTGTTTGTGCTCTCCTGATGAGATGAAAACCTTAAAACTGGTAGGGTTATACTGTCACATAAAGTAGAATAAACAGTGTTTGATAAAAACAAATTACAATGTACAATACCTCCACAATGTAAATGCCTTAACTATAAATAATGTATTTATGTTACAAATATTAAATAGTTTTCAAAAAAATTCAGCATATAATTCTCTCCTTTACATAATGATTGTCTCGAAAAGTCATGCAATAAATATGATAGGTTATTTTCTGTACTGGCATAGTCAGTCAATTGTGTGCAGTGGTATAGCAAATCGGGTCTGCATTGGTATAGATAATCCTCTACTGTTGCATAGTCAACTGTTTACAATCGTATAATCTGCACTGATTGATAAAAGAAAATCATAGATTTGTTTTTTATTTTAATATTTATTACAGCATATTTTTTACAGCCTCCATCTTTCCATCCTAACACACAACTTATATTTTTTTTAGTATAGTGGGTTTGATTCTCGAGTTCAAGTGACATTAAGGAAAGTCAGCTCTCTATATGGTGTTAAATAAATTATTATCCTTTTATCTTTATAATCTCACCTAGAAGAAACCTTGAAGAATTCGAAATGGACGCTTACCAGTAGAATTATCTTGCTTAAGACAATCGAAAATGGAAAGAGATACTTCAAACAGTTAATATTATCGAAGAGAATTTAGAGAACTGAAGAGCTGGTCAATCTATTACTAGGTTAGTCAAAAAGTTTTGAAAGCGGAAATGAAAATACATTGTTTTTGGGGGGAAATCACTTTTATTGCTCAGTATAGTCTCCCATAAGATCAATACACTTGGTCCAACGATCTTCCAACTTTGTTGTCCCATCACGGAAGTGACTTTCTGGAAGGCCTGCAAAATACTCCTCTACGACGGCTATAACCTCTTCGTTTGATGAAAAATGCTTTCCACGAAGGAATTTTTTGAGGTGTGAGAACAGCCAGAAGTCAGAGGGAGCTAAATCTGGCGAATAGGGTGGATGCTGCAACAATTCGTACCCCAATTCACTGATTTTTGCGATGGTTTTTTGAGTTGTGTGAGCAGGTGCATTGTCTTGATGAAAAATGTTTTTTTTCTTCTGCAAACCGGATCTTTTTTCACATTTTTTTTCATCTAACTGGTCCAAAAGGTCACAATAATAATCAGAGTTGATTGTCTTACCAGTTTGGAGATAATCTATCAATAAAATTCCTTTCGCATCCCAAAAAACTGACTCTAACACCTTCCTGGCCGATTTATGGACACGAACTCGCTTCGGAGCCAAAGTGCCTGGTTCACACCATTCCTTAGCCTCTTGTTTTGATTCAGGATGGTAGACCCAAGTCTCATCCATAGTGATGAATCGACGCAGAAAATCCTTTTTATCCTTTCGAAATTGCTCCAAATGTTGCTCAGAAAGTCGCATTCGAACGTGTTTTTGTTGCATTGTTAGCAAATGCGGCACCCATTGTGCACACAGTTTTTTGAAACCCAAAACTTCAGCCAAAATGTGCCATGTTGTTCCATGTGAGATGCCTATGGTGTCAGCTATCACATCCACAGTCGATCGATGATCTTCCAAAACCATATCCTGTATTTTCGCTATGATTTCTGGTGTTGATGCACTTTTTGGACGTCCTGAGCGTGGATCGTCTTCAACGCTTGTACGGCCACGCTCAAACTCCAAAAACCATCGGTGAACGGTTGGAAATGAAGGAGAAGACTCTTTTAATACTTTCACCATCTTTGCATGGATCTCAGTAGCCGATAAACCTTCCAAAACAAAGAATTTAATCACTGCACGATATTCAGATTTTTCCATTGTTAAAAAATACACTGACACGTCAACTTCAAATGGCTTGTAAACAAAGAATGAATTGACAGATCGAAATGAAATTTTGAGTACGTTCTTATGAAAGATGAAATATTTAAATGGCGTAAAAGTTTTGGTTTTTCTACTGCTCCATAGATGTCGCTTTCAAAACTTATTGACTAACCTATTACGAGGTATTCAGATCATCTTTAAGGTGCGATATATAGACTGTGAAGTTCGAAAATAGGTTTGCAAAGTCACAAGAAGAAGTGTGGCTCCGCACAGCAGCCTGAAAATTTAAGGAAATTATTTGACTCCATTGTATTTTGTAGACAGATGGCTGCTATAAACACAACACAACAATTTAAATGTATTTAAATATTTTTTTATGTGTAGAAACCTGTTAAGTCTGAAGAACATCTGGCATCTTTGCGGACGGGCTCACCTTCCTAATATTCCTCGCGGACCTTTTTACAGCTTCTTGCTTGGGTGTATTTTCTTTCTTTTAAGTTCTTTTTAGAAGTATTGCTCAAGGAAATCAATATTTATTCTATTTTTTTTAAAACAGTGGTTTAGTTTGTAAGACGATCTCCGTGGCCTAGTTGAAAACAATTTTTTTCCAGTCCACAGGTTGCGGGTTCGATTCCCGTTGGATCCCAGGTTTAAAAAAAAAATATTCGTCGGATTTTCGCTTAAGGTCTTTTTAACATTATTTCTGATTGGTTGGAAGAGATTACCATATGGCAATAAGCCCGCTAGGTTGTACTGTATACAATGAAAGGTTAATGTAATACAATACACAATTGACTGTAAAAAATCCATAACACTGGACTAAGCTGGCCCTGAAATGTACTGACATTTTCTTCGCTCATGTGTTCAGTTTATCGGGCCTAACAACTTGATCCCAACTTGAAGGAAACGAGTTATGTAACATTTTACGAAAAAAAAATCCCCAGCTGAAACATTTACTCTGAGGTTTTCTTACATTTACAGTAAAAAGGCGAAGGACAACCGACGGTCACAGATTTTATTGAAGTTTTTGTTATTTTCTTGATATATTTCAAAATTGAAAAATAATTATTTTTTAACTTTATTCGGAAGCTTTTCTAGCACTTCTAGAGGGTACATACATACCTACAATCGCAGCATGGCCCACTTTGGGTAGGCAGAGTGAACAGAGCTCCACGTACTTCAACTCATGTCCACAGTGTTTGTTTCTTCAATATGTGTCATCATCATCAGTGTCTCACCTCGTCAGGCATACTCACCTATAATAAAAGTTTATTACTATTCCCTCTTTCATAATTAGACTCACTTGGTCATGTTACATTTCTCTAGGTCTTTTTAATATTTGCATTCCCTATTTCTTGTATTCCTAAAAGTAAAAAAAAAGTTTCGTAATAAATTTAATGACGCTAGGTAAGAAATATGTAACCGTTTATAGGTTGGTGGCTAAATATTTAGACACCAGTCATGATTGCCAATGCTCATTTATGCAAAAAAACATGTAGAATAGTTGAGATATATAATTATGGTTAAGAAATTACGAAATTTAAAAAAGTGTTAAAGGAATGGGTTTCCGTACAAAATAATTTACTGTGTCTATATTAGTATATAATATATTAAGGGTTTAGGCATTATTTATAAATTCTTATTTTTCGTTGGTCGCTAAAGGCTTGATTGATTATTTAATTTAATGACAAGTATCATATCTTATTTAATTTGTATTTGAAAACTTAATTTAAAAATAATTTTACTAAATGCATAGAATTGGAAATAAAAACAATCGTTCAAAAAGGACACGTTAAGTTAAAATAAATATACTCATGAAATAATTTAGAAATTATACCAAAAATATTACGATCATGATTTATGAGTATGCACCTTTATTTGACTTATCTAAGGCTCGGATTCATAGTCTGACTTTAACACTAAATACTTAATCTTAATCATTTTATTTACTAAAATCATTTGTCGAAGCCTGTATTAATATGTAAGTGAGTCACGTGGGCACACTTACTCACTCTTTAGTTTGGACCAATACCAATCGTAAAATAGCGGCTGTCTTAAAAAAAAAAAACAATTTTTTTACGCTTTTTTTTCAAATTTTTAAATCTTTTTAAAAAAAGTAGTAAAAAATTCGTTTTGTATTTTTCAAGGTAGATACGATATAAAAATATTTATCAAAGTTTCATACCGAATTTGAAGGTAATGGGTTGAATAGAACTTGAGATTTTATGTGGACCAGGTCGAAAAAAGTAGTTTCGAGAAAAACGCGTTTAAAGTTTTGAGATTATTGTCTGAGTCATTACGGTGCGGCGTAATTCCTGCCTTATTTATAGTTATAACTTCGTTAATATTGAGAATTTAAAATTTTTCTGTTGAGAACATATTATCTTAAAGGTCTAAACTTAAAGAATATATAAAAACAAAAAAAACGATTTTTTCAAATTTATAGAGTACAATACCCCCCTTCAATACTAATTTAAAAATAGTTGATATTAAGTATTCAGTGTTAGGGCTAGACAATGAATTCAGGACAATGAATATGAGTATATAATATTCGTTTAAAAGAGGGATTAAATAGTATTCAAACTTTCTGAGAAAATAGTATAACTATGAATAATTTGTATTTTCCTTTGTTAACAAACCCGTCTATTTGCTGTGCTGTTCAAGTTGTTGAGAGTAAAAAGGCTTCAGCAGTTAATTAAAATTGAAACAGAAAAGAAGAAAAGCGAACAACGAACCACCTCCCGAGAGCTAGTCTAGGCGTGGTCCGCCAGTACTGGAATTAAGTGTTCAGACAGCATACATTGTGCGTATCTAGGGGTGGTACTGTCCAATATGTTTGTACCGGTAATACAATATAATTACCATTACTTGTCAACATCATCCTTCATTTGAAGACAAATATTTCAATTTTTTCCTTGCATCAGGGTGCATCTCGACTCCCTGGAGATGTATCCAAAGTATTGGGCAGCCCTGTTTCGCATGGATCTTTGTTGGCAAACGTTTTAGTTTCTATTTTTCGTCTTTACTCTATTGGGATTTTTGTAATTATCTGGATGAATTTGCAAATCATATTTTGTAGTATTGCGATGATAATTAAGTCAATAATTTTCAAAGGGATATCCAGTCGTATATCGGTTTATCTTTGGGCCGATTGGCTATTCCGATTTATCGGCGCCAAAGGATAGATAGTTTTGCTGTACTCGAAGTTTTCTGTGTAAGCACTGGCAACTTGCTTAGTTGTTAAAACTCCAGACCTAAATCCTTTTTAAAACTATTTTTACTGCGTTGTGAGTCGTTTTCCTTCTCCCGTGACTTCGGACCTTAAGTTATTTGTACATTCAAGTGTGTCGCCACCAAAAGAGTCCTTTTTGGAAATTACTTCTTCGTCACTACGTTACATCGCTATCATAAAAAATAAAACACATTTCTTACTGTAGATCGTACTTGATTGGGATTTATTTTGTCTCCCATAATGGCGTGGGCGGGATCGAACTGAATTGACATATTTTACAGCTATTCAAATAGTTTAACTTTTTTATTAGTTTAGTATAACACCCTTCAAATATCAGAATCGGTGATTCAGAAATATTAAGGAGCGTGACAATATCTTGTTAAATCCCTCTAATCGATCTTTTGAGCAAAGAACCACCGGAGTAGGCATGGAAATCTTGGTTCGTCATTGCACGTGTTGATAACACTGCCGCACGTGAAGACGCAATAACACTCGTACACGCACTTGATGCACAATAGTATTGTTACCAGATGATCTCTTTACCAGCCTTTTTTTTCAGGTAACATCGGGAATCAAACCCAATTCCCCGGGTGGAAGAATATTAATTACTTGCTTTTTATCACGCCTTGTCCCTTTTGATGTTAAGAAGACAAATATATACATTCATCTACTCGTATCTACCATATTACATACTTTTGGCCTCGTTCCATAAAAACTCTTCTGTTTCTCATATCTCTCACACTTTCTTCAGATACAATTTATTATCCATCGACTTCCATTGTTTTCATGATCTTTTTCTTTGTGAGACAAATAAACTGCTGTGAAACAAATAATTCAATATAGTAAAAAAACAACAGGGAGACAAAAAATAATAGGACAACAGCAAATTATAAAAAAAACGACCCCACAAAGACACTGTGTTGAAACAAGTACAGAAAACTCTTCTTTAAAACCAGTTTATGTTACATTGTAAGGAGAGTTTAAACTGGTCTATGAAGTGTCCATAATGATCACCCACTCTGTGAAGTCTGACAATTGTAGAAATAGTCGGTTGCTCAAATAAATACTACATTTACACTAGAAATGATCAAGGCACCCTTGGGATTGCTCACTGTCTCTTAACGTCTAAACGTTGCTAAAAATAAATTATCATTATCAATTATAACGTAATAAATTTTAATTTATTTTTATCTGAACAGAAACTTTGCGTTCTAATATTGACATGTGGACAGTACTGGCTAGTCTTGAGTTGCCTAGAAAGTACTTGGACTCAGGTCTTCTGACATCTTGATCTCACCGTTGGCTCCAGGTAGCTCTCAGTGCACGTAAAAAAGCTTGATATAATTAACAGCTGCCCTAACATCGGGAACAGCATTGCTGATGTTATTGTTCCAATAGATAGTAGATAAGTTATTATTTTTTTTTCCTCATACATATTTTACATTTATTAAATTTGAATATTGGTTATGTACTAAAGGTTACATTTCATAATAAAACAGAGCCTTTTTTTTTAGTTCCGCCAACATTCACGTTGATATTAGGAATGAGTCGAATTCCAATCAAGTGCTATTCACAAATCTTGGAAAAAACCTGAGAACACCACACCAAAGTGGAAATAAGATGACTATAACAGAAACAGAAGGAAGAGGTTTTTTCATGTCACAAGGTGGGCGGATGCAAACGATAGAGAAATTTAGAAGCGATTGAGCTGTTACCTTATTGTTAGATTCTAGTTTTGTAAAAATACCATAATATTAACGAAGAACGCTATGAGATGGTTCGAGCATCTAGAATAAATAAATGAATAAAGATTAACAAAACAAGTTTATAGTACAAATGTGAGTGGTAGGCGTAAAAGATTAAGAACAAGTAAATCATGGTTGAACCAAGTGAATGATATTCTGAAATAAGCAAATATAAAAAGTCATAGGAATTGTAGAAGATGTATGGGTGAACAAGAAGCAAACAATGTGAGTCAAGATAATAAAGTTCGTTTCTTCTCTATCCTCTCTGCATACTCTGACAGGTAATGACGTTATGATAAGTATGTGCCATAATATTATATAGTTAGCAAATTGATCTGGGTTGCCACAAAAACAATACGCTTACAATACAAGCATAAATTTGATGTATTTTAACTGTTGATAGTGTGATACGGCTGAAATAGTGTATTTAGTAGCTTTGGATTTGAATACAGAGTATGAATATTTCAGTTGCATGTTTATTTAGTATTCAGGACAGATACTCGTATATAAATTTGCAGTCAATTAATGAGAGCACTTCGTCACAGGTCTTGCCTAGTGAATTGGTTCACTTTATCACAAAATGCATTGTTATGTCCTTATACTCGACAGTTCGTATTTCCATTAAAATTGTGTTAATATTGTATTGTGGATAATAAATGAAAATAAATGTTGAAGTGTTTTAAAAATCACTTTACTTGTAAACAGAATTTTAAGCTTTTGTAAATAATGTTAAGGCCGGTATTGCCATACCGGTTATAGCAATTTGAACATAAGCCCTGTTTATAAATATCTATATACGAGTACACGCTAAATATAAGGCTGTACTGAAGAATGAAACAGTGTCGAGTGGGGGCTCCAGAACTAGTTTGACGACAGCAGTAATGAAAGCGAAACCGCGGATATCCTTGTTTGAAAAAATACAGTAAGGCTTATGAAACCGCAATACTCTGCGCTTCTCAACACTTTGCTCATGATTGATTTTTACCATGCAACGTTTCATCAATAATAAACGTTATTTTTGTCCTAAAGAAAACATTTAAATCAACACTCAGGGTGTGAAGCAGGCACCATCTTCCTAAAGTTATACTTAGCTTATTTTTTTTTTATTTTCAATCTGTCAATAATAGTGGGTTCGAACCCCGAGATGTCACACTTTTGAGGAGAGTCTGTTATCTAAACGGCGTTATATAATTGTCATTTTATCATTATTAAAGAATCTTCAAGACCGAAATAAGTAAAGGGAGATTCGTTCTATATCTCTACAACCTTGAACCACCGGTGGCAAAAGCTTGGAATTATAAAAAAACGTGTGGTAATCTTTTCTGAGCTAAATTGCTTAGTCGACTCAGACAAAGACTATTGGGTAATGTATTGATGGACCTGTAGTTTGAATATTCGTGGAGACGAAAAAAAAGAGAAGTGAGATTATCATCATCGTTCAAGTTCTTCAGGAGCTGTATGACCACTGCAAGTTGTTAATTATTGTATGGTTTTCAAAATTCTTCTTACATTTTTTATTAATTCAACTGGAAATTTGTATATAATATATTTGATATGCGTATATATGATGTTGTTTCATCATGAAAAACTATATTATTTCGATGTATTTTTTAAATGGAATTTCAAACGATCGACTAAAAAAATCTTCACATAACGAAAATTTACAGTTTTTGAATGACAAAATTAATCGTTCTTCAATGGACTAAAACAGAAATTTTGTAATTACAACCACCGTTTTTACGACCGTTTCGGGTTCAAGTCCCTTTGACATAAAAAATCTCACTATTTTAACATTTTTTTATTAACGCTATAAAACAAAATCTTAAATAAAACACTGTCACTCTCCGTGACTTAATTTGTAAAACGCTTGACTTCAGACCGGGGGTCGGGTTCAATTTCCGTTGAAAACTCGGAAAAAATATTTGATTTTACAAAAACAGCACATTTGTGGTAATAATACTCATACACAATATACGTGTGCAAGTATTTTTGATGTTTAAAGAGTAGTAGTATTGAAACTTCTACCTTATATATTTAAAATATTAATAGTTTCTCATTTTCTTCAAAACCTTTGAAACTGCTGTCCTAAATGCATTGTACCGCCGTCTATGAGATTTGCAATCCGATATTTGCAAGGCAGGGCAATAATAGTCAGTGCAGACGGGCGTGATTGCTGCAAACATAGACAAAGGCTACCTAACAGCACTTGCGCTGCATAGCCTCACTGGATATGGACAGCGCCAGAATGCATTGGACATTGATTATTATGTAACTAGCCTCAATCCTTATTAGCAGCTGCGGTATGAGAAAGCATTCTACTTGGTCATCATGCGTCCATAAACTTGGAAATATGATCGAAGTTGTAAAAAATGAAAACATTGCCGCTTTGTCTATGTTGTTTTACATTCCTCGATTGTATTTGAGAGAAAACGTTTCCGTTGCCCCATTCGCTCTACTAGATTGAACGAGCTATTCAATGTACGAATGGCGAATCTAAATTATTTAATTCATTAATTTATCAATAGAAGTTGTTCTGCGTTAATTAAGAAATGCGTTGAGTTGGACATATCATATTTGGGATTTCCATCCATCCATGGCTCTATAACCCAGGTCGGGTCTTGGCCTCCCGCAGAGCTTGCCCCCATGACTGACGGTCCTGTGCAGCGTTACGCCAGTTCCGGATACCGATGTTGTTTGCATCCCTCACCACTCCATCCAGCCATCGGAGTTTCGGTCTTCACACTGTTCTCCGCCCCCCGGGCGCACCATCCATGATTCGCCTTGGGATCTCGCCCTCGCCCATCCTCTGAAGATGTCAGGCCCACCTCAGTCTATGGGGATTTATTTGGGATTTCAATTGCTGCATATAAAAAGGATTAACTTAATGTTTCGCTACACATTGTTTGACTTGATGGCGAACGACATATTTTAGTTACTCTTAAATGTTTTGAATTTTTTTTTATCTTTCTCCTCTAGAGTTTTTCTTATATTTTATGTAATTCTTGATAAATTGTATTTTTTTATTGGTTCACGTCAAAGTGTGATTTTTTATGTGTAATCTTCAAAAGAAATTTCACAGATCTAGATTGCGTACATACATACACATACACCATCACGCAGTTACCCATTGGAGTAGGCCGAGTTAACAGAATTTTAAAAAGCATACATCAACACATATTCTCCGCCTTTTCAACATCCATACATCTTCTCACACAACTCTTGTGATTTCTTAGACTTTTTATGTTTCATTTTTTGAAAATATCATTAACTTGACATTAAGTTTTTTTCTATAACGCCTTTGATCATATTTGTTTTGTTAGTCTTTTTTCATGCATTCGTTCTACATGCCTTAATCAATTCAAAGTTCTCTTTTTCATCTTATTCGATATCTTTCATTCTTAATTTCACATTCATACCTACTAATTTAATTCCATATTCCGTCATACATCGTCTGCCCATGTGATATTTTCAGCGCATGCAGTCTAGATTTAGTTAAGTACTCGTATAATCAATGTAATGTACTCAAAAGAATATCTGTTTACAAAATAAACCAGATTTTTTTACTATTTACATCTTCAGATTGGAACGACATTATGTTAGATCCATAACTAACACTACCAGAACAAATTATCTTTGTGTTGTAAAACCTCTGGGACGAGCCGTTCTTCCTCCAATACTTAAACGGGAGACCATAGATGTTTTTAGGACTAAATTTGTTCTTGCATGATTATTTTTTAGTCATATAATACATAAAGATTTGACTTTTAAATGATAACTTAAATGAAAGTAAATCTGTTTCGCTTAAAAAAAAACATTGTAAACTGTAAAGCGAAACAGAGCTTTGAATGTAATTTAAGGTATCGTGCAGATTTTTTCCAGATTTGAGTGTCAAATCACTGTGAAAAAAAGAGTTCTATAATATAAATACCTGAACAATTTAACAAGTGACAAGTATATTTAATTTAATATTGGTTCCCGACATATGGAACTTTGTACAATATCCAGAACTTTTTAATACTACGAGTCTGCAGAAGTATTAAGTTTTATTGTAATTTGTTTAGTCAAACATTGTTTATTCCACTTCATATAAAGTGTAACCGGTAGGGTTATACCGTTACATGAAGTGGAATCAACGAATTACAATGTCTTTAAACCTCCAGTGCTAATGACTTAACTATAAACAACGTAACAAGTTTTAACCACATCAAGGTTTTTCACACAAATTGGATATCAATCTGGAGATTTTTTTAAACCAATTGTAATAAATTTATTTATTTTCCAGTTTTTTGTTATGCATGTTTTTTTTTTACTTTTTCTCTCCACCCTGAACTCCGTAGTGCGGTACTATGACTTATTTGAAACCTATATCCGTTTTCCTACCCTCCTCCCCAACTTCCTCACAAAATATGTCACATGCTGTGCATTATGACATGGCTTGATTTTTTTTGTTTTCTTTATGTTTCACCGATAGTTCATGTTTCAAATTATCATGTGGAATTTATGATTGGTTCCCTGTCAAATATAACACTTTACTTATAAATCGTACTATACAGTCAAGATCCTGAAATAAATAAAATATATCTACTGCATCTGGCATCAAAAGTTACCTTCAATTCTTGAATACAGTTGCCCGATTTAATAATTCTACCTGTATCGAATATCAATTGTCAATATGTGCATTTGACCGACTAAAGGGGTACATCCATCCTGTCGTGTAGCTCATGACTGAGCATCGTGACTCCCGTGATAGCCTCTGACGACTCCTCTCCATCCATACCTGCACTTCGCGGATCGAACGGCAGTTATTAGGGGTAGTCCAGTTGCATCTCTCACTTGGTCAGCCTAACACATTGGGATTCTTCCTCTTATGTGTCGTCTTTCCACGCATCTCATAATCACAAACCTTTCCAAAATGTCTTCTTAGCTACGAGTAATGTGCTCTAATAATCGGAGGAATCGTCTAAAGCATAATGTCGACAATATGTCGGTGATTCTCTGTTTTTCGAAAACTGAGGCGTTAGTTCGCCTCGCTGTTCGTGGAATTTGTAACATCTCCAGTACCACTTTTCAAATGCATCTATTCTACGTATCTCGATTGCTTTCAGAATCCAAGTCTCCGCGCCATAGATGAGTTTTGCTAAGACGAGAGACTTTACTAGGCGTATTTTCGTCGTGATGATGATAGTCCTGCTCTTCCATATATTTTACAGGTTTGACATTGCATTTTTTCCATTCCAGTTCTTCTTTTCACTTCATAACATATTACATATTCAAGTAAAATATCATATGTATTAATGGGTGAAATGATCTATTTGAAATATTAATTATTTGAATATTATACTAAATATATTATATATTTTTTCTTCTAATTGTCCATAATTATCTCTTTACATTTTTCAACTTTCTATCCCGCGACTCTACTGGTAAAGGTTTTAGTTTATCATATTTATAGAAAAATCTAAGAATTAACTGGGTGGTTCACTGACCCAATGGAAACATAATTTTAATGAATGAGTTTATTGCATTATTCTTGTATTTGTGGTAATGGTTTTATTATACTGTCTTGTATTTGTACGTATCCATTGTTTCAAATACAAACTGAGATGCCATATTGCCATAAATATATTTATGTTAGCCTTTAACCATAAACAGCGATACACAAAAATTGCCTTTAGTTTTTGTATCTCTTTTCGTTTTTTTCTCTTTTCATATCATGTGTCATTAAAATGTATAATATTAAAATATAAACCAATACGAGTATTAAAGTTTCAAATTATTATAAGAAATAAATAAGCAATAAAATGGAAACAAAACAAAAATAATATACATAAAATAAACTCAAGTCATACTGTATAGTAATTGGCATATTAGGCATAGAAGAAATTGATAACAAATGAGAGAAATAGGGAAGATAATAGACAGCAAATGTTCTTAATATGTTTCAAATTAGTAGAAATATCGCATTGAGGGCTGAAAAGCAATAACGACGAAACAAAAATAAACTATTTCAAATCAAAAGTAATTTAAAAAAATAAATAGAATTTGATCACAAAAATTGATTGAAAAGAATTTTCCAGAATGTTATCAAATTTATGTAGAAAACATCGATGAGGGAAATTTTGTAGGAATCACAGTGAAAATATTCTTCACTGTGATTCCTACAAGCTCGTGATATTAGAGAGTTCTGGGCAAACGAATTTCTTTATACCGGAAAACAAAATAAAGTCGATTGTCGCGTTATTCTTATTGGAATATGAAAGATTGTCCGTTTCAAAAGATATGAACAATCTGTAAATCCACGAAGTATTTTACATAAAAATTTATTCAGTAATCAAATGACGATCTGATAAAACTTTAAGTAAAAGCAAATCGTATTTTTCTGGATACAAAGTCAATGACGTGAGCGATAGAAATATTCATAACTCACAAATGTTTTTCTCTGCATCAGCACGAATCACTCTATGTGAATATTATATTAGATGAAATATAAAAGTCAAATATATCATACATGTATACGTGAAGGTGTATAGATTTAGGAAGTATGGCGTTTTCTGTCTCAGTAAAAAAATAAATGATCTGGCCAACGAAGCAAATCGTCTGATCAACCATAAAATTACGCCAACTTTTAAAAATGACGTCTTCAGTTCTCACTTTTTCGTATCGCTATGTTTATATAATAGTTCAACTTTAAATACGAGTATATATATTATATTATTTTTGATACATCTTTAGCGAGATTCTTGTCCCTTAACTGGGTCATAATATGATATGCTGATAGTCTTTGATCTGCATTACTGCAGTGGATTAGCACAGTATCATTACGTTTCGGACATTGATCATTGTGTAACCAGCTTCAATCCTCACTAATAGACGCAGTACTATATTAGAAAGCGCCGTATATTTTGGTCATCTTAGTAATCTGGTACGCGTGCTCCAGTTACGTCGTTAAATAACTTGATATATAAATTACGATGCTCAACTGATTGGCACTCCTTAAGTTATGTAAAATATAACGATTTGCATCACAATATTACAGTGGTCAAACCGGATTAAAGATGATATAAATATATTATTATTACGTTTGCGTTACGATACAATATGAAAACTATGTTTTTTTTACTAAAAATAAAACATTTTAGAATGCAAGGATTATGAAACTTATTTCTTGCAGGTTAATACAAATTTTAATTAAATTTAAAACATATTTTGTCATACTCGTACAGACGAAGACATTTAAAAAATATATTTTAACAAAAAGATATTACAGATTACAAATTATGCTTCAACAGACCAATATTCAAATGTTGCCGGTATTTGTTGGAAACTTTTAACAATGTAAGATAAAATACCGGAAGCAATAGTTGACCCTCCGTATACGCAGGTTACACTAGGACGAATCCAACCAATCGCAGAAAAAATCCAAAACGTTCAATAAAGCAAGACTAAAATAAAATTTTACTCATTAAACGAAAAACCAGAAAGTCTAGGCATCCCAAATTAGTTTTAAGCTATGTATCCCTTGCTTTACATGTATCCTTTGCTTTACGCAACTATAGCACATGTATTGTATCTCTTGCTTTACGCAGCTAATTGGTTCCAGGAAAAATCACGTTACTAGAAAAACACGTGAAGTGAATTGATTTTAATTTGGTTCCAAACGAAAAAGTGACAAAAACGGTAGAAAAAATATTTTTATTTTTAATTAAAAGACTACGTAAGTTATTGCTTTAGATCAGGTTATTTCAAATCGACTTTTATTTTTTCTTTTGCATTGCAACAAAATTACGTTAAGTGGAATCATATGTAACGAGGAATACCTGTATAAACAATCACAAGATATCAGAAAAAAAAATTAAATGCATGAAGTTCAGAATAACTAGAAAAAATAAAGAAAGAGAAAAAAATTATATACGAGTAAACGCAATGATTACTAATGCGAGGCATATCCAGAAAGTAAGTGTACTGAATTTTTGTAGGTTACAATTTTTTTATTTAAACAAAAAAATTACGTGGTTACCATAGTACATATGTAAGCTATTTTTCGACATAGTCGCCATTCCTCTCAATGCAGGTGGTGAAGCGGGGTATCAACTTTTTGATGCCTTCCTCAAAGTAGTTTCCCGCCAACCCCTCCGTCCACTTCTCCACCTCCTCCTTTACCTCCTCGTCGGTTGAAAACCTTTTTCCACCCATGTGCAGCTTCAGGGAGGTAAAGAGATAGTAATCTGAAGGTGCTAGGTCAGGAGAATGCGCGGGATGGTTCAGGACATCCCATTTAAACGAGGCGAGCAGTTCCTTCGTGGCGTTGGCCGTGTGTGGTCTGGCATTGTCGTGCAGCAGGCAGACTCCCTTTGTCAACATGCCTCTCGTCTTGTTCTGAATCACCCTCCGCAATTTTTTTAGGGTCTCACAGTATCTTGCAGAGTTGATGGTCTCCCCTTGAGGCATATATTCGATTAAAATTATGCCTTGACAGTCCCAAAACACGGATGCCATGATTTTCTTGGCTGAAATTGTGGTTTTGAACTTTTTGGCGGAGGGTGAAGAGGTGTGACGTGACCGTTTTTAAACTCGCGACACCACTTGTACACACTCGTACGATTCATAGCTTTATCATCATATGCAGTTTTCACCTCATTATAAACCTCAACCGGAGGTTTTCCCTTCCAAACGAGATAACGGATGACGTCGCGTATTTCACACTTGGCGGGAGATTGGATTGACATTTTTCACGAAACGTGTTGTCGCGGCGACACTTCTCAACGTACTGACCTCGAACTGGTCTCGTTGTGGAGAAGAAGGGTCAGGCTACACGGAAGTGTAGCTAACATGTCGAAAATAAAATCCATCCGGTCGTGAGAGCCTCAGTACACTTACTTTCTGGATACGCATAGTACATTAACTAATCTAATAACCACAGTCACTATCTTTCTATCTTTACACTTAACGTATATTTATTTTGTAACAACTTAAATCTTTCAATAATAATGGTTCGAATCCCGAGTTGTTCGATAAATTATATTTTTATTATTATTTGAATAAAAAGCAACAGGGAGAAACATCAACAAGAAAAACTTTATGAATTTAAAGGTAAATGCAAATTCCTAATTGCTTTATTTCAGTCTTAAATTGGAATTCATCCCTTGTCACTTTAATCCGTTTCCTTTCGTTCATTGTCACCTCATGCATTCTTCGAAGTGTACGCATTTCTATTGCATTTATTAATATCTTTTCAGTTTCACTTCCATGCATCTTAGTAAGTATTAAAATTCTGTTGTGAACTATCGTCTCAGCTGATTTAAATGTTAAAACATTTTTGGTTCTCTTACATTGTTCCACCCATAAATCTATTCAACTGGTTGACCTATAAAATTTAATATCAAAAGATTGAACATTATGTATAGGTTGTCGGAAGATAAATAATATACATTCTATAAAATAACTTTCTTTATCATCATTATTTCACCTTGATGGTCTGCCTGCAGACAAAGAATGCTGCAATATGAGTTATTGGAAATAAAAGGTCTGCAAGGTGCAGCCATTTACGTCAGTAGACCTTGATTATTTTATATGTCATTTATATTTTATTCAACTCTCAAAACTGGTCCAGTTAAGGTCTGTCTAGAGAATGCCTACTGGAAGGGTAATTCAATCGACAAAACTAATATTTTATAATAATATCGAGAATGTACTTTAAAAAGAAACAATGAAATCGTAAACAATGACAACAAAAGTTTCGTAATTTATAACCTTTGCTTTTAACTATAGATTATATACATATTATTGCGCCAATAAGTTTAAAAATACAGTTAAACGTTAATAAATTATTGTAAAATTATTATTTTTTATTAGAGAATGTATTATTATATTTATTGTTTTATTTGATTAACGAATCAAATGTATAAGTTCATTAAAAAATATGTTAACCATTATTAAATTTATCCTAACTTTTTAGTAAAAATACGTTCAAATTTAAAACGCAAAAACAGATGCTTTTATTTAATTTCAAATATCAACGTTTGTATAGTAGTGTAAGATTATTATTTAGATATAAATCATTTCCATGCATATTTTATTCGTTTAAGTTCATATGTTGTTAAATGTCGGTAATTAAATTGAAATATTATACTTACAAAAATCAACAAAAGTTTATGGTTTGTTTAATTCAAAAAAACATCGATCAATGTTTAGTATTTTAATTTGTTAAAGTTAACTTTTGTAAAGCATTTTTTGTAAAGCATTAAACGAGTCGCATGCGGTTTATAAACGAATGATTGCTTGAGTTATGAATACTTGATAGCTTCTATTTTTTTTTATTGTTCAATATTTGTTTGGTTTTACGTAAAAGCTGTAAAATTTAAAAAACTATCTTTGAATGTGGATGAAATGAAATTCGTTTAAAGACAATCTGGAATTAATGGTTAACCCTCAATCTAGTTACGCTTACTAATACCACTAATAAATATTTTTAATTACTTTTTTTTAGAGTCAACATTTGGAACGAAGTATTTTAGCATTAATTTACGGTTATTTTTTATTTATTATTTGTTAAAAATCACACATTAATTACGGTATAAGTCAAAACTAAATCAAATACCATTTATTTACTTTTTTATTAGTAAAATTTGTTTTATTCTTATATTTTCTATTCAATACCAGACATTTTTTTCGCTATATTCGTTAGTGCTTTCGATTCGATTATTTGATTATTTTAAAAGAATACTTTTAATATTACATATAATTATGAATCTAACGCTTAACTTTGAATCACTTCAATATATGGGCGTTAACCTTCCACGTATGATCTTGTATGCACATATCTTAACAAGGAAATACAAACTCACTCTCGTTTGACTACAGGTATTTAAACTAGAACGGTGCGTGGAAACTGGATTTAAAACACTGACATTGAATCGTTCTTTTGTGGTCACTCAATCAAATAATTTATTCATCTGATTTAGTGATTCGTGACAGAATTTCACAAAATGGTTCTAACGCGGAACTAAAAGACATTCTCACGAATATTAAGAATTGTGTATTGTTAAAAAAATGGTTGTTATATAAATCTTAATGGGATAATACAAGATTATATTAATCTTATTTAAATATCAGCATGGCTGTTCTTAAACCAGTTTTTTTGATATTTAGAAGCCTTACAAACTAGTGAGAGTAAAAGGTTTTATAATAAATAAATAGCTTTTCATACTTGAAACGAGTAAAGATACACGATTTTTGAACTAGAATTGCACTAATGCTTAACAAAATTCCTTTGTTTGCATTTTAAATCATTTTATTTTATATTTAGATTATTTTACAAATAATGGATGAAATTTTTTATTGTTTTGATGAAAAGACAAGGGGTTTGAAAAAGTTTTTTAATTACCATAAATTTTTTTTAAATAAATTTGTTGAAAAACAAACATGAAATAAAAGATAAAGACCAAAAAGTACATGAAAAATGTAAAACAACAAGATAAATAAAGATTTTTAACAATTTGGATAGTAAAAGTTGTTTTTTTGTTCGATATAAACGAACTAAGAATAGTTTAAGGTGTAAATTTCAATATTGAAAATAAATTATATAAAAAATTTGCAAATACAAATATTGATTCCGGTCAAAAAATATGTTTTTATGATTAAAATTGGGATTTATTTTCAATTTGGTATCTGTTGATTTATTACACGTATTGCAATATTTCACTGCAATAAAATAAAGTGGAATGATACAATCCAAAATTAAACAAATGCATGGTTTATGAAATAAAAAATCGTTAATTTAATAGTTTATTCGTTGTAATGATTATACTTTAAATACAATTTCAATTCAGTTCTATAATATTTACAAATATAAGTTTTGTTAATAATTCAGTTCACAATATAAGAATAATTGAACTAAGTTAAATAAAAAATGTCTAGATTTTAAAATGGTGGAAACATTGATTTAAGAATTTTAAAACTATCATTATTAACTCATTCCTTATTTGACTATTCACGCATATTACAATTACACGTTAAAAAATCACGCATAAATATAATATAAAAATATCACATCGTGAATCATACCTTACAATGAACAAAAAAAATTAATAATTTAATATACAGTCACATTTTGGCAACAAACTATACAAAAAAACAACTTTATTTAGAATTTGCTGCTGAAGGAATAGCTGAAGCCATCGGGTGACCTATTGAGGTCCAGTTTGCCGGGAGGGAAGAACCTGTTGGAAGCCTGAGGCTTCTCTTCGGGGGTGAACAGCTGTTGGGGTCTTGGAGAAGGAGCACTGTATTGAGGCTGAGCTGGGGCACTATATTGGGGTTGAGGCGCACTATATTGCTGGACCTTGGGGGCTACATAAGATTGCTGTTGAACTCCACTGTACTGGGGCTGGGGAGCTGGGTTGTATTGTGGCTGAGGAGCAGGGTTGTATTGTGGCTGAGGAGCACTGTATTGCTGACGGGCTGGAGCGGCCTTCTCGTACAATTCTGGGTAGTACTGTCCATCATCCTCATTGGGGGCTCCTCTGCTGGGGGCGGAGAACTGTTGAGGAGCTGTGTTGTATCTGGGAGCAACTGGAGCTGGGGCAGCTTGAGCCTGTTGAGCTGGTGCTGGGCCAACTGGAAGATGATCTCCTGAAGCGACGAATCCATTCTTTCCGGCAGTGTAAGAAACAGTCCTCCTCTGCCCTGAGGGGTCAACATAGGAATAACTTCCTCTCCTGTTGCCGGCGGCATCACTTTCTTCCTTGAAATCTACACCATCTTCCTGGGTGTATGCGGCTCCGAAGGTACCGTCTCCGCTAAGGTATCTCTGCTCGCTGAGGATAGCTGCTACCCTAGGATCTTCCACGTAGTGGGACTTCTGGCCCTGAACGGCCAGGACCAGAGCACAAAGACACACAAGCCTGAACATGCTGAAGTAGACTGCTTGATACGAGCGGGCGGAGGACGCGGAGCGAGTGACTGTCCGCTTGGAGTGGCGGAAGGCTTTTATACCGGGAGACCAGCCTTGAGTGACTGCTCCGGACGGGGTACGAGAAATGACCGCGAAATTGTTCGATTTTAACCCACGATGAAAGAATAACGCACAAATAATGGAATCCTTCCGGTTATTGACGCGATATGAAGGCCCTCGGAACTAATTTACATTCTGTGTCGGGCACATTAAATGCAAATGAGAAGACTTACCAAATGCGTGAACATTTTTTTATTATTTTACTTCAAATGAATTACTTGGTTTAACTATTACGGGAACTACTTTTTCTAATTAAAATTTGCTTTTTGCTCACTTCATACATATTTGCTAAGTTATTTTTGAATACACTTGTACATTTATATTTGCTAAGTTATTTTAGAATAAACTCGTACATTTAGTGTTTATTGTTTATAAAGGAAATCCAGCCACGTTAAGATGATTTATGACATCACTGTTAAAACTAAAAATTCAAACGTGAAAGAGCCAATAAAACAAATGAAATTTTGAAATAAAAGTACTTTTTTTATATTGGAAAAGTTATTCGTATAAAGAAGAAACGCAACATTCATTGGTTGCAGCCAAGACATTTAATAAATAAAATCGCCCACGTAAATATATTTCGTAATTTTATATTAAATTCATTTTTCCTTGTTTTTCTTTTAATTACAGGATAATTAATCTCATATAAGTTTAATATTGTTAGTTATTTTTTTTTTAAATAAAGTATAATTAATGTAGAAAAAATTATTTCATTTATTTAACAATATAATAGCCAAATAAAAAAAGGTTTAAAGTAAAATAGAATCAAGTTAATCATTTATTTGTTTTAAGTTGTCTCTGTAATAAATAGTATAATAGAATTATAAAAAAAACTGTTTATCATACAACAGTATTTAACGAGCCATCATGAAAATGAGCACTCGTATAGATATATGTAAATAATTAACTTTTTTCAGGAAGTTCTACTTTTTTCAGGAAGTTCTATTTTTCATCAAATATTTTCAACCACTTTCTAATTTTACTTGACCTCTACTACTGCATTTATTCGATTGATTGGTTCTCCTAAACGTATGCGAATTTGTCATGCAGATATATTGGAGAACTTTGCAGGTAGACAATATTAAGACACAGTATGGTCTTTATTGATCCGTTTATTGATCCATTGAACTAAAAACCACTGTAGCCGATATATAGCATGCTTTCCGTCGTCTTACGTGATGGTTATACTACTATACGATGAATTTAACCATAATCTAGTGATTAAACTCTTAACCACTTTTTTAAACCATGCTGATGTAACATTGAGTAAGAAACCCAAAACTACCGAGTGAAAAACATGCATCTTACTAAATCAACCACGGAAGTCAGAAATTGTACAATTAATTATATTATGAGATATATTCACATGACATTTGTGAAAACCTTCTTCAATAATGTATTTTTTTAATTTTTATTTGACAATAACAATAAATTATTTTAAAGCAAATTTAAACTCTTTACTAAGTACTGAACTTAAGACAAAATAATAAAAAACATATAATATGATTGAGTTTTATATTAATCTTTAAATACCTACAAAAAATACTTTGAAAAATATTGTCAACATAATACTAAACAGGCTTAAGTGATTAAAAAAATAAGCCCTTTGTTATTCTTTATATTTTAGTGATATTTATTTTTTAAATTGAGAGTATATAATCATTTAATTACAAACTTTGATGTATGGGATTGAAACGTGGACATGGAAAAGACTGAAAGGAATAAATTCTGTGGAAAACGAATAAATTCTGTAAAAATGTGTTTATTGAGACGAATACATAGGGAGTCAATGTATGACAGCATACGGAATAAATTGATTGGAGAAGAGTATGACCTATAGACTGATGTATTAAGCAAGAAGAAAAAACGTTCTTAAATGGTTTAGGCATGTGGAACGAATAAATTGAGAAACATTAACAAAACAAATGTACCGTGCAAATTTCAGTAAATGCATGATAGAGGAAGATCAAGTAAAATTATGTTTGGATGAAGTGAATGACAATTTGAAAGAAGAAGTCAGGGAAATCATATGAGTTGTATCGATGTAGAGGAGGCGATATATTTTAAATGTGTGTCGCGCTAGAAAAGTCTAGATTACTGTCCTCTCTGCATATACCAACAGGGAAACGACGTGATGGTAACAAAAAATAAGCGTGTATGTATTAATTGAAAATGTTTAAGGAAAGAAATCAGTCTCTCCCCACTGTCTTGATGAATTCATATATTGTTCATACAAATATTTTTATAATATAAAATAAATTATTTCCATTCGACCTAGACCGTAATGACTAGACCTGTAATTACTCCCAACATACTATTTGACCCTACTATTATAGTTTCTGCTTTCCTGCTCACCTCCAAAAGATGACGATCGTTTTTTTTATATGTGTATAACTTGTTTGTTTGATCAATAATAATAAAAGGACAATTTATAAAGCGCCGTTTAGAGATCAGTCTTTCCTCAAGGATGCTTTCAATTGGGATTCAAGCCTAGGTAGAGCAATCACACTGTTTAACCGTATGTGTCCTCATATAGACGTATTTCGTGTGTCGCTCAGCTCCTTCAGGAAAATTATTTTGAATTTAGTGTAGTACTTGAAATAGCTAAATATTTATTATATCTTACAGGCTACATTATGGCATAGTGTTAAGTGTAACATATACATTTTTACAATATTCTTTATAAGTCTTAAAATGTTGAACTGTTTTATACATGTTTTTTTTTGTACTTGTTATGTTTGATCCTTGTACGAATTAGGGAAACGTGTAATGTTCAAAGGACCTGATTTTTTTTAATAATAAATGGTGTTTAATAATTAATAAATACAATTATTGATAGATTAAAAGTATTACAAAATAAATATATGTTTATATCAGTAGAGTGGAAACAAAGGACAATGGTGGCTGTATTCATTAGATTCATTAGATTTAGTACCATCTTCATATATGTAGAAAAATATATTTAATAAAAAAACAGCGTAAAACGTATCAATCAAACACGAACTACAAGAAAAACCTTTATAGATCTTCCGGTATGTGATAGTCATGCATTCGGATTTAGGTGTTGTGTAGTGTATGTGTGTAGTATTCTCTTATAATTTTGATAAGACCTCTCAAAAAGTTGGGCGTCTAATTGCTTCCTAAAGCTTCACACGTCACCCATATCTAACACTAAGTGGTGGATCATTCTATGCTACAAAATCAGTATTGACAAAAGTTCTGTCACACTGCCCCTCCCTATTCGATCGATTTGAAAAAAAATTTACTCAATGAAAACGAAATCTACCTCAAACTTTTACTCCTCTCCGAAGGGATATCTCTCAGACACATATCCGAGAGATATAATAGAGACATCTCATTGAGAAACTTGAATATAAAGTAACAAAGCTTGAAATCAATTCGTGGTCACTTAAAATTAAATTTTGATTAACATGTTTTGTACTGAAAATATAACTGATTTTTTAAAATACATAGTACTGAAATGGTCTGACGTTTTTTATATAGATTTTTTTTGGGTCCCTCACCTCGTATCACACTGACTTTGGCTATTTGGTACAGCTGTCTAGCGGACGTTATTCATTTTAAGAAAGCGTGCATCTCAGGATCGATAGTTTATCATTGATTTGAAGCTTTTTTCGGAAAACACAAAAATACAAGTTAATTGTAATAAAAATGAGAAACAAAAGAAACTCCCTGTTAAACGTTAATTCGAGGTTTGTTGGGCAAGGCTTTATTTTGTTTGTTTAAAATGCTTTACTGAAAAATAATAGTTTTCAATATATTGTATTGTATTAAACTTTTGATGTATATCATACAGTACATCCTGGCTTGTTCATAGTCGCACTAGTTCACTGAAATTTCCGTCAGAATGATGACAAATATTTATATGATTATTTTATCATTTCCATTCAAACTAAATTGCATTAAATATGCAAACTGCAAACGCTATAATGCATGCAATGGTTCTGATAGCACTGAACATCGCACCAATTCGTTATTCAAAGATGTCAAAAGACCTGATTTTAGAAAAAAAACCTGTCTATGGCGACTTCATTTTGTTACGAACGCAAATCGAACCACAAATTATATAATTGATGATTAATTGGTTTAATTCATACAAACCATTACGTCGTTTCCCTGTCGTGATAGGCAGAGATAATAGAACGAAATACTTTCATTTCACGACACACATATTTAGCAGCTTTATCCATACACCTTCGCATACAACTCCTACAATAAATTATTCTGACTTTATATTTTCTACTTTAAAGATAACGTACACTTGATTCAACTACAGTTTCTTTGGTCTTCCTTTACAATGCGTTTCACTTAAATTTGCACTGCTTACTTGTTATGTTAATCTTTCTTAATTCATTCGTTTTACACGTTTAAATCATCTGGGGGCGCACTTCTTGATCTTACTTAATGTCTAGCACGAGTCTTAAGTTCACATTTATATCTAGTCCCTTCATTACGTATCTTCTACGTTCCACTTCCATACACCAATGAAGGCCTTTCCTGTTAACCGCTCCTCTTTTTTTACGTCATCCTTTACTGTCCATGCAGTGAGACTCTGGAATCAGTTACAAACCAATATAAGACTCGCTCCGTCCTTGGAATGCTTTAAGAAGCGACTGAAAAAACTCTTCATTTCTAGTCAGTAAAATAACATATATAATTCCTGATTTTTTTTCTTTTGCTTTCCTCTCCCCCATCCCTTACTTTTCCTTTGATTGATGATATCTCACTTTATGTGAAAAGGAATGTTTGGTTGATTGTCCGTCTTTGTGGGGTTTGTGGGCATATGCTCACGTATGTGTTGAAGGATTTCGCAGGGATGGAAAGTCATTTGAATGATTTATGCGATCATATAACTTGCTTCATTTACTTTTGTCTGGTTGGTTGGAAGATATTGCTTCCTGGCAATAAGCCCGCCAGATTGTATTTGCAATAAAAGTATTAAATAAATAAACAAAAATAAGATACTATACTCGTACAATATTGCGGACTATCGTCTTAACCGATTTTAACCAGTTCGAGTATATATGTTTTACGCCCCTAATTTATCTTCAAGATTTCTTACACAATATAAGAATAAATCGACAAAATCTGTGGTGTTATTATGCCTCCTTTTTTCTGGTTAACAAATCCTTTTTTGTTAATTTTCATAGGTTATTGACCTGAATTTGATATTTATTAAGTAGAATCATGAGTGAAAGGAGATCCTGAAGTCCTTATACTATTTGAAGGTTATAAATAATAGAACGAAACATTTCTAGGGATATAAACTCATTATAGTCATATAATTCGATTAGCAGTGGTAATAGAATAAAGTTATCGCTAAATGAATGGTATATTAATATTGCTATTTTATCATACATTTGGAAAGACTATAATTTTAATGGCAAATTTATTATAAAAATAATATCCGAATATTTAATGGTCTATTATCTTTAAAGAGAGATATAACATAAGTGTCATGGTAGAACCTTCATTTTTTTAATATTTTTTTTCTATTCATTACACTTTTAATGCACTTTATACAACTTGTTAAACTGGTTGGCAACTGGCATTTCTTTTAAGCAGTCAAGAACACTTTTTTAGCCAGCATCGCAAATATTGACCTAGTATTTACAGATGATAATTCCATTAAATTTTGGAGGAATTTTCGTACCATTGCTGTTAAATTTTATAAGGTTTTACATTTTGATTTTTTAATCTAATAAAATTTGCATTCCATCTGATCTATCACTGAAATTATTCACCACCCAAGTATAATTCTTTTAAATATTACTTAAGGAAAAACCAGACCGGAACCATTTTTTAAATAAATAAAATTCCACTGGACCCGTAATCCCTGTCCTGGAAGACAGGCATTTTACCAAATAGACCACGGAGGTGACTGTAGGTTTATAAAAAAATAATAGTACAAATAGTGTTTTTTTTTTCATACAAATTCGTACATGCCATCACACTATTTCCCTGTTACTGTAGACAGAAAGGACAGAGCGCCAGATTTCTCTATCACACACACACCCTTAGCCTCTTATATTAGTACTTAAAATCATATTCGAAATAGTACTTCAAAAGAAATTTACCTCTTCTTTAATATACACATACACCTTTTATTACAACTTCTACAATTTAATTCACTTGATCATTATTTATTTGATCCAACTATACTTTCCTTGGTATTTGTCTCATACGCCTTCCATTAAAATTTTTAATAGTGTTTCTTTTTAATCTATATAAATTGCTGGGTCAATTATACTGAAACCCAAAATATTCTCGAATTAATTATTTTAAAAGTAAAAGCAACGAAGGTTCACAATAGTTATGTTAGCAAATGTTTTATTACAAAGTAAAAAACTTAAGTGGTTTTTGGTTATATGGGTTGACATTTAGTTTAAACGTTATTACATTTTTTTTTCTTTTAAATTAACAGTTCTACTGCCAACGTTCACATGTCTGATTGACTCCAATTATGTGACATTGGAACTGATTCTGTCTTTTGATACTCGTACGATTTAAATAATTAATTTAGCTTTAAGATACTTGTTTTATTTTTCTTTGACACAAATTTACAAACTTCAGAAACTAGATGGAAGAACTTTTGCCATTCAATATGCAAGTTTTATGTACATTGGTTTGCGGATGTCTATTTTTTTCACAAGAAGCATTCAAACGCTTTTCTTGTTGGTTGAAAAATGTTGTCAGACTGCAGTAAGCCCTTCTTTTACGATAAAAGTTATTGGATAACGTCAAATAAACTTAATATATTTGTTTATTCTTAATTAGTAAATTACAAATTATTTACGGATAATATCAAATGAATTCAGTATATTTGTTTATTCCTTATTAGTAAATAACAAATTATTTACGGATAATATCAAATGAATTAGTATATCTGTTTATTTTTAATTAGTAAATTACAAATTATTTAGTAATAATATCAAATGAATTAAGTACATTTGTTTATTCCTAATTAGTAAACAACAAATTATTTACGGATAATATCAAATGAATTAGTAAATTTGTTTATTCCTAATTAGTAAATAACAAATTATTTACGGATAATATCAAATGAATTAGTATATTTGTTTATTCTTAATTAGTAAATTACAAATTATTTACGGATAATATCAAATGAATTAAGTATATTTGTTTATTCTTAATTAATAAATTAGAAATAATTCACGGACAGTATGAAATGAACTAAGTGTATTTGTTTATTAGTAAATAACCAACAGTTTTATTTAATACAGGTAGATTCACATTATTTATTTTGTATTTCTTAGATAATTTGGTATAACGCTATTTCCAAATAATTACGATCACCTCAAGAGATTAAATTATTAAAGAAACAAGTGAGGTTAAAAGACTTCAGCGTCGCTAACAAAAGCGCCATCACAGTTTTAAAAGGTGTGTTTAAAATAGTGTAACAGTCCGGAAGTGAATTCGCCAAGAATGAAACCTGGGACGCCCGCTTGCTAAACATGAATGCTAACCGTTAGGTCACGGCAGGCGACAAAAAGTCATGATCTAAGCCAATTTAAATAACATTGTTAATTAAAGATAACTTATCAAAAAACTAGGCTGAAAAATACCCTTCAATTTGAAGAGAGTAGTAACCACAACGCGAGTTTTTAACAGACGATCTTCTGCAGAGGCTCGTCATCTTACAGTGAGATTGTGTATCTCAAACTGACCATTTCATATTATTCTTCTCTCATATGAGCTCTCTTTCTATCACAGTTGAATGTTTAAATTTATTTTTCATGATAGAGTCTCTCCAGTTCTCCTGGTTATGAATAGACTTCATTTTCGGGGGTATTTAACATTTAAATTTAAGATTAACCGATAGTTTGTTAATGAGGTGTGCCAAAATCGATACGTAAAAGGAAGATTACTAGACAAACATGATTAAAATAACATAATCTTTTATCAAGAAAAAAACATCGAAATATAAAAAAATACATAAAAAGGAAACTAGAGGACATAACAATTATTGAATTGTAGATAAATAGACTGCAGAAGAAAGAAAACTGAGATCTAATGAAGAAACTATAAAATTATCGAAGCAATCATAACCTGCGACATAAGATTGTGAATAATGGCATGGATAAGTATTATAAGTAGATATAAGTTGACACAGTTAACAAAGATCATTGTTTAAGGCCAAAAACATGGAAAGACACTTGGTTGGCCGATATAGAGGGTTTTAGGAGGCTGGAAGGGAAGGAAAATGGTAAGTGACTGATAAGCCTGGAGAAAGGCTTCTGCTGGGATCAAGCTCTAGATAAGCTTTATGACCACATGAAGTAGGATATAGGTAGATGGGTGTTCAGCTAATTGTCTCTAAATAAATATATTTTAAATAAAATAGATAATGGTGAAACTTATTAAAATGAAATAGAGTATCGGTGTCTACCTTGGCGTATGGTAATGAAATTTGAAGTTGGCAAAAAATAAAAGCCAGATTAATGCTTGATAGATACGTGCAGGAGGCGGAACGAAGACATCGAAAATTAATGTATGAATAAAATGGAAGTCTTAAATAAGATGAAAAAAGAAACTTTAATATGGCTTGGACATGTGTAGAGAATGAATGAAGAAAAAATGACTATGCCAGTATAGAAGTCAGAGGTATAAGGTGTGCGGTGTTAGAGGTTGACCATGCAAAACGTAGCTGGATCAGATTATCTAAGAAGGTTAATTGAATGAATAAGAAAATAGTATAAATAAAAGAAGATTATACAGGAGAAGATCTAAAAAAAACTTATTTTCTAGTCAGTAAAATAACGTGTTTCATTCCTGTTTTTTTTTCTAATTTTTCACCATCTCTTTGTTTTCATTTGATTGGTGATATCTCACTTTTACTTTTATTATGTATTTGTTCATAAATTTCATCAAGATGAATAATCTAATATTTTTTTGCAGCCATGTACCTTATTTTATTTACTTTTGTCTAATTGGCTGGAAGAGATTGTCGCCTGGCATTAAGCCCGCCAGTTGTTTCTAAAATTAAGTGTTAAGTAAATATTAAATATATAAAATCCATGAACATAGAGAAGGTGAATGTTTTGTACTTGATTAAAAAAGTTTGGAGATCTGTTATCTTTGCCTGCCTTGCAACGGACAGGCCGTGATGTTATGTACGTATATTTCAAACTCATAAGGTTTTTAATTTAGACACTATTTTCCAAAGTAATTTGAAATTTCTAAAGGTATTTCATATTCATAAATGTACACGTATTGGTGTAGTTTTTAAATAAAATTACACAAAAGCACTATAAATGTTGCTACATTCATGTAAAAGTAAATATCAATGGATAAATGTTGAAAATTGCGATATCAAAGATTGTTAAAAATACCAAACAATAACCGAGCAAGGCCGAATAGCAACAGATTAAACATAGCTGTTTTATGGGAGATAAATAAAATATCAATCACTGGTTAGGTTGCGAGGGCGTGCTGTTACATCAATAGATCACATATTTGTTCTCTTGTGTTCCCACGCTGTGTTTCAAAATACTGCCATAACTAAAGTTTAACAAGGATTTTATGCATTGAACAAGGATTAACAAATTATTTATACGTTTGGTATATTACAACTGATGGACTCGACGAGCGATATGAAACATCTTTTAATTTGTGGTATTCATTTTTTAATGTATAATATACGTAACAGTGGAAACGGATGATCAGTGAAGGTAAACTAGTACTATGGGGTGTCCCAAAAAAAATGAAATCGACTTTTAATGATTATTTATTCTGTATTTATGAAACTATGATATATCTAGAATAAAAACTATTAATTAAAGAAAATATGTGAAGATTTCTTTTTTAGTATCGATTGTGTTCAAATTAATGTCAGTTCTGTTACATGCACTGTCAATTACATGGAATCGCAAACATCACGAATCATTTGTTTTGCCCAATGTGTACTTTTAATTTATTTACTGTTGCCTGTGTTGTGCTTTAAATCTTGTCTTTGACGAGACCCCATAAAAATACATTAACGTGAGGACTGGGGAGTTTGGGGGCATTCAATGTTACCTCCAATTCCAATCCATCTGTTCGGCAATTTTTCTCCATAATAAGCTTTTACATCAACATTATAGTGTAAGGAGGCGCATCATTTACCTGGAAATAAAAGTTCTATTTATCTTCAAACTTTTTATAAATGCGAGGTATGACAAATTTCTGAAGTAAGTTCAAGTAAACGACAATGTGTAAAAGTGTGTATACATTTTTTTGGGACACCATATTGGTGTATGTAACATAATATCATTTAAATAATATGTTCGCTTATGAAAGTGCGTTTTCACTGCTCGTCGGTAGTAAATGTTGTAGTGTTAACTGTTCACTTCACTAGTGAAAGTCTACTTCCTCTGCTCGTCGTTATTAAATGTTCTAGAAAATGAACATCCATTGCGATTTTTGCACCTTAAAATACGAGACTTTAGTGTTAATACAAGAATAATGGAACTTTATACACGTCGAAATGTTTTAAGTATTTGAGTTGCTGCAGTTAAAAAAACTTCATTAAAAAAATCGGCGTTTTATTTTACATTTTCTTTCCCCAACTCCAAGAAATAAAAATTGACAAACAATATATAATAATATACAGTCTCTACTGAATATGAATTCATAACTTCAAACGAATGATTTCTTCCACGTTTACTGATTACTATCTTTTCAAAAAATGTCCCACGTTAAATGAATGCCGTTTGTTTATTTTGAAGTTTAAATTTGATTAAAGACCACTGTCTCTTTTTTATCATGTTTCCGATCTGAGAACCTCGACTTCATCAGTCATCAGATTTTATGAATGCCTGATGTTTTTTTATTCCACTTCAGATTGTCAAAGCATTCATCACAACTATCGCTGGTTCTCTCTTATGAAAGAAATTATAGAAAGGAAACTACGATGCTTCACAATTGTGTATTAGTACTGATTTTGATGTTTAATATGAAACTTAAACGGGTGAAAGGTACCGAATATTCTAATTAATTCCTCTGTATTGTCAAAATTGGGAGCCTTATTTCATATTTTATCTTTACCCTGACAGTGCATGTGTATGAATTTTTATATTTTTTTAATTCGTACATATTTATTGAGTTTACAATATAATTGTATAAGCTACTTATTTATCATATTTTTTTGTATTGTGATTTACATGTACAAGGGGGGGGGGGCTAAAAAACGTCGATCTCACCCTCCTATTGGGAGGAAGTAATAAGATAAATTCAGATATTTGATAGCTTCTCTCGTAAGTCTATTTTCATTTCAATTGCATTAACAGGTGTAATTCCAAGATTTATATTCAATTGCAATATTACTATCAAACAATCTTTACTTATTTAATCAATATTGAAGAAATTCATGTTCTATAAATGTTACGTTAAGCATCAATATGCGATCAAAAACGACATTTTATTTGAAAGACTTTTGTAAACTAAATACTGAATTCTTAAGTATGATGGAGACGAATGCTCTGAGATGGGATGGCAATGTAGAACGAATGAGTGACCAAAGATCGACAAAACAAATTAATAGTTCAAATTTGAGAACAAAGTGTTTTAGTTGTGACCAAGAAAATAAGTGTATAGAATTTTAAAAGGAAGGAATTGAAAATCGTATCACGGTGTTTTAGAGGATGGTCAACAAATCAAGTACCTATATATGATTTAAAAAAGAAATAATTGGACGCATTCAGAGAAATCGTAAATACTGTTTATTACTACACAGTTATCTCTTCCAACCAACAAGAAAGGTGTTTATAACATACAAGTTTCAAGGAAAAAAAAGATTGGTACATTTTTTTAAATGGGTACCAATCGAAATCGTCCCTCCTGGGTTAGAAAACAAACGTCTTATCAACTAATCCACGGAGGTTATGATTGTGAAAGATGTAAAAATATCAATTTGTCATTTCTACCTAAATTCATTGTGAAATAATAATTTTTAATTGTAGTATTTGATTAACAATTTTGAAGAAATGCGGAAATAATAAGAAAATCTGTTGTCAGTTTCACCTTCGAAAGTTATAATACATTTCGTTGAAAGATACTATCCAATGTAATTAGTCATTGCTGGATGCGAATATTTGTTTAAATTTATGTTTAGTTCCGGTCTCTTTTTGGTAGTTAGTGTGGGAAAAGATAGATTTATCTGATAAATTCAAATTTTAAATTCACGGTTTCGAAAATTATGTTTGCGTTTAGGAAACTTAATATAGAGATATTTCATGACGGAAATCCTTTTACAGATTGATATATTATTTGTTTATTTTGATTCAGATATCAACTCCATATTAAATATTCACATTGAGTCGTGTGAATGTTTTATGGTAATTTGGCAGTATTCTCTATGTGAAACTGTTGGTTTAAATTTAAATTATTGTTGCACAACTGTCCGAGCTTTGAGATACAACCTTATTGTTATTGATGTTAGTTATAACTCTATTGGTTTAATCAAGTCCAAAGGATATACAAAAAAAAATATTCTATATGAATTTCTTGCAAAAAGTTTCGGATTGCAATGGGCTAAAAAATTTAATTGATTGAAAATGTATTATTTCTATCCACGCATTAGGCCCGAGTCAATATATTCAAAACTAATTTCTACCCTTAAAATGTTGTGATTTGTATTCACTGTCAAACCCCACATGCACCAAACTTTCAAACACAGTCAAATCTTATATCATACTACCTTGATCAAAAAGTTTTAGGACCGGCCACCGTGTTGGGCTGTCAGTCACCCGAATGGAATTCTTTTTTTTTGTTAGGTTACCACATCTATCATTGACACTTCCCTTTAAATTTCAGCGTCATAGCTTGACATTTGTAAAAGTTACGCTGTACTGAGTACATCTACCTTTGTGCGTGTTTTCGATTTTTTACAAGTTTGAAAATGGCATCAACTGTGCATCAACGAGTTTGCATTCAATTTTGTGTGAAAAACGGATTTAACGGTCCGCAGACCTTGGAAATGTTGGAGAAGTGTTTTTTGGTGGCACGAACGCTTCAGAAGTGGTCGTGAGTCGGTCGAGGTTGACGAACGCAGTGGCAGTCGAAACCCGATGAAAACATCGATAAAATCAAAGAAATGTTGGCCGAAAACCGCAAATTGACCATCAGAAAGCTGGCAGAGGACTTGAACATCGCTTATGGATCCGCTCAAGACATTTTGGTTAATGATTTGGGCCTCAGACGTGTCGCTGCAAAACTGGTGCCCAAAACACCTCAATTTCATGTAAAAAAAGGACCGCGTTGAAATCGCGAAAGACATGATTTCCATGAGTTTTTGACCAAAAACAACACGAATACTATCCAGCAGCCTTCAAATTCACCTGATCTGGCTCCCTGCGACTTTTCCTGTTCAATCGACTTAAAAAACCGTTTCGCGTAAGGTGTTACAGCACCCGAGAGGATATCATGAAAAAATCGAAGACGGCTCTGATGGACATACCGAAAATTGAGTACCAGCGGTGTTTCGAGGATTGGATCAAGCCCTGGCGTAAGTGCGTTGCAGTCGATGGGGAGTACTTTGAAGGGGACCATATCGATTTTGATGAATAAACTTGTATTTTCGATTTTATGAATAAAGTCCTAAAACTTTTTGATCAAGATAGTATGCTTCAAACATATGTACGGCAACGAAACCACGTGACTCCCTTATTAAAGGAAGCTACGATTAATTTGACGAAATTTTATTTTTTATACTGTTTGTTTGATAAAAAAAATTGTTAAGATTTTGTGTAGGTCGGACTATAAATCCGGGTCCTAATGTTTTTCCCTACTCGCCCAGCTTCAACGCGTTAATCGGGCGTCATCTTCATAAGGTGTTTGCGAAACAATAACTTCATGTGTACAGTTGTCTCGCAAAAGCGCTAGCTTCATGAAGATGACACCTGATTAACAAGTCAAAACTAGTCGAGCAGAAAGAAGACTAACGCGCAATAAAAACCGTGAGATTTCAATTAATATATCAAGTACGAGTACTTGTGATAATTTTAATGGCCACATATCTTTTTTTACCAATTTTACTTCGACATGAAATAATGAATCTGAGTAATTATTGGCTTAATGGCCAAAATGTATTGTAATCATAATTACCCAGATCTATTCGGAACGCTCTGAAGTCCGTGTGAAGCAAAATAATAATTCTTAATCTAAAAATAGGTGTCGCTCAAATAGCACAATATTGTCGATAAAAATTTAGATAGTTTTGGTTTAAAATAACAGATGTTACATTATTTTTACTTATGTATTGTACATAAAACGAGGCGCGCACTATAATGATTGAATAGTACAATAGAATTTTAAAAATTTATTTTTATCCACGTCCTGATGTAAGTTTAATAAATAATAGTTTCAAATGAGGCCTATATAGTTTTGACATTCAGCTGTCAGTTCATGTGTCGGGGTGGTGTTGTGTTTAATGCGGTCTTTCAGATGGAACTTTTTTTTAAGAATAAATACATACAGTTTTCAGATGTTTGTCCTCAATCACCGTTTAAAAATACCAGTTCAGAAACACTATAAAAGAACTCTGAATCGTTACTGATACGCGTTAATTGTATAGTTGTTGTATAATAAACTCGCTACATCATACTTTGTACAGATAAGTAACAAAATGCATTCAACAATCTAAAAACCTAAATATTAACGCTAAAATGTCTTAACTGTTCAGGGGTTATTTTAATATGAAAAAACTGCATTCTCAGAATTTTATTTAAAAATCAACTACGAAATACCTTTCATATTGTGAACTGACGTCATTCGATTTGAATGTATAGATTTGAAAATATCAGTATTAATTTTCATATAATAAAGCATTGCTCACAAATATATGTTTTGTTGCTAAGAATTTTATTTATGAAATATAAATGTATTCATTATAACATATTAAAATGCTTGATGCATTTAATTATGACTCATTGAAATATTTCATCCAGTCATATGAATCATATAAATGTCATATAACAAAGAATGAACATTTTTTATTTTATCATAACAATTATTTTACTCATTCATTAGTTACAAAAAAACATGCAATTAGTTTCCACAAAAGAATTCCGCAAGTTGTAGGAACTGTATTTTAGCTTTATAATCAAAATAACATATTCGTTGGTAAAAAATATTTCAATAATCTTCATGAAACTATTTAAAAACATTTAACTATATCATAAAATGAAACTGTGAAGAAATCAAATTAATTGTTATTTCAAATTACTTCCACAACAGCTTTGGTATAATTTGTTTCTAAATTAACTAATAAATATTATAAAAATATAAAAGAATAATAATAATGTATATATTTTTTTTTTATATAAAATAATTAAATGTTTTTAGCCATAAATAGATAATAAAATAATTCATCATAATATAAGTGATTTCGATTCCCTTACCACAAACAAGAACTGATAATTAATGAGGTATTTTTAAATCTATAAAATGTTTATATTTTGCTTTACTATAATTTTGTATGATATATCTCAATGCATCAAAACTGACAGTGGATATTATCGTCTTTAGCTCCATAAATCGAGGCTTTGAACTTTAAAACCACTGGGGTAGGCACGGAGCTGGCAGTTCGTCATCGCACGTGTTGAAAATACTGCAAGATGAAACTATTTTCTACACGTATAGCGCGTGCGAGAATAGTCACCATATGAACTATTATATTGTACAAGAATAGAACTCTATATTAATATTCCATTGGGAATTGAACCCAAACGCCTGGTTAGAAGTCAAGCGTCTTATCGTACAATTAGAAAACAGGTGTCGTTCCTTAAACTCCAACATACAACAGACAAATAGGTCACTTGAGTATGGGAAAGGTTAAGAATACAAAACGTGATGACATTAATTGGTTTTCAAGTGAGACTACATAAGAACCAAAAGACTAGACAATATAGAATTGCAATTGGTAATTTATTCTCATCAAAGAAAGATATTACAGCTTTATCACCCTTTCCACCAAATTAATAGTAACACTAAATATAATTATTAAAATAATCATTAATTTTAAAACGTGTTATGTCTTTCTTAGAAAATTAATTTAATACTTTTTAAAAAAAAAAACACGTGTAGTTTTATAACGGATAAATATATATAACGGATATTTCCAAAGGTGTAAAAAGTATATCATAAAATTATGAGTAGCAATTTCCCATCTAGATGTTTAATTTTCTCTGATTATAAATTACAAAAAGGATTTAAAAAAAAAATTTTTTTTATTGATTTGAATTGCATTAGTGATACTGCGATATTTCTTAAAACTTTACGCAAAAGAACGACCTCCGTGGCGTAGTAGGTATAATGCTTGTATTTCAACCCGAGAGCTGCTGATTCGATTCTCTTTGGTTATCTTTCTGGTTATTCGTAAGAGATTGATGTGTGGTTTTCAGCTCACCATATTACACAACACACAATGGAATTGTAAGAGATTGATATGTGGTTTTCAGCTCACCGTATTATACAACACGCAACGGAATTGTAAGAGATTGATATGTGGTTTTCGGCTCACCATATTATACAACACACAACGGAATTGTAATACAGTAACACGAAAGAAGTGAGAAAAATACCAACAAATTTATTATTTTAACCAACATAAGCAGTTCTTCCGAAGTTTAATTTATTTTCGACGGTGAATTGTTAAAAATTTAAAAAAATATCAAAAAAATAAAATATTCCAAAATGATCACTTAAGTTCTTAACACCAGCTTTTTCAGATATTTATTTAGTTTAACTCATATAGTGAATGTATAACGTGTTCTAAGATTGTATTTATCTTTTTATGCACGTAGATTAACATGATATATTATATTTGATCCTTTTATTGTTATAGATTAATTCCTTACAGCCGACCAGTTTCGGTTATATTTCAATTCCGAAATTATTTCTTCATTTTTATAGGCCTTCCTGATAAATAAGTGGCAGTGGATATTTTATTGATTGCCGTATAGAGAACTCTTATTTTATCCATCCTTTCCACGTGACTTCACAATAAATTTCTCAAATACGGTAGTTTCTAACTCATGTTCTTAGGTATACAGTTATATATGAACCATAACAGATTTGATAAAAATGTGGACCTTAGGTGAAAAATAGTGGTGAAATTAGATAAAAAATTCGTGATAGAATAGTGTTAACAAGACAACATATGCAGAACAAATTAATAAAGAAATACTAACAATGCAAATAGACAGTTCAAATTGAGTGAAAAACATGGAAAAGTAAGACCATGGAAAGTTTGGTTTGATAAAGGGAATGATATTTTGAAAGAACGAAGCGTAAAAAGTCAAAGAAATCGTAAGTATGAGAGGTTGTATTGATGCAGAGAAAGCGAAAAATGTGTATCATAAAAATAAAGTCTGACGGTGTGTTTTCTTGACTTATTCCGGCAGGGAAATGGCATAATAGTACATGTATGTAGATGAAAAATAATAATATGCCGATTCTTCCAACAATTATGATAGAACAACATAAAAGTGGTTGTTATTAAACTTAAAGAGAAATTACTAAGGAGAAGTAAAACGATTCCCGTAAAAACTAATAAAGTGGGATAATGACAAGTTCCCTGTTCAGCAAAATTTCAGTTGGCCTGGATGAGAAATGTTCTCAAATAGGCAATATAAACACTGCTCTAAGAAATGAATTCAGCTAAACCAAATAGGTGTCCGATTAGACGACCACATAAGGGTTGGAGGAAGCCACTGAAATGGGAAAAACTTATCGAAAGACTGCAAAAAAGGAACGTATAGTAGTCATTCAGACTTCTCGGAGTCCTCGACCCTTATAGTAAGAGAGGATGAAAATAGAAAGGGAGAATATATAGAACTTATTATTAAACATCTTGCTTAATTTAAATGTTTGTTTGACTCCTGGCTAACAGGTAAACTTAACTAACACGAAAAAATCAAGCGAATACTGTCAGCAAATCGATGCTTTTTGGTCTTATCCCCTTAGTTAAGTTTTACCTACTTACGAGGAACACAATAACCAACTTGATACTGTATTCTTAAAATTTGTGCTAACTTGCGGGTCAGAGATCTGTACATTACAAAACTCAGGATAAAAGTGTTATCGATACCTTTGAGAGCAAAACTCTCCACAGAATATTTAGTCCAGTTTATGATAATGGCGCGTGGAAATAAAGATACAGCGAAGATCACTACGCAAAACTTGATAGACTGCGCTGACTTGGACACTTAAACCGCATGCATGACACGGATCCTACAAAAACGCTCTATTCAGCAAAGTTATGGATGGACGTATGATAAAGAACTGCAGTACACTGGGTAAAATCAATAATATCAGGATTGTTGCTTAGTGGCAAAGAATTCTTCGGACAGTCATAGCCAATCCTGGATTTTAGGGCTCATGATGATGATATATAACCCATTCGATGTCAATAAATAAATGTTAAAAATCATGAGAATAAAACGATGAAACCACACGATCTGTTGAAAACGCTTCATTCAATGAAATATTTTTCTCACGCATTTCTTGTGTGAACGAAGCAGATGTTGCCGAAATATAGGAAAAATATATATTCAGAGCGCCAACTTTTGAATTTATTTCTCAAAAATATGAAGCAAATAAATACATGCATAATACATTTCGTCATAATACGTGTACAACAATTCTTGATACGCGCTCGATTCACTCGGTAATTCGTGAAAAAAATGGGTAAAATGTTTATACATACGATTACCTATACATAAAAACCATAACGGAATAAATTGCTATGGAATAAATGTGAATTTCAGGCATACTTATGTATTAAGTAAGATAAAGTACAGCCCTCTCAGATGGTTTGGATAATTAGATCGAATGAATTAAGAAAGACTAATTAAACAAACGAACAGTGCAAATGCGAGTGAAAGGTATGGTAAAGAAAATATAGTTAGATCAAGTCAATGATATTTTAAAACAAGGATTCGTTTGAGTAGTATGAAAGGTACATGGATGTGAAAGAGGCAAAAATATATTTCGCGATTGGAAAGTCTAGCACTGTTTCCTCTCTTTTAACCCGACAGAGAAATCAGCGTGATGGTATATATGCATGTGTAAATATCGTTAAGTGTGGCCAAGATGATTAAATTATAGATCATGTCGATTTGGGATATCCTCCACGGGACAGATTTGATTTATTTAACTCGATCATATCTTCACCAGGTACAATGAATAATATCTAAAAAAATGTTTTCCCCTTTTATTCGTAGATCAATTGTCTCATATAAGTTTTAAAATTGAAGGTTAAAATCGTTTAAAATTTCCACACAAATTTAAATGGTTATACTGACCCTCTTACAAATGCACCATTTCTTACAAATGACTAACAACAATGGAACAAATCACTCTAGTGTGATTGAATTGTCTATATATTAAAAATAACATGCCATCATACCATTTCCCCGTAGAGCTATACAGGAAAACCAGAATACCAGACCTTACTATCGTCACATAATATTTCGCCTCGTTTACATCCAATCACGTCATTCAGCCGCTACGATTTGCTTATTACCTACATTTGCTTCTTTTAAAATATCAACTTGACCCACCTTTAATTTCCTTGGCTTTCTCTATCACTCCTTCCACTCACATTTGCTCTGTATTAATAATATACATATGTAAACTATCATACATTGTTATGTATTCTCAGATGGAAAATAACATTTCTAAACTAGCCTAGTTTGTATGATGCATTTTTTCAACCTGGGGATTGCGAGTACGTAACTAACACTTATTTCTCTCCTAACGAGAATTTTACAATCATTTTTGCTATTTTACTTTAATACCAAAAAATGAAAGTCAGACAAAACCATTTTTCTATACGATTTCATAGTATTTTATTCTTCGTTATTGAGTTAATTCAACTGTAAATACTTATAAATAAAAAAATTAAGTTTAAATTCGTTAATATATTTATCAAGTACAATATAAAAATAAGCATTTACATTATATTTAAAATACTTTGTTTCACATTAATTGAAATACATGTTGCATTTAACAATGTACTCTTTTGATGATCATCTAACTGCACCTTTTTTTTAAATGAAAATCGAAGACGACCCGAGAGTTACAGGTTTGATTCTTACTAAAACCCAGATTTATTTAAAATCTATTCGTCTGGTTTTCTCATAAGAATATCTTTCTGGTATATTGTAAGAGATTACCACA